>OY755243.1:26986522-27360440 GCA_963576725.1 Azorinus chamasolen | reverse complement strand
AAAAACAAATATGCAGTCAGACCAGGGCTCCAACTCATTGCAGTATATTTAAATATTTTAATAGCATCGCCTCCGAATTCACTAACAAACAGACATAACCATAAAGTATATTGAATGAAATAGTTGATCTAACTTTTGTTTAAGTCATTTCCGTTGCACGCCTGTCTGTTAGTATAATAATAACCAACCTTCATAGATCTAGTTCCCTGTACTATAAAATCTCCAAACATTGAATTTAATATGGCAGAAATTTAATACCATTATTGTTTTGTACATTATGTCAATATTTGAATGCCGCTGAATATCTTTTTTTTAAAGATATTTCTTGTTAATAATATAAAGGATACAATAGTAATTGTTAATACTAGAATATACCACCCAAAGTACTTAAACAATAGAGGTTGGCAAAGTGGGACACACTGTTTGGATTCAAATCTGATACCAAGTAACTGTCTGACCCAAATCTAAACTGTTTACAACTTGTGACAATTTTGCCTTAGGTCAAAATGCCTAAAACTGATCTTTTAGAAATTCAAGTGATGACAAACCTGAAGCAGATGATATTACAGATCTCTACAGCTTGCTTAATCCTTACAATGCTGAGTAATTTTTTCGTCTGCAAAAATGCCGTCTGCTTCAATTCTTAAATAAACTTTCTTACATTTTATGCAAAAAAGGGTCAAGATGACAAACAGTTTAATTGGATCCTGATGAGACGCAGACTTATGTGGCCTCTCATCTGGATCCAAACTGTTTGCATAGGTAATCACAGTTTCTCCGCTAGCGTGCAAAGAGTTAAGCGTATGACCTCGAGAGATGTTAGCATGATGTAACAGTTGCCCTGTACTACTGACCACCAGTGCTGTAACCTTTATACTGTAGTTTCTGATGTGGAGAAGTCTATTTAACCCTTAATTTCCCTCATATAAACTTGTTTTCATGCATCTGCAAACAGAATAGACCCAGATAAGACAGCTCCCATAGGATCAGGGTCTGCTCTGTTTGCTAATGGATCCACCTTCCATATTTCATTATAAATACTTTGTAAGATTCCGGAACCGGATTGTAAGCCAAGCACTGCACATGCGCATATTCTCTTAGGGGGATTCCCGCTAGGTAGAGCTCGTGCAATAGGGTTTTCCGTGAAAGTTTGAGTCGCAATCCATTTTATAAGGATTTCGGCAAAGCCGAAACCCTAAAAAGTATGAACACTAGATATATATGTTCAGTAAATGAATGGTCGCAGGTTCTGTTGTATAAGAAATAATGATTGTATGAATATCAACAAGTGTTTTTTTGATAACGCCACTATGAACAAGAGGGCCACGATGACCTTATATCGCTCACCTGTTATTAGTAGCACTGGATAAAGATGACTAGTCACAACCATCTCCAGAAAATGAAGATTAAAGGGCCATGGTAGTTTTAATTTTTTCAATTGAAGATTATACAATTAGTTCAAAATGCATGGTAGCCAAAATTAATTCTGATATATGGTCATTAGAAAACTACCAAATACCATTCAAATTGGACCACCAGTTTTGGAGGAGAATATTTTAAAAGGTTTCTGTAGTTATATAATGAAATCTAGCCCCGCCCCTGACGGCCATGTTTTTTTAGATATCGACATGATTTTAACAATTTTGATAGACTATTCCTACCAAATGTTATTCAAATTGGACCATCGGTTTTTGGGAAGAAGATTTTTAAAGGTTTTCTATATAGTTATATAAGCCACGCCCCTGGCTGTCATGTTTTTTTAGATATCAACATGATTTTAATAATCTCCAGGCGTCTATTCCTACCAAAATGCCATTCAAATTCAACCATGGGTTTTGGAGAAGAAATTTTTTAAAGGGTTTTCTATATATATTTGTAGTTATATAAGGAATTCTAGCCACACCCTTTGTGGACAAGTTTTTTTTAAGATAAAGAACCTTTAACCCTTCAATTTTTGCAGAGGGTCAAAGGAAGACTATTCCTATCAAATATCATTCAATTCTGACCACTGGTTTTGGAGAAGATGTTTAAAGATTTTTCTTTAGGCTGCCATGGCAACCAGAGTTCTACATGGATCCAGATTCTTTTAGCATATTTTTTACAGAGCATGATACAAAGACCATTCCTGTAGAGTTTGGTTACATTCTGCCCTGTGGTTTCAGAGGTGATATTGTTTAAAGCAATTGTTGAGGGACAGACAGCCGGCTGGCCAGATGCCGGGCAATCACAAAAGCTCACCTGAGCATACTCAAGTGACCTAAAAAAGGAATTACCATGGCAAAAACTATAGAATCAGATCAATATTATTTCATGAGGAACAGAGTAGACCCTGTTAAGACGGCTCCTACAAAGTCCTTCTGATCTGGGTCTACTGTTTGCACAGATGCCAAAAGTCGTCTTATGAGGGAAAGGATTAAGAATTCAGAACTACAGGTTTATTTTTGTCACAAAACAGATGTCCCCCCCCCCACACTTATCCTCTTTCCAATACACAAGTGTTATTTATTTTATGTCTGTAACTCCAAAGGGGGAGACATGACTAGCCCTAGTGGTTTCAGAGATATGCATGACACAAAGTTTGTCTATTTTTTAACTCATCATGGGCAATAACTCCAAAGTTATCAGGGGAGACACTGCCACAACTGAATAGGTCTAATAGCATCAAAAGCATACATAAGAATGCATAATAAAAATTCTGCAATTTCCTTTCTGGATATTATTGGGGGTTTTTTTTAATGCAAAAGTGAGAAAAGCACAACATATCTGAACAATTTGCTGAGGCTCAGAATTTAAATGTTTGACACACTAACTCTTTGCACGCTAGCAGTGAAACTCTGATTATCTATGCAAATAGTTAGGATCCAGATGAGACACTGCATAATGCGGCGTCCAATCTGGATCCAAACTGTTTGTCATCTTGACCATATTTTTGCCAAAAAAATGAGAGAAAGTTTATTTTAAGAACTGAAGCAGACGACAATTGTTGCAAACGAAAAATTACTTAGCGTGCAAAGAGTTAAGTAAGCGCCACCTGCAAAAGTTGTCATCTACTACAATTCTTAAAGTTAAGTAAGATCTTACTTTTTCCTTAAAAAATAGAGTCAATGCCAAATAGTTTGGACTCAGAAGATGTTTTAAGACACTTGGCATCTTGGATCTCATCTGGGTCCAAACTATTTGCATAGGGCCTATAGGCTATAACAAATTCACAGCCAGCATGCACAAAGTTGTGGAAATACATCATGTCAAACACTGATAGTAACAAAAGAAAAACAGATTTTTTTTATCTTTTCCAACCATCTATTTTTCTAAAAGTAACAACAAAATACTGTTTATAGTTCCTAGCTAATCATCCATCACAGTGACTTGATCTGTCTTATAACCCTATCCAAAGAGGGCTTTTCAAGATTTGGTATATGTAACTCCTGCATAGCTACCCCTGACAAGTTGTTTTTCTTTTGTGATAAACCATAAGATGGATCATAATGATTTATCAAAATGTCTTCCACAAACTCCTCCCATTTCTCATTTTCCACCAACTCTAACCAACGGTTCACTACTGCATGCCCTCTGCACTTCACCAGTTTTGAAAGAACCTCCACCAGTAAGTGTCTATTCTCAATCCAGTTCTGGTACGAGTCAACAATATGCTTGACTCTCTCTGACATAGGGAGGTTTATACAATATCTCGGAGCTTGTTGCAAACACTTAAACACAGACTCTGGTATTAGCACGCGTCCCACTTTAATACTCTCAGATTCCACCCATACCGGTGATGTACTTGATAGTGAATGCAGTTCATGCAGCAGTAAGGAATTAAAGAAAGCCTGTGAGGGTTGAACCTCACCATGCCACAGTCCCAGGACTGAGCCTTTATGTTTGGCCAAGGCCTCTAGATCCAGTACTTGTAGACCTTGGTCCCTCATCGCTGATAAGAGGTGAGTCTTACCACTACCTGTAGGTCCTGAAATATACAAGAAACCACCTTTTTACCAGAGCTACAGATAATAGTGTGCACCTAAATACTAAAATCATCATTTCTCCATCAAACCCTATACTGTGACCACTCTTTAGAATCGTCGCAAAGAGATGAATCTAAAGAGTGGTAACAGTATAGGGTTTGATGAAGAAACAAGCAAAAAATGCGGAAACTGCATTACAGCCGGATTTTTTGTATTGAGCTTCATGTATCCTTGTATCAACTGAAAGGCCTTCACCCAAGCTATCTGCATACCAAATATAAATTGTCTAGCCCATATAGTTCAGAAGTTATAACAACATTTTAATGACAGCCAATGTTTCAAAATAGTGACCTTGACCTGATTTCAGGTATCTTTATGTCATCCATAAGGTCCTTATCAAAGCTATCTGACTACCAAAGGTGAATTGCCCAGCACTCGTGGATCAGAAGTTATAGCAAAATGTTAAAGTTTGTTAAAAACAGTCAAGTTTTCAATATACATGTAGTGACCTTGACCTTGTATCAAATGAAATGCCTTCACCAAAGCTATCTCCATACCATATCTGAATTGTCTAGCATATGAGGTTCAGCAATTAAGAAAAAATGTTGAAGTTTTTCAAAGATGGCCAACTTGTCAAAATAGTGACCTTGACCTAATTTCATATCTTTATATCAACTGAAACGCCTTTACCAAAGCCATTTGTATACCAAAGATGAATTGCCTAGCATTTGTAGTTCAGAAGTTATAGCAATGTTAACAAGAGTACCGCATACGGTACATAATACGCCCACTTGCAATCTTTCTCTGATTCAACATGCCTTATAAGTGTTGACATTTTCTAATCTGTGCTTCAGATCTTGATTTCCATATTAAGGTGATACTATTTTTTAAAAAAATGAAGTGAATATCTTATTACCGGTAAATAAAAAAGTTACAGCTAATCCTTATTTTTGCAGATTTTTGTAAAGTGTAACGGCCATAACTCTGTAAAGACAAACTGAATGAACCTCAAAATAAACTCATCTTCAAATTTTGTTGCTTAAAACATTTGTGTTAAGTTTAATTTATATCATTTTAATAGTTTTCCCAGAAAACAAAAGACAAACTAAAAGTTGACCGACTAACAGAGCAACGAACACACGAAGTTCAAGGACCATAACTTTAGAATAAAATGACATATCAAAACCCTCGCAATATATGTGAAAATTCACATTAAGGTTTAACCATATAAAAAAATTGAAGTAAATATCATTTCAAATGAAAAAGTTATGGCCATCCTCATATTTGCATAGATTTGCATTATTTTTTTAAGTGCAAGGGCCATAACTCCGAAACAACAAATCAAATCATCCTCAGAATCGACTTAGCTTCAGGTCTTGATGCATTAAACATGTATATGAAGTTTCATTAATACATGTATCTGTCAAACAGTTTTGCCAGAAAACAGCGGACAAACTATTTGCATATATTTGCAATTTCTTTTTAAGTAAAAGGGCAATAACTCCGAAACGAAAAATCAAATAAACCTCAAAATCGACTCAGCATCAGATCTTGATACATTAAACATTTGTGTGAAGTTTCATTAATATCTCTCAAATAGTTTTCCCAGAAAACAGCCGACAAACTATTTGCAATATATTTTAAGGACAAGGGCCATAACTCTGAAACGAAAAATCAAATGAACCTCAAAATCAATTCAGTTTCAGATCTTGATGCATTTAACATTTGTGTGAAGTTTCATTAATATCTCTCAAATAGTTTTCCCAGAAAACAGCGGACAAACTATTTGCATATTTTTTAAGGACAAGGGCCATAACTCTGAAATGAAAAATCAAATGAACCACAGAATCAACTCAGCTTCAGATCTTGATGCATTGAACATTTGTGTGAAGTTTCATTAATATCACTCAAATAGTTTTCCCAGAAAACAGCGGACAAACTATTTGCATATATTTGCAATTTTTTTTTAAGTAAAAGGGCAATAACTCCGAAACGAAAAATCAAATAAACCTCAAAATCGACCCAGCAGCAGATCTTGATACATTAAACATTTGTCTTAAGTTTCATTAATATCTCTCAAATAGTTTTCCCAGAAAACAGCGGACAAACTATTTGCATTATTTTTTAAGGACAAGGGCCATAACTCTGAAATGAAAAATCAAATGAACCTCAGAATCAACTCAGCTTCAGATCTTCATGCATTAAACATTTGTTTGAAGTTTCATTAATATCTGTCAAATAGTTTCCCAGAAAACAGCGGACAAACTATTTGCATGTATTTGCATTATTTTTTAAGTAAAAGGGCCATAACTCCGAAACGACAATTCAAATGAACCTCAGAATCGACTCAGCTTCAGACCTTGATGCATTAAACATTTGTCTTAAGTTTCATTAATATCTCTCAGATAGTTTTCCCAGAAAACAGTGGACAAACTATTTGCATATTTTTTAAGGACAAGGGCCATAACTCCGAAACAACAAATCAAATGAACCTCAGAATCAACTCAGCTTCAGATCTTCATGCATTAAACATTTGTGTGAAGTTTCATTAATATCTGTCAAATAGTTTTCCCAGAAAACAGTGGACAAACTATTTGCATAAATTTACATTATTTTTTAAGTAAAAGGGCCATAATTCTGAAACGAAAAATCAAATGAACCTCAGAATCGACTCAGCTTCAGATCTTGATGCATTAAACATTTGTGTGAAGTTTCATTAATATCTCTCAAATAGTTTTCCCAGAAAACAGCGGACAAACTATTTGCATATTTTTTAAGGACAAGGGCCATAACTCTGAAATGAAAAATCAAATGAACCTCAGAATCAACTCAGCTTCAAATCTTGATGCATTTAACATTTGTGTGAAGTTTCATTAATATCTGTCAAATAGTTTACCCAGAAAACAGCGGACAAACTATTTGCATTATTTTTTAAGTAAAAGGGCCATAATTCAGAAACGACAAATCAAATGAACCTCAGAATCGACTCAGCTTCAGATCTTGATGCATTAAACATTTGTGTGAAGTTTCATTAATATCTCTCAAATAGTTTTCCCAGAAAACAGCGGACAAACTATTTGCATATTTTTTAAGGACAAGGGCCATAACTCTGAAATGAAAAATCAAATGAACCTCAGAATCAACTCAGCTTCAGATCTTGATGCATTTAACATTTGTGTGAAGTTTCATTAATATCTGTCAAATAGTTTTCCCAGAAAACAGCGGACAAACAAAATGTTGACGGATGAACGAACGAACGGACGGGCAGGGCCACGACAATATACGACCACCTTTATTAGGTGGGCGTATAAAAAGTTTGTTAAAAACAGCCAAGTTTTGGAAATAGTGACCTTGACCTGATTTCATGTATCCTTGTATCAAGTGAAAGGCCTTCACCCAAGTTATCTGTATACCAAATATGAACTGCCTAGCACTTGTAGTTCAGAAGTTAGAGAAATGTTAAAGTTGGTTAAAAACGGTTAAATGTTTTGGAAATAGTGACCTTGACCTGATTACATGTATCCTTATATCAAGTGAAAGACCTTCCCCCAAGCTATCTGCATACCAAATATGAAAGGTCAAGCTGAAGTAATTCAGAAGTTATAAGCAATGTTAAAGTTTTGTTAACAACAGCAAAGTTTTGGAAATAGTGACCTTGACTTGATTACATATATCCTTGTATCAAGTGAAAGGCCTTTGCCCAAGCTATCTGTATACCAAATATGAATTGCCTAGCATTTGTAGTTCATAAGTTATAGCAATGTTAAAGTTGGTTAAAAAACGGCAAACTTTTTGAAGTAGTGACCTTGACCTTGACCTGATGTCATGTATCCTTGTATCAAGTGAAAGGCCTTCACCCAAGCTATCTGCATACCAAATATGAATGGTCTAGCTTAAGTAATTCAGAAGTTATAAGCAATGTTAAAGTTTTCTTAACGACGGCACGCCGCCCGCCCGGTTTTCGCCAAACTATAAGCCGAGATTTTTTTCAAAAATCCGGCTAATAAATGATCTATTGTTGAAAATTTACGCATCTTATTTAGGCCTCTGCTTTTAACTCTTTACTTGATAATCTGAACTTTTACCTCACTGTACGTAAATCAAATAGACCCAGATCAGACAGCTTCTGTAGGACCCTGTAGAACATGTGACAAATTTTGAATGAAAATTATTTTACCCTTTCCCTGAGGAATATTCATGTAAGAAATACTGAAATCATGAATATTTATTTGATGATTTTCCGAACTGCATAAGACCACAGAATTTTTTTGGCAATGGTACCGTAGATACTGCATACATGTACCTATATTATTCCATAAACAAACAGAGCCAACCCTCATCAAACGGCTCTGATTTGGGTCTACTCTGTTTGCAAAAGTGCCAAAAAATGCTTCTATCAGGAAAAGGGTTAACCCTTTAACCCTTTTTGCGCCAAATTTAAAAGTGTCGTCTGCAATAATAATTTTATATTAAATATGATACTAAACTAAATAATAAAGGTATATTAGTAAAACATTTGTTTTTAAAAACCCGTATGCTTGGGCTAAAATAATACAGAAAACGGTGAAGTCCCAGGTCAGATGCTGCCTTGAAAAGAGTTAATCATCAATACGCTTTTCTATGTCTTTGCAAACAGAGTAGTCAGGAGAACCAGATCAGACGGCTCCTGTTATCTGATCAGGGTCTGCTCTGTTTATTTACGATATACTGTATAGGATATGATCCTACAGTTTCTGCCAATGTGGTAAAAAATTGCTGAGTGTATTACCTTCTGTTAAAGATTCATTGAAATCTGACTACCTATGTATGAGGAGTTGCACTTACAAGTTTAACCATACATAATATCTGGAATAAATCCCAAAGTCTGATTAGCTCCCCTGAAATTTGTTGAGCCAAATTGATTTTCTTCGTGCATATCTTCATATGGTGTACTACTTTCTGTTAAAGTTTCATTGAAATCCGACCACCCTTGTAGGATGAATTGCGCTTACAAGAATGGATGGATTAACTAACTAACCAATGGGGGTATACAAATCTCTGACAATATGCACATCTACATATTGTGTCCTTGCTACATGCAAGGTTTTATGGAAAACTGTTGAACAGTTTCAGAGGATTGCACTTACAAGATTAGCAGTGGCTGTCCGACCGCCCGTCCAAATGCCCACCGTACACACCATTTCAATAACCGAATTTTCCGTGGAAAACCCGGTTAAAAATAGGCCCTTCCACTGGTGGCCATGTTCTTAAATGAATCAAAATGATTTGAACAAATTTGGAAGAGGGTCACCTAAGGATCATTCCTGCAAATTGTATTGAAATCTCCCAAATGGTTTTAAACTTTTCCACTCTAACCTCATAAGGAATACATTGTATTAGCTTGACCCTTGGCAGCCATGTTTTTTATCGATTTCAAAATAGTTTGAATTTTTTTGTTAGTAGGTCACTTTAGGATCATTTTTGCCAAACATGTTAAAATTACGTTCCACAAGGAGATTGTAGAAGTTTAACCTTTCAGTTGTCATGGCAATTAGAGTTCTACATGGATTTCAACCAGACGGCTCCTATGGGAGCTATCCAATCTGGGTCTTGGTATACTCTGTTTAGAGAAGGTGTAGAGGAGTGAATTGTCGACACCAGACACAGCACTAGCACAATAACTCACCTTGAGCACTTTGTACTCAGGTGAGCTAAAAATAATCTAATCAATATTCATTATGTACATGAGGAGGGTTAAAACTTAACCCTTCGCTTGCTTTTCATGTCAATATACCTGCCTGTAAATAGTGAAGATCCAGATGAGACAGCTCCTGCAGGAGCTGTCTCATCAGGGTCTGCACTATTTACAAGTTGATTGTGCAACCAGTGCATTCCACAGCAGTAATTGCACAGCGAAATACATGTACACAGTGAAGATATATGTAATTATACAACAGGGCATGGGTAAAGAAGGAGAAATGTATTTAAAAATTCAGCAAGAGAAGGGTTAAAAGAGATCATAGCCAATTGGATGTTTTTTATAGACTCAATTGTTAATCATTTCTTGATGGTCTTTACCCATTTTCTCATATTGACAGCTTTTGACGCCTCTGTAACTGTCACTTTTTGAAACCATTGTGATAGATCGTGCATCTACTCAATAGCAGCAAATGCTCTATTTATCACAATGGTTTGAATACTACACCATTCTAAAACTTTCCTTTTTTCTAGTAAATGCTCCTTTTCAGTAGATTAAAACTAGCGGGTAAGGGACCGGTTAACCCTTTCTTTCATACAAACCCTTTTTTATGCTTTTGTAGAAGCAGATTAAATGGCTCCTGTAGGAGCCATCTGAACAGCCTCTGCTTGCTGCTTATCAATTTATTATAGATCTGATTTTACAGTTTCTACGAGACTACGAATACCAAATAATCCTGTTTACATATGCCATTTGAAATATTTCAGCTAATAAATATTCATGATGTCATTATTTTCTACATGAATATGCAATAGGGAAAACAGAGGAACAGATAAGCTGCATATTTTAGTGATTACTCAATAGAAATTTAAAATCTCAAAGAAAATTGGGAATACTCAATTGAATCAGTAACAGTTGAGTAAAAAAAGAACAGGTGCCTTTAAATAAGTGCCATGTTTTGGGCAAATCTGACCAAAGCTGAACAGATCTATCTGTAAGTTCATGTCCATTCCAATATAAATATGTGTCTAATTTGTTATTGTGCACATTTTGTATGATAGTAAGCACAAGGCTCAATTTGCATTATGATCATTTTCCATAATATTAGTCTCTGTACATGATGGGAAGAACACAGGAATGCAAGTACTCATCTTGTTTTCTTGGATATTCAATTACTTTAAAAAAAAGGGGAGTAATACTCAATTAACCTATATAAACCTTATCTGTTCCTCTGGCCAGTGGGGAAAGGATTAAACAGGTTCTATTTTATATCTGCCTAAATCAGGTACATCAATATCTAATTAATTCACCTGTAATTACTCTGAACTCATACTGCGAAGGTAAGGTTGACAGCGTTTCTCGTACAACTTTCCTGTAATATTTGTGTCCTCCACCCAGAACAAAGGTCTGAAACCCTACTTGGGCAAGTATAAGGCCCATGCTATATGACCTCTGCCCACCTCGCCAGCAATAAATCAAGGGAGAATACTCCTGTGGCTTAGTACTGAAATACTGATCAATATGCTGTGCAATGTTTTGGGACACAAGGGAAGCCCCTAGCTTCCTGGCTGCAAACTTGTCAGTGCTGTACAGTGTTCCAACTTTGACTCTCTCCTCACTCTTCAACACTGGAAGATTGATAGCCCCAGGAATATGATCCTCATCATATTCTTCAGGAGTTCTAACATCCACAATTTCAGACACTCTTGAGTCTCTGTAATCTATTATTTTTTCTGGTACTGAAGATGTTGAAGGTTGGTGCACCAGAGTAGAATATCTACTGATCAGAGTCCTCAGCTGCCTCAGATGTCTTTGGCAAATATGTTGATGGAACGCCATGATCTGTTGGGTCTATAGTCAAATCCCTTTAGTCCACCTGAAAAATCACAAGACTAAATTTGCATTATGACCATTTGCCATTATAATAGTCTCTAATTTGCTCAAATTGTACTATACATGATGGGGAAACATACATAAATTTAATTTGTTTTCCTGGATACTCAGTCTATATGTTCTTTATCTGTAAAAAGAGAGAGAGAGAGAGAGAGAGAGAGAGAGGAGAGAGGAGAGAGAGAGAGAGAGGAGAGAGAGAGACACACACACACACACAGACAGAGAGAGACAGATACAGAGAGACACACACAGACAGAGAGACACAGAGAGAGGGAGAGAGAGAGAGAGACAGACAGACAGACAGAGAGAGAGAGAGACACACACATAGACAGAGAGAGAGTGTGTGTGTGAGTGAGTTGGGTTTTATGGCACTGCGACACAGAATAGGTCATATAGCGCCGATGAAGGATGAGATGACATGATAATGACATGATGATTTCAGGAAGATGATATCGGCGGTTTACGGAGAAATCGCCTAGTGACGAAATCGCCTACAATTAGATATATAGTAAACCAATTGGAGAAATCGCCTAGAAAGCAATTATATAATGTTTGTATTTCGAACCTATGGTACAGGACGGATAACATGACAGAACAATACAGAATCTTTGTAACAATATTAAATTGTTCTGTGGTATTATTTTCCACATCAAGACGATCAGTGAAGCACCCTGAACACTACATAGAATTAATTTGACAGAAGATATTTATATATAAGGAGCGATAATTATAACAGTTATGCAGAAAGTATGAACGTCAATTTATAGGAATTGAATAATTCCACAGACCACCGACAAGATTAAATTGTTGTGTGGTATTGTTTTCCAGATCGTAATGAACAGTATTGAACGATCAGTGTAGACCCTGATCACAACATAGACTTCGACAGGGGGTGTTAATTATATACCAAAATTGCCTTATGATTAAAATGTTCGAAGCAGTTATAAACTTATAATATGAGTCTTACTTCATGTCAGGGGATCTGGGTTCAGTAAATATTCAAATAGCAATAATATTTGGCAGTATAATCAGGGTCTATTCTGTTTACGTAAGCAAACAGAGTAGACTCTGGTTAGATGGCTTCTACAAAAGATGTCTGATCTGGGTCTATTCTGTATTCCAACATACATGTGTACAGATGTCAATGTGAAATAAAGGATGAACAATACACACTTCACGTAGATATTTTTTTATTGATAAAACAATTTCATTTTTTACTTTGGTAACTGACATTTTGTACTAACTAATATTGCTTTTCGAACATTTATTGGATCCAGATAATCTAATAAGAAGGAAGACTCATATTATAACTTGGTCTGTGCTTATGACATTTGCACTTTCTGCTAATATTCGGTATATAATTATCAACCCCTGTAATATTCGGCTGTCAAATTCCAGGAGGTGATCTGAGGGGCTGCACTGATCATCCAATCTTGGTCATCTTGATCTGGAAAACAACACAACAGAACAATTTATTCTTGTTGCAAACATTCTTTATAGTTCAGTCATGTTATCACTACCTGTACCATAGGTGTGAAGTACAAATACTATATAATTGCTTTCTAGGCGATTTCTCCAATTGGTTTACTATATATCTAATTGTAGGCGATTTCGTCACTAGGCGATTTCTCCAGCACCCATTTCGGCTAATCTCATTCGCTGCAAAGCAGCGCATGGGATCAAAACCATCGACCTGCCTTCCTTTAGTTCTTGGCAGAGGGGATAATCTCCGTCAAATAAACAAAGACATCCCCTATGACAATTAAGCCCCAAAGAGAAGAGACAGAGAGAGAGAGAGAGAGGGTGAAACATTTAGCAAGAGGCAGAGAAGAGAATTAGAGACAGACAGACAGACGGGGTTAAATTGCGATGTATACAATATGATATAAATTGAGATACACATGTATCAAAACAATAAATCATTATAGGGGAGAATAACGATACCGTTCTCTCATCAATGAGCTGTTAAGACGACATGCTAATTGTGTGATGGCTGCCGTCTGCGGAAGGATATCGTCCAAACCGAAAGTAGCTTGATAGATCTATCGCCATTTCTAAAGACAGCACACATATGGACTACGTACGCTCGGAGAAGAGGGACAGAAAGTCGGTGATGTCTGTATTCCAATGACTAAGTGAGGAAAATGCCAATGTCTAAATATCCGGTACCGCTCGGTACCGATCGCTCTTTAGCGATATGCCCGGACATGTTTACGACATTGAAATATTTTTATTTGTAAAATAAATATATAAAAATAATTATTTATGACATTACCTGAAGTAAATATGATTTGTCGGCCAGATTCTTAATGCATTTCACAAGAAGTTTGTTAAATTAGTGCAACTCCCCTATACGATCTGCCCTATAAAAACAAGTTCTTCTTCTTTAAATAAACAATACTCCTTCAAGATTGAAGATTATGTATTGACGCTGTAATAAAATTTCGGGTGTATAATATATAAGCTTCAGTCAGAAGTGAAATAGTGCTAAATAAAAGTCAGGTTTAAAACTATATACACTGATTGCTGTTTATACTGAAGATATTATTGACATGACAACAGGCACAGTGACAATTGTTTTGAAATTGTCGACTGTACCTGCTTCATGGGCGGTGAGGGGCAACATGTTCCACTGACAGATAGTTCTCGGATAGAAAGAATACTTGTATGAATCCTTAGATGTGTTGATTGGTCTATATGAATATGGGTTGGTGTTTTCGAGTTCTTATATTACCTGTGGAGAGTATCAAGAGGCTGTTTTCAGGGTGGATAGCGACTATTTGATGGACAATTTTATATAATAATACATGGATAACTCCCCTATACAGCCTACAGACAGGATTCCAATGACTAACTCACCTGTACAGGCCAGAGGCCGAATTCCAATGGATAAGTCACCTAATCCGCCTACACTTAACAGGCAGGATTCCAATGATCCTGTACGCCCTAAATGCATGTTTCCAATGCATAACTCATCTGTACAGGCCATAGACCGAATTCCAATGACTAGCTTACCTGTACAGGCCATAGACCGAATTCCAATGGATAACTCACCTATACGGCTTGAATGAAGGATTCCAATGAGTAACTCACCTGTACAGGCCATAGACCGAATTCCAATGGATAAGTCACCTAAACCGCATACAGGCAGGATTTCAATGACTAACTCATCTATACAGGCCATAGGCCGAATTCCAATGGATAAGTCACATAATCCGCCTACAGGCAGGATTCCAATGAATAACTCACCTGTACAGGCCAAAGGCCGAATTCCAATGGATAAGTCACCTAATCCGCCTACAGGCAGGATTCCAATGACTAACTGACCTGTACAGGCCATAGGCCGAATTCCAATGGATAAGTCACCTAATCCGCCTACAGACAGGATTCCAATGACTAACTCACCTGTACAGGCCATAGGCCGAATTCCAATGGATAAGTCACCTTATCCGCCTACAGACAAGATTCCAATGACTAACTCACCTGTACAGGCCATAGGCCGCATTCCAATGGATAAGTAACATAAACCGCCTACAGGCAGGATTCCAATGACTAACTCACCTGTATAGGCCATAGACCGAATTCCAATGGATAACTCCCTTATACAGCCTACAGGCAGGATTCCAATGAATAACTCACCTGTACAGGCCATATGCCGAATACCAATGGATAAGTCACCTAATCCGCCTACAGGCAGGATTCCGATGACTAACTCACCTGTATAGGCCATAGACCGAATTCCAATGGATAACTCCCCTATACAGCCTACAGGCAGGATTCCAATGAATAACTCACCTGTACAGGCCATAGGCCGAATTCCAATGGATAAGTAACCTAAACCGCCTACAGGCAGGATTCCAATGACTAACTCACCTGTATAGGCCATAGACCGAATTCCAATGGATAACTCCCCTATACAGCCTACAGGCAGGATTCCAATGAATAACTCAACTATACAGGCCATAGGCCGAATACCAATGGATAAGTCACCTAATCCGCCTACAGGCAGGATTCCAATGACTAACTTACCTGTACAGGCCATAGACCGACTTCCAATGGAGAACTCACCTATATGGCTTGAATGCAGGATTCCAATGAATAACTCACCTGTACCGGCCATAGACCGAATTCCAATGGATAAGTCACCTAATCCGCCTACAGGCAGGATTCAAATGACTAACTTACCTGTACAGGCCATAGGCCGAATTCCAATGGATAAGTCATCTAAACCGCCTACGGGCAGGATTCCAATGACTAACTCACCTGTATAAGCCATGGACCGAATTCCAATGGATAAGTCACCTAAACCGCCTACGGGCAGGATTCCAATGACTAACTCACCTGTATAGGCCATAGACCGAATTCCAATGGACAACTCCACTATAAGACCTAAATGCAAGATTCCAATGAATAACTCACCTGTACAGACCATAGGCCGAATTCCAATGGATAACTCAACTATACGCACTAAATGCATGTTTTCAATGGATAACTCACATTTACAGGGCGGCCATAGACCGAATTCCAATGGATAACAGCCTATACAGCCTACAGGCAGGATACCAATGAATACCTCTCCTATACAGGCCATAGGCCGAAGTCCAATGGATAAGTCACCTAAACCGCCTACAGGCAGGATTACAATGAATAACTCACCTGTATAGGCCATAGACCGAATTCCAATAGATAACTCACCTATACGCCCTAAATGCATGTTTCCAATGGATAACTCACCTGTACAGGCCATAGACCGAATTCCAAAGGATAACTCACCTATACAGCCTACAGGCAGGATTCCAATGAATAACCCACCTCTACAGACCATAGGCCCAATTCCAATGGATAAGTCACCTAAACCGCCTACAGGAAGGATTCCAACGAATAACTCACCTATACAGGCCATAGGTCAAATTCTAATGGATAACACACCTATATAGACTATAGGCAGGATTCCACTGAATCACTCACCTATAAGCCCTAAATACATGTTTCCAATGGATAACTCACCTGTACAGGCCATAGGCCGAATTCCAATGGACAAATCACCTAAATCACCTACAGGCAGGATTCCAATGACTAACTGACCTGTACTGGCAGCCATAGGCTGAATTCCAATGGATAACTCCCCCTATAGGCAGGATTTCAATGACTAACTCACCTGTACATGCCATAGGCCGAATTCCAATGGATAAGTCACCTAAACCGCCTACAGGCAGGATTCCAATGAATAACTCACCTGTACAGGCCATAGGCCGAATTCCAATGGATAAGTCACCTAAACCGCCTACAGGAAGGATTCCAATGAATAACTCACATGTGCAGGCCGTAGACCGAATTCCAATGGATAACTCCCCTATATTGCCTACAAGCAGGATTCCAATGACTAACTCACCTGTATAGGCCATAGACCGAATTCCAATGGATAACTCACCTATCCGCCCTAAATTCGAATTCCAATGGATAACTCACCTGTTCAGGCAACAGACCGAATTCCAATGGATAACTCCCCCTATAGACAGGATTCCAATGACTCACCTGTACATGCCATAGGCCGAATTCCAATGGATAAGTCACCTAAACCGCCTACAAGCAGGATTCCAATGAATAACTCACCTGTACAGGCCATAAACCGAATTCCAATGGATAAGTCACCTAAACCGCCTACAGGCAGGATTCCAATGACTAACTCACCTGTGCAGGCCGTAGACCGAATTCCAATGGATAACTCACCTATATAGCCTACAGACAGGATTCCAATGACTAACTCACCGGTATAGGCCATAGACCGAATTCCAATGGATAACTCACCTGTTCAGGCCATAGACCGAATTCCAATGCATAACTCCCCGATACAGCATACAGGCAGGATTCCAATCAATAACTCAGGCAAGAAATGACATACATTACTTTTGAGACCTTGTAGCCCACATATGACCTTTTGGAAATGAAATGACACTATTAACCCATTACCTCATAGGCTATCTTAGATATAACCTCTTTGAATAAATCTAACGAAAAGGAACATTAACTAGAGAAAAGGAAAAGTTTAGAATTTTGTAGTTTGAAACCATTGTGATAAATAGAGCATTTGCTCCTATAGGAGTAAATGCTCTTTTTATCACAATGGTTTCATAAAGTGACTTTTACAGAGTCGTCAGAAGTCGTCAATATGAGGGAATGGGTTAAGGTGGAATGAGAGTGCTTATAGGTGGAATTACATACTTCGGAGACTTTGTAGCCTCGATATGACCTTTGGGAAATGGAATGACACTGTTGTAAGGTGGAATGACAGTGTTTATAGGTGGAATGTTTGAATGTTTGATACATCGTAGCTCCATATGACATTTTGGAAATGGAATGACACTGTTGTAAGGTGGAATGACATATTTTTTAGACATTGTAGCCTCCATATGACCTTTTGGAAATGGAATGTCACTATTTAAGGTGGAATGACAGTTATTATAGGCGGAATGACATACTTTTGAGACATTATAATCCCCATATGACCTTTTGGAAATGGAATGACACTATTTAAGGTCAAATGGGGGCTACAAAGTCTCAGATGTATGCCATTCCGCCTATAAGCACTGTCATTCCACCTTAAATGGTGTCATTCCATTTCCAAAAGGTCATACCGGGGCTACAATGTATCCAAAGTATTCCATTCCGTCTATAATAACTATCATTATACCTTACAACAGTGCCATTCCATTTCCCAAATGTCATATGGGGCTACAATATCTCAAAGGTATGTCATTCCGCCTATTATAACTGTCATTCAACCTTACCACAGTGTCATTCCATTTCCCAAAGGTCTTATCGGGGCTACAAAGTCTCAAAGATATGTCATTCCACCTATAATAACTGTCATTCCACCTTAAATAATGTCATTCCATTTCCAAAAAAGTCATATGGGGACTACAATATCTCAAAAGTATGTCATTCCGCCTATAATAACTGTCATTCTACCTTACAACAGTGTCATTCCATTTCCCAAATGTCATATGGGGCTACAATCTCTCAAAAGTATGTCATTCCGCCTATAATAACTGTCCTTCTACCTTACAACAGTGTCATTCCATTTCCCAAATGTCATATGGGGGCTACAATGTCTCAAAATATGTCATTCCACCTATATTAACTGTCATTCCACCTTAAAACAGTGTCATTCCATTTCCAAAATGTCATATCGTGGCTACACAATCTCAGAAGTATGTCATTCAACCTATAAGCACTGCAATTCCACCTTAAATAGTGTCATTCCATTTCCAAAAGGTCATATGGCGGCTACAATGTCTCAAAAGTATGTCATTCCGCATATAATAACTTATATTCTACCTTACAACAGTGTCATTCCATTTCCCAAATGTTATATGGGGCTACAATGTCTAAAATATGTAATTCCATCTATTATAACTGTCATTCCACCTTAAAACAGTTTCATTCCATTTACAAATGTCATATCGGGGCTACAAAGTCTCAAAGATATCTTATTCCACCTATAATGACTGTCATTCCACCTTAAATAATGTCATTCCATTTCCAAAAGGTCATTTGGGGCTACAATGTCTCAAAAGTACGTCATTTGGTCTATAATAACAGTCATTCTACCTTACAATAGTGTCATTCCATTTCCCAAATGTCATATTGGGGCTGGAATGTCTTTAAAGTATGTCATTACGCATATAATCACTGTCATTCGACCTAACCACAGTGTCATTCCATGTCCCAAATGTCATCACGCCTATAATCACTTTCATTCCAAATTTAATAGTGTCATTCCATTTTCAAAAGATCATATGTGGGCTACAATGTCTCAAAAGTATGTCATTCCGTCTAAAATAACTGTCATTCTACCTTACAACAGTGTCATTCCATTTCCCAAATGTCATAAGGGGGCTACAATGTCTCAAAAGTATGTCATTACGCCAATAATCACTTCCATTCGACCTAACAACAGTGTCATTCCATTTCCAAAATGTCAAATGGGGGCTACAAAGTCTCAGAAGTATGTCATTCCACCTATAATAACTGTCATTCCATCTTACATAGTGCCATTTAATTTCAAAAAGGTCATATGGGGGCTACAGTGGTTCAATAGTATGTCATTCCGTCTATAATAACTGTCATTCCACCTTAAATACATGTAGTGACATTCCATTTCCAAAAGGTCATATGGAGGCTACAATGTCTCAAAAATATGTCATACCACCTATAATAACTGTCATTCCACCTTACAACAGTGTCATTCCATTTCCAAAATGTCATATTGGGGCTACGATGTATCAGAAGTATGTCCCTGTCATTCCATCTATAAACACTGTCATTACACCTTAAATAGTGTCATTCCTATTCCAAATGGACAAATGGGGAATACAATGTCTCAAATGTATGTCATTCCACCTATAACAACAGTCATTCCACATTGGAACAGTGTCATTCCATTTCCAAAAGGCCATATGGGGGTTACAATGTCTCAAAAGTATGTTATTCCGCCTATAATAACAGTCATTCCACCTTAAATAGTGACATTCCATATGGAGGCTATAATGTCTCAAAAATATGTTATTCCACCTATAATAACTGTCATTCCACCTTACAACAGTGTCATTCCATTTCCAAAATGTCATATTGGGGCTACAAAGTCTCAAAGATATGTCATTCCACATATGAACACTGTCATTCCACCTTACAACAGTGTCATTCCATTTCCCAAAGGTCATATCGAGCCTACAAAGTCTCAGAAGTATGTCATTCCACCTTTAAGCACCCTCATTCCACCTTAAATACTAAATACATGTAGTGTCATTTCATTTCCAAAAGGTCATATGTAGGCTACAATGTCTCAGAGGTATATCATTTCGCCGATAATAACTGTCATTCCACCTTACAACAGTGTCATTCCATTTCCCAAAGGTCATATGGGGGCTACAGTGTCTCAAAATATGTCATTCCACCTATAATAACTGTCATTCTACCTTACAACAGTGTCGTTCCATTTCCCAAATGTCATATTAGGGCTACAATGTCTCAGAAGTATGTCACTGTCATTCCACCTATAAGCACTGTCATTCTACCTTATATATTGTCATTCCATTTGCAAAAGGTCATAAGGGGGATACAGTGTCTCAAAAGTATGTCATTCCACCTATAATAACTGTCATTCCACCTTAAATAGTGTCATTCAATTTCCAAAAGGTCATATTGGGGCTACAATGTCTCAAAAGTATGTCATTCCGTCTGTAATAACTGTCATTCCACCTTACATTCTATGGCCTATACAGGTGATTTAGTCATTGGAACCCTGCCTGTAGGCAGTTTAGGTGACTTATCTATTGAAATTCGGCCAATGGACTGTACAGGTGAGTTATTCATTGGAATCCTGCCTGTAGGCGGTTTAGGTGACTTATCTATTGGAATTCGGCCTATGGCCTGTATAGGTGAGTTATTCATTGGAATCCTGTCTGTAGGCTGTATAGGGGAGTTATCCATTGGAATTCGGTCTATGGCCTATACAGGTGAGTTAGTCATTGGAATCACGCCTGTAGGCGGTTTAGGTGACTTATCCATTGGAATTCGGTCTATGGCCTGTACAGGTGTGTTATTCATTGGAATCCTATCTGTAGGCTATATAGGGGAGTTATCCATTGGAATTCGGCCTATGGCCTGTACAGGTGAGTTATTCAATGGAATCCTATATGTTGGCTGTATAGGTGAGTTATCCATTGGAATTCGGCCTATGGTCTGTACAGGCGACTTATCCATTGGAATTCGGCCTATGGCCTTTACAGGTGAGTTATTCAGTGGAATCCCGCCTGTAGGCGGTTTAGAGGACTTATCCATTGGAATTCGACATATGGCCTGTACAGGTAAGTTATTCATTGGAATCTTGTCTGTAGGCTTTATAGGGGGGTTATCGATTGGAATTCGGTTTATGGCCTGTACAGGTGAGTTATCCATTGGAAACATGCATTTAGGGCGTATAGGTGAGTTATCCATTGGAATTCGGTCTATGGTCTAAACAGGTGAGTTAGTCATTGGAACCCTGCCTGTAGGCGGTTTAGGTGACTTATCCATTGGAATTCGGCCTATGGCCTGTACAGGTGAGTTATTCACTGGAATCCTATATGTTGGCTGTATAGGGGAGTTATCCAATGGAATTCGGCCTATGGCCTGTACAGGTGGCTTATCCATTGGAATTCGGCCTATGGCCTTTACAGGTGAGTTATTCATTGGAATCCCGTTATTGGAAAGTTATTCATGGGAATCTTGCCTGTAGGCTTTATAGGGGAGTTATCGATTGGAATTCGGTTTATGGCCTGTACAGGTGAGTTATCCATTGGAAACACGCATTTAGGGCGTATAGGGGAGTTATCCATTGGAATTCGGTCTATGGTCTATACAGGTGAGTTAGTCATTGGAACCCTGCCTGAAGGCGGTTTAGGTGACTTATCCATTGGAATTCGGCCTATGGCTTGTACAGGTGAGTTATTCACTGGAAACCTATATGTTGGCTGTATAGGGGAGTTATCCAATGGAATTCGGCCTATGGCCTGTACAGGTGACTTATCTATTGGAATTCGGCCTATGGCCTTTACAGGTGAGTTATTCATTGGAATCCTGCCTTAAGGCTATAAAGGTGAGTTATTCATTGGAATCCTGCCTGTAGGCGGTTTAGGTGACTTATCCACTGGAATTCGGCCTATGGCCTATACAGGTGAGTTAGTCGTTGGAATCCTGCCTGTAAGCGGTTTAGGTGACTCATCCATTGAAATTCGGCCTATGGCCTGTACAGGCGAGTTATTCACTGGTATCCTGTCTGTAGGCTATATAGGGGAGTTATCCATTGGAATTCGGCCTATGACCTGTACAGGTGAGTTATTCACTGGAATCCTGTATGTTGACTGTATAGGGGGGTTATCCATTGGAATTCGGCTTGTACAGGTTACTTATCCATTGGATTTCGGCCTATGGCCTTTATAGATGAGTTATTCATTGGAATCCTGCATGTAGGCGGTTTAGTTGACTTATCCATTGGAATTCGGCCTATGGCCTATACAGGTGAGTTAGTCATTGGAATCCTGCCTGTAAGCGGTTTTAGGTGACTTATCCATTGGAATTCGGCCTATGGCCTTTACAGGTGAGTTATTCATTGGAATCCTGCCTGTAGGCTATATAGGGGTGTTATCCATTATAATTCGGCCTATACCCTGTACAGGTGAGTTATTCATTTGAATCCTGCATTTAGGCCGTATAGGTGAATTATCCATTGGAATTCGTTCTATGGCCTGTACAGGTGAGTTATTCATTGGAAACATGCATTTAGGGCGTATAGGTGAGTTATCCATTGGAATTCGGTCTATGGTCTATACAGGCGAGTTAGTCATTGGAATCCTTCCTGTAGGCCGTAAAGGGGAGTTATTCAATGGAATTCGGCCTATGGCCTGTATAGGTGAGGTGTTCATTGGAATCCTGCCTGTAGGCGGTTTAGGGGGACTTATCCATTGGAATTTGGCCTATGGCCTGTACAGGTAAGTTATTCATTGGAATCCTGCATGTAGGCTGTATAGGTGAGTTATCCATTGGAATTCGGTCTATGGCCTGTACAGGCGAGTTATCCATTTGAAACATGCATTTAGGGCGTATAGGTGAGTTATCCATTGGAATTCGGTCTATGGCCTATACAGGTTAGTTATTCATTGGAACCCTGCATTTAGGACGTATAGGTGAGTTATCCATTGGAATTCGGTCTATGGCCTGTACATGTGAGTTATTCATTGGAATTCAGTCTATGGCCTGTATATATGGGTTATCATTGTTATTCATTGGAATCCTGCATATAGGGAGTATAGGTGACTTATCCATTGGAATTCGGCCTATGGCCTATACAGTTGAGTTAGTCATTGGAATCCTGCCTGTAGGCGGTTTTGGTGACTTATCCATTGGAATTCGGCCTATGGTCTGTACAGGTGAGTTATTCATTGGAATCCATCCTGTAGGCTATATAGGGGTGTTATCCATTGGAATTCGGCCTATGGCCTGTACAGGTGAGTTATTCATTGGAATCCTGCATTTAGGCCGTACAGGGGAGTTATCCATTGGAATTCTGTCTATGGCCTGTACAGGTGAGTTATTCACTGGAATCCTATATGTTGGCTGTATAGGGGAGTTATCCATTGGAATTCTGCATTTAGGCCGTACAGGGGAGTTATCCATTGGAATTCGGTCTATGGCCTGTACAGGTGAGTTATCCAGTCGAAACATGCATATAGGCCGTATAGAAAAGTTATCCACTGGAATTTGGCCTATGGCATGTACAGGTGAGTTATTAATTGGAAACATGCATTTTGGCCGTATATGTGAGATATCCATTGGAATTCGGCCTATGACCTGTACAGGTGAGTTATTCACTGGAATCATGTATTTAGGCCGTATAGGTGAGTTATCCATTGGAATTCGGTCTATGGCATGTGCAGTTGAGTTATTTATTGGAATCCTGCCTGTAGTCTGTATAGGGGAGGTATCTATTGGAATTTTGCATTTAGGCCGTAAAGGAGAGTTATTCATTGGAATTCGGTCTATGGCATGTGCAGGTGAGCTATCCATTGGAAACATGCATTTAGACCGTATAGGTGAGTTGTCCATTGCAATTTGGTCTATGGCATGTACAGTTGAGTTATTTATTGGAATCCTGTCCGTAGGCGGTTAAGATGAGTTATCAATTGGAATTCGGTCTATTCAAAATGAGGTTATTGCGGGTCCCCAGTCCCGGTAAAGCAGGAGTGATGTTTTCAAAGGATGTATGTATGTCTATGTCTCTATCTGTCTGTCTGTCTGTCTGTCTGTCTGTCTGTCTGTCTCCCTCCCTCCCTCCCTTCTCTCTCTCTCTCAAATGCACGAGGGAAAGAACAGGGACACATCCACCCTTAGCCAAGTGAAAACATACACATGCCGCAGCTGTCATATATAAATTGTCATACAATTTATATTGACGCGCACTGTAAGGCTGTTTGGGTTCGTATTCGCTAAATCAGAGTCGCATCTGGATCCAAACTGTTTAACACCCTGATCGTGTATGTTTGCAAATTCTTGTCATAGGCTATAACAAATCCATGCATAGTTAACAAAGAAAGATGGTAGGGTACGTTAGACTTTGACCGGAAAATAACACAGTGACCCTAGTCATAATCAAGTTCAAATCAGCATTCGCCGTAAATTAAATTCTTTATCATGATCAATACCATTATCATCTTTATCATCCACCATCATCTTGGGATCTAAACTTGATTTTGAACAGTTAACTGCGTAGAGAAATGCTTAGAATGGACAAAACGTGTTCGGCCATGTACTGACGGAAGGCTCCCGGCACTTTGTGACTGTGTTTGTGCGGTTTGCTTGCGCCTGCCATTAATTCCACTCAGTCCACCATAGGACTTCCATTGCGTGTTCAGTAAATACACGATTTTATGGTTATCTGTTGACAATTCGTGTTTTATTAGGTGGAATTCAATCGATCTTACCTTAAGTAACCATATTGTTTATAAAAAACGGTTAAAATCTTCCCAGAAATTACTTTTAAATTTTCTTTTGCGTGTTTTCCTTCTATTTCTCTAGTGGCAGAATGGATTTTATTAAATAAATACACGATTGCACAATTCATAATGGACAAATGAGACTCAGCATGGTCTAATTCGATAGAATTCGTGTAAAGAAAGTAGTCATAATGCCTGAAAAATGACAAAAAAACCAACATATAAATGTCTATTTCATTTCCATTTCTACTATAAATCTCCATTTCTCCACTGATGAAATGGACATTTCTATGCGATTTTATGGTTATCTATTGCTAATTCTCGTTTTAGTTGGTCTAATTCAATTGAAATTACCTTATTGTACCTATACTGCTTAAAAACTGTTAAAATCAACCCAGAAATGACTTTAATATTTCAATTGCGTGTTTTCTTTCCATTTCTCTAGTGGTGCAATGGACTTTTTAAAGTAAATATACGATTGCACAGTTAATAATGGACAACAGATGCTTAGCTTGATCTAATTCGATAGACTTCGTGTAAAAGTAGTCATAATACCAGAAAAAAATGAACAAAATCAACATATTTATAAATGCATATTTCATTTCCATTTCTACTATAAATCTCCATTTCTCCACTGGCAAAATGGAAATTGTTCAGTAATTAACCCTTCCCCTGTTCTGTGTTTATTTCAAATTTCAATACCTACTGAATACTCATGGACAAAATAGTTATAATGAAATAAGGAAGGATGGATATTGTAGCCATTTTGGAAACTAAAGAACCAGATCTATCAAATTAGTTTAGCAAACAGAGCAGACTCTGGTCAGACGGCTCCTGTAGAAGCCGTCTGATCTGGGTCTACTCTGTTTGCAAATGCGTGAAAACACGTTTGTATGAGGGAAAGGGTTAAGCGTTTTTATTGTTATCTATTGACAATTCTTGTTTAAGTTGGTATAATTTTCAATCGAAATTAGCTTATTGTACTTATACTGCTTGAAAAAACCATATTAAAATCGACTTATAAATGACTTTAAAATTTCCATTGCGTGTTTTGTGTTCCATTTCTTCCATTTCTTCCATTGCGTGTTTTAGACTTACAGATTTAAACCGGTTTACGGTAGCCGAAGATAGCCGAAACATACATGCGAGTGCCGAGTGATTTAGTCATTGGTTTTAGCTCACTTATCCATTGGCATACTGACTCTACGCAGAAAGTCAGGTACAGAAAGAAAACTGCAGAAAGCCAGAGAGCGAACTAGAGAGAATATATGTGTGTATATATAGAGCGACAGACAAACAGAGGTATTTGACACATAGATCACTTAATTCCATATCATTTTGTCACGCTTACTTGGATGGGTGCAAAATCAGAGGTAACACCGGCCACCGATAAGAACGATAACTCGGCATTACTGAGTGGTAAAGACCAACTAAAGAATTATAATATAAGCATAATTGATTTTTAAACATATTGACATCCAGATGTTTTAAGAAAATCCACTCTTAATGTAGATCTAAAATTGTCTTGATATATCTGTTCTCGTATACAGAACTTACCGATATATATTCGGACTTAAAGTGCTTTGTACTCATTTGGCACAATTTTAGTGTTTTTATGCTACCTTTTAATCCTTTCTCAGTTTATTAATGATACATCAGAAATAATATAATAAGAATATTTATTAGCTGTATTTATATTATGTAAACTTTGCAAGTGCATGTTTTGCATTGACACCGTGCAGAATAAAAGTAAACAGACAGACCAACACACAACTTTTAAACAAAGGGGTGTAACTTTGTAAGAATCAGCTGGAAAACTATCATTGGATGCGCATGTTCTCTTCATGATAAAGCATTATGTCAAGTTTCATTGGATTCCAGTCAGTGGTTACTGAGAAACCGCACAGAAAAAAAGTCAACAGACCGACTGACCAACCTACCGCCAAGCTCACTCCTATATACCCCCCTTAAACTAAATGTTTGACCCGTTTGTGAATATTTGTTGAATTATTTTTTTGCAATGGCACTTGAATGCTGGAAATTTGCCCATAGCAGAATATAGATGCATATTATTTCTTGAGCAGACAGAGCAGACCCTGATCAGACAGCTCCTACAGTAGTCTCATGAGTCATAAATGAGCTGTAAGACAGCATGCTAATTTTGTGATAGTTGTCGTCTTACAGTCTCATGGCAATACGTCAAATAAGGGGTGGAAATCGTTAATTTTCTAATTTACAATCTGGTCATATTGGACCTAATTTTCAATGTAAATTTGCACTTTTGTAGTAATTACATCATTCAAAGTCAACAAACAACAACTGACCTCAGATACACTCATAAATCCAAACTGCAACCCAAACGTGATGTGATCGAGTGTATACACACGAGTGCATGTAGTGGTTACTGTAAGTGCTATGGAAAATGATTAAGTGGATTAAAAGCAACCAAAAAGTAACTGACTTCAGAAGTTTGCTTGTCAGGTACATACATCAAGATACATATTTAGGTACTACGTGCATGTCTTTATTTAAGAATTATGTCGCCTTTTGGAAAAAATCCAACCCGACGAATCATTAGGAATGTCCTAACCTAAATCAGTTTTAACACCTGTGTACTCTGCCGGGATATCGTTAAAACCGAAAGTAGCTCGATATCACCATTTAGAGTACACAAATGTGAACTACTCCTACCGGAGCTGTCTGATCTGGGTCTTCTCTGTTTGCAAAGGCATTGAAATGCATATTTAAACCTTTCCCTCATTTAAACGTGTTTTAAACGTGTTTTCACGCATTTGCAAACAGACTAGACCCAGATCAGACGGCTCCTAGAGGAGCCGTCTGATCAGGTTCTGCTCTGTTTGCTAATAAAATTTCTTTCTAAAATGTCTACAATGCTCCACCTTCAGTATTTCTTTATAACTATTTTGTTAATGAATATTCAGTACTTAGGTATTGAAATTTGGCCTAAATACAGAACAGGGAAAGGGTTAAGGATTAAAGGGTTATATACCCAGATTTAGACGTCTATTTAATGGTCGCTCTAGCCTGGTTTTACTGTAATATATTTCTCATTTCAGCCGTACAACATGACAGAAATTGTGAGTAATAATTATGGATGGGTCCTTGATCAGTTAGCAGCTACAGAAATGTCAGTGCTAACAAGGAACCATCATCAGGCAGCAAATGGTGGCCAGCAAAGTTTGGAGAAGTACAGAATGAAATCAGAACTTTTCAAGATTCTCATGCCTTTTGTTATGGACAGTCAGATGCACAAAGTTGCTGTGAAATCACAGTGCTGTGGAGATAATCCAATCAAAAGAAGGAAGGTAATAGCCCCCAGTTGTATTTTTGGCATCTATTAGATTCAACTTTTTGTAATTGTAAGTTTCAGTACATGTCAGAATAAGATGCAAAACACATTCACAGAAATTGTTTAAAGTAGGCATTAGTTAACCCTTTACTCCATGAATATTCATGTAAGAAACTATGACTTCATAAATAATTATTAGAAGTGGGTCTACTCTGTTTGCAAAGGCATTAACCCTTTCCCTGTTCTGTGTTTATTCCAACTTTCATACCCACTGAATATTCATTTACAAAACAGGTATATTGAAATATGCAAGGTGGTATATTGTAGCCATTTTAGAAACTAAAGAAACAGGTCTGTCAAATTCCATAAGCAAACAGAGCAGACCCTGATCAGTCGGCTCCTCTAGGAGCCGTCTGATCTGGGTCTACTCTGTTTGCAAATGTGTGAAAACATGTTTATATGAGTGAAAGGGTTAAAAGTGGAGGAAAGAGTTAAGAACAAGTTTTTCCTGGACTTTGACGAAGCATTATCCTCAGCCCAGTGATGCTTGAGCTATTAAAGTTTGACTGTATTGTTGATTCTGATAAGTGACATGTGACTATAGATTCCATACTGCTTGTCATTCATCATATGCTCAATATTTATGGTGTAAAGGATTAATAAACAGTAATACTTGCACCTTTCTACGCCTCTGAAAAAGTCACTTTATGAAACCATTGTGATAAATAGAGCATTTGCTCAATAGGAGCAAATGCTGTATTTATCACAATGGTTTCCAAACTACAAAATTCTAAAATTTTCCTTTTCTCTAGTTAATGCTCCTTTTGTGTAGATTTATTCAAGGAGGTTTGATCTAAAAATAGCCTATGGAGGAAAGGGTTAAACACAGACTGAATTAAGCTACTACCTGTTCCAGAAAATGACAGAATTCTTAAACCTTTTCTCTAATGAACATTTATGCATGCATTGATGACTTCATGATTATTCGTTAACTTAATTTTATAAGGTAAATTTTTAATGGGAATTATGGGCTTAGACAAACACTGCAGGATTAGATCTATATAATTTGAAATTTCCATAAGCAAACAGAGCAGACCCTGATCAGGCTGCTCCTACAGGAGCCATCTGGTCTGGTTCTGCTCTGTTTGCAAAAGCATTTTTTTAAGGAAAGGGTTATGTAGCCTCTAGTCTATAGTCTCTCGGAAAAGTGTATATGTGTGGGGGTTTGTCATACTGATCAAAAGAAGTTGTACACATATTTAATATAATCATTTGGTACATATCTATCTTTGTTGAAATATTTTGTCATGATTATTACTACTGAAAACTTGTATTCATTTACTTGAATATTTAATTTCAGAGAAAAAGAAAGGAGCCACTGAATGTTGGAGAACAGATGGCTTTGGACTATCATGAACAGGTAGGGTATGATCTTTAGCTATTTTTATTGGCAAGAGATAGCTTCCATGTATTCATTATATCAAGTAAAATTAAAACCCCTCTAAACTGAATGTTCAGTTTTATAAATATTAGTCTTGGAGACAGGTGGCAGCTTAATGCAGGGTGAAAATCATGCAGAAAGCTCCTCTTCGAGACGATTCTAAAGAGTGGTCACAACATAGGGTTTGGTGGAGAAATAAAGAAGTTATACTTGGAAATATGTCAATTTACGCATCTTATCTGGAGCTCTGGATGTAGAAAAGTGTATTTATGGAGTAAAGGGAAAATGAGTTTATTGCTCTATTGTGATATCTTCACTTCCATGGGTGACTCAGTGATTATGTTTGCAAGCAGTTTGGATCCAGATGAGATGCCAAGAAATTCTGTGTATCATCAGGATTGAAGCGATTTCATATTGCGATTACATTGTATGTTTATTAGATACAAAAGGGAAGAACCTTAATGGATAAACAATGATGAACAGCTAATTGTGCAGATGAGTGATTGACAATACGTGATATGGAAGACTGAGAGTTTTCAATTTGTATGCTGTACATTTTGAATATACGAAATATTGTTATTTATTTATAGGTCAGACCACACATACAGAAGGCTTACACTACATTAGTAGGGTTGGCTCAGTGCAGAGGTGCATTCCAGTCCTTATCTGTAGAGATGGATAATAACTTGGCTGCCAGGACAGCCTCTCAGATACATGGAGCTGGGGATGCTTTAGCAGAGTCATCTGCAGTGGAAGCTCTTAATTTCAAAGGAACGATTATGGAATGCCTTTTAAAAGATGGTAGGTCTTTCCTGAGGCAGTGTAACATTTCTAACATAGAATCATACATAGCCAAATTGTCATCAAATCTTTTACATCTAAGGTATTGTATTTAGCATGTTCGTCAGGATCCAAACTGTTTGAACCTCATATATTTTGTATTTGAAGTCTAACTCATGTTTTTATGTCACCTGCTTTTGGGGGGGGGGGCACTTAGGGATCTCATCTTGATTGTCTGTTCATCTCTGTCTGTCTATCCATTTGTTATGTTTTTTATGACACACTTCTGCCAGCAGGTAAAACAGTGGGCCCTTGAAACTTGTAAACCATTCCTCCATAGGCTATTTTTAGACCCAACCTCCTTTGAATGAATCTACTGAAAAGGAGCATTTACTAGAGAAAAGTAAAATTTTAGAATTTTGTAGGTTGAAACCATTGTGATAAATAGAGCATTTGCTCCTATAGGAGCAAATGCTCTATTTATCACAATGGTTTCAAGAAGTGGTTATTACAGAGGCGTAGAAAGGCGTATTTATGGAGGAACTCCGAAAGGGTTAAATATAAAGCAGGTTAAGTTTTAGAGCTGTATACAAGAAGCATACTGGTCTGCTCAAATCTCTAATTAATCAGCCAATTCTATTTTGTTGGTACTTATTAAATTGCATTTGAGAGGTGATTGTAATGAGTACCAATAAGATAGGCTTTAGAGAGGTGATTGTAATGAGTACAGCAAGATAGGCTTTGGAGAGGTGATTGTAGGCTTTGGAGAGGTGATTGTAATGAGTACCAACAAGATAGGTTTTGACAGAGAAACAGAGAGAATTGGTTTACTAGATTTCCTAAATACCAGCATATAAAACTCTGAGCTCAAGAAATTCTTAGAGATAAATAGAGCATCGTATTTATTTTGTTGTTTTTCTTTTATGTTCCACTAAAAATTTAGATCAAAAAGGAAAGTTGTGCTTTCAGGACTTTGGTATTGATTAACCCTTTCCTCCATAAATACGCCTATCTACGCCTCAGTAAAAGTCATTTCTTGAAACCATGGTGATAAATAGAGCATTTGCTCCATAGGAGCAAATGGTCTATTTATCACAATGGTTTCAAAACTACATGATTCTAAATGCTCCTTTTCAGTAGATTTATTCAACGAGGTTAGGTCTAAAATAGCCTATGAGGGAAAGGGTTAATCATTTAACCCTTTACTCCTCAGTTACACCTTTGCAAACAGAGTAGACTATGGAGTGATAATGACAGTATAGGGTTATGTGTGTCCCATGATCAAAGTTCTTGTTATGCCCCCTCATGGTGAGAGGCATATAGTTTTGATTTTATTTGTCCGTACATTCATACATACATATGTCCCACAAATCTTGTGTGTCCAACTCCTCATACAGGATTTACTTCAGATTTTCATAGATGAACAAAAGTACGCTGATGTGAAGATGCTCATAAAGAATGGACTTTTTGCTGAAATTTTAATCATAACAGAAAAGTGCTTGATTTACATTCTAAATCTCACAGTTTTTGAGACATTATTGCCAGTGGGGCATCTGTGCCCGGTGGACACAATGCTCATTTCATAAGAAATTGCTCGTTACTAGCCTTGTTGTTTTCTAGAAATGTCCATCACAGATAGTAATATGGTGAATACCGTGTGGCACTATGAAGGAGAACAGGCTACCATGATAAATCTGCAGTCAGGGAAGTACCTGCTACCACCTGCATGTTCATTTCTGATGTCAGATATTGATGTATTACTAACTGCATACTCGGGTAACTCTTTCCTTTCTGAATATTCATTTGAACAATTACTTGAATTCTTATAAGACTCTGCAATAATGACAATATTAATATGAATATGATTTGCTTAATTCTTATAATTGCAAAAAAAACCACAGGATTTTGGGCCATGGTAAAAACTGTTTAATCAGATCTATATTATTCCACAAGCAAACAGAGCAGACCCTGATCTCCTTCAGGAGCTGTCTGGTCTGGGTCTACTCTGTTTCTCAAGGCATAAAAAGGTGGTATTATCAAGTTAAGGGGTTAGTGGAGATTAAACACTGGAATTTCATATGTCAATAGAGTCTATCTTTCTGTATGCATACTTGTGACAGAATTTTAATTATTTCTAAGTCGTGCATTAATATGTGAAAACTTTTGTTTGTTTACATTGCTTTAACAGTATTTCAGTCATATCACGCTGTACAGCTAATTACTGGTGGAGGAAGACCCTAGAGGCTTTCCTGAATAGTTAATTGGTATCTTTATGGTATCCAAACTGTCAGACAATCTGATTGTGCATTTGTAAAAAAACTGAAGAAAACATACGTTGAGAATATTTCCAAGAAGCAGGATGAGACAACTTTAAAGGAAACAATTACGTTAATCTAAAAATATTACATGCACAGATGTTTATTGAGGTGATGCCATAAGTCTGGATGTTTTAGGTATCATCAGGCCTTTCTCTAGCGTCTAAACAGGTCTGTTAAAAGGACCTATTTCCAATGCAAAATGGGTAACATTTTCCCCAATTTTTGGAAAAAAATCCCAATAACGACCAAATATCCTTGAGATTTATATGTGAAAATTTTCTAATTATTAACCCTTTCCTCCATAAATACGCCTTTCTACGCCTCTGTAAAAGTCACTATATGAAACCATTGTGATAAATAGAGCATTTGCTCCTTTAGGAGCAAATGCTCTATTTATCACAATGGTTTCAAACTAAAAATAATTCTAAAAAAAAATCCTTTTCTCTAGTTTATGCTCCTTTTGGGTAGATTCATTCAAAAAGGCTGAGTCTTTAACATTGTAGCCAATTTAGAAACTAAAGCAGATCTATCAAATTTCATTAGCAAACAGAGAAAACCCTGATTAGACGTCTCATAGGGTCTGGGTCTTCTCTGTTTGCAAATGTGTGAATAGGCGTTTGTATGAGGGAAAGGGTTAAAAGACTCTTTAAGATGGTTTAACATACATCTAGCTAGCACACTTGTTTGGCCTTCCCATCACCTAAAGTATCTGAGCTAGAAACATGGCTATGATGTGCAGTCAGTAAAACTAGAGTTATGACCCTTGTCACAGCTACACAGTCATCATAAGTAGGCACACCCATGTCCTCAATGGACACATTTCTACATAGTCATTATAAGTAGATACACCCATGTCCTCTATGGACACATTTCTACACACTCATCATAAGTAGACACACCCATGTCCTCTATGGACACATTTCTACACAGTCATCATAAGTAGGCACACCCATCTCCTCATTGGACACATTTCTACACTGTCATCATAAGTAGGCACACCCATCTCCTCAATGGACACATTTCTACATAGTCGTCATAAGTAAGCACACCCGTGTCCTCAATGGACACATTCTACACAGTCATCATAAGTAGGCACATCCATGTCCTCAATGGACACATTTCTACTTATTATTGATTTGTTTTGTCTTGTTTCAGCATTAGGAAAATTTGACTTGATTGTATTGGATCCGCCATGGGAGAATAAATCTGTGAAAAGGAAGAAAAAGTATGTACAGTTTCTTTAGCCTCTTCCCTCATGAATATTCATGTAAGAAATAATGACTGTATGAATATTAATTAGCTGAATGGTTTTAATGGCATCATGAACAATGAAATTACTGATTGATTTTAAGTTCTCCACCACTTTAGCAGCTCACTGGTGAGGGTCTGCATGGTTGACTGATTGATTTTAAGTTCTCCACCACTTTAGCAGTTCACTGGTGAGGGTATGCACTGTTTGTTACTGACTGATTGATTTTAAGTTCTCCCCCACTTTAGCAGCTCACTGGTGAGGGTATGCACTGTTTACTGATTGATTTTAAGTTCTCCCCCACTTTAGCAGCTCACTGGTGATGGTATGCACTGTTTACTGATTGATTTTAAGTTCTCCCCCACTTTAGCAGCTCACTGGTGAGGGTATGCACTGTTTACTGATTGATTTTAAGTTCTCCACCACTTTAGCAGCTCACTGATGAGAGTCTGCACGGTTTATTTCACGATATTTATTCTTACAAGTCGTATCAGCAAAACAATTTGTGCAGTGGCACTTATTTGAATGAAACATAGACTGGTTCTAAATCCTTTCTTCCATAAATACAGTAAAACCTCTCTATAACGGCCACTAAATTACATCAAGTATTTTGTGTTAAAGGCAGGTGGCTGCTTAAAGCAAGGTGAAAGTAAAACAGAACGCTCCTACTGTCACCTTGCTTTAAGCAGCCACCTACCCTAAATACCAACTAATAAACACAATTTAGTGGCCGTTATAGAGAGGTTTTACTGTATGCCTTTCTACGCCTTTGCAAACAGGAGCCATCTGATTTGGGTTTACTTATAAAGCTTTTTAGTTGAGTCTGAGTTTGTTCTCAAGCTTTTGATTGGTCAGATTTGAGCCTAAGGCTCAAATCTGACCAATCAAAAACTTGAGAACGAACTCAGACTCTACTAAAAAGTTTTATAAGCATGGATACTGATTCTATGGTTTCTACTTTTGCAAATTATATCTTAATATGCCATTTTAAAAATTAATCTTATTAATATGCATGATGTCCTCATTTCTTACAAGAATATTCATGGAGTAAAGGGTTAACTCTGTACCTTATAAAAACACATTTTCATGGATTTGCAAACAGAGTAGACCAAGATCAGATGGCTCCTGTAGGAACTCTCCGATGAGGGTCTGCTCTGTTTACTTAACCCTTTCCCTAAATAGGTTTTCACACATCTGCAAACAGAGTCGACCCAGATCAGATGGCTCCTAGAGGAGTCGTCTGATCAGGGTCTGCTCTGTTTGCTAATGGAATTTGATAGATCTGTTTCTTTGCTTTCTAAAATGTCTACAATGTTCCACCTTCCAACTATTTTGTTTATGAATATTTAGTAGGTATTGAAATTTTGCTTACATACAGAACAGGAAAAGGGTTAACTTGTGGATTTATATATATCGGCAGTTTCTCTGATCTATACAGATCTACATATCTATACGGTTTCTGTCAAGGACATATACTATCTTCATATACTATTATAGAAAATCATCTAATAAACATTCATGATGTCATTATTTCTTAAAACAAGAGCCGCGTGTGGTGCCAACGCTAGTCTGATTTGGTGTTTGTCCAGCTAAATTAAAACTTTTTAAAAAAAATAAAGGGTCATAACTCTAAAATTTTGAAATCAAGCGTTAGGGTTCTTATGTAGCTGCCATCTCCTCAATGAGATCTACCCACCTATGAAGTTTTATGTTGATGCCTCTTATATTTTTCGAGTAATGAGCTACATTAAAGTTTTTGCAAGCTGACGACGACGAAGACGACTACGACCCGGTGATCACTATAGCTCTACTTTTCTTTGAAACAGACAAGCTAACAAGGGGTTAAACTGATTGCCCTCATTGTATTAATGGCCGATTTGTTCCTTTTGTTTATTTCTCAGGTACAGTAGCCTGCCAAATGAGAAGTTGTTAGATCTGCCCCTTCATGACATGGCCTCTCCAGGCTGCCTTGTGCTGGTCTGGGTAACAAACAGAAACAAACATATAGAGTTTGTCACAGAACAGCTGTTTCCAAAACATGGCATAACTTTCCTAGTCAAATGGTTCTGGCTAAAGGTACATGGTAAAACATTTAACCCATTACCTCATATGCTATTTTTAGACCAGACCTCTTTGAATAAATCTACCCAAAAGGAGCATTAACTAGAGAAAAGGAAAATTTTAGAATTTTGTAGTTTGAAACCATTGTGATAATGCTCTATTTATCACAATGGTTTCATAAAGTGACTTTTACAGAGGTGTAGAAAGGCGTATTTATGGAGGAAATGGTTAACACTTTCCCTGTTGAATATTCATCTAGGAAATAATATCATTATGAATATTTATCACCTGAATTTTTATAATGGCTTATGTACACAGTTTGTTTTGGTATTGTTAGAAACTGAAGTCAGATCTATTATGATTTGAGAAGCAAACCGAGTGACCTTGATCAGATGGCTCCTATAGGATCTGGGTCTACTCTGTTTGCAGAGATGTATAAAGGCAATAAGCATGAAAGCTCTTATACATCAAGTAGTTGTCTAATGCAGAATGAAGGTAATACAGAAAGCTGCCTTTTGGAGCTTCCAGCAATACTGTGTTAAGTTATGCCACAAGTTCTATTGAATACTCTTATCTGTTGTGTATGATTTCAGAATGTTATACAGTAAAACCTCTTTATAACGACCACTAAATTGTGTTAATTAGTTGGTTTTTAGGGCAGGTGGCTGCTTAAAGCAAGGTGAAAGTAAAACGGAACGCTCCTATAGGAGCGTTCCGTTTTACTTTCACCTTGCTTTAAGCATCTACCTGCCTTTAACACAAAATAATTGATGTAATATAGTGGCCGTTATAGAGAGGTTTTACTGTGCTAATTTTTAGCTCGTCTGTTTCAAAGAAAAGATCACTGGATCATAGGCTTTGTCGTGCAACAACTTTAATGTAGCTCATTACTCGAAAAGTATAAGAGTGTAACATAACACTTATGTTACGGGCTAAAGGTTAAATGGTTATGGACTGTATGATACATGTAGAGTATACATGTATATTTATCAATATGTCAAGAATACACATGAGATAGTACAGCTGTCATATATGGCTAGACATTACATAGGCATTGGATATATATACAGGGGAGAGAAGAGGAGCTAGAGAAGAAGAATGAAAGAGAGGAGAGTTGGAGACAGAGTCATGTATGTTAGTAAGAAATAAACATGTAGAGACGTATAGAGACTAAGTTGTTCATTACGCCACACGGGCGTATATGGTGCCACGTGACCAAGGATTCTGGATCCGTCGCGGAAAAATGTCGGAGTACGGGTAAGTCATTTCACTTTGTGGCTTGTGGTGTTGTTTTGATCTGTAATAATGACTGAAATTCGATTGACTCAGACTTTGGAAAATTTAGCAAATCAATTAGAAAATGTATCAACATAAAATGTAAACTTCACTTTTGATGGAAAAACTAAAGAATTTGAATCATGGATAAGAAATATAGAAAAATTTGTGTTAGTTAACAATATTTCAGAATCAAAGAAAAACTTAATTGCTTTAAGATCCAGTACAGGGATTGTTTCAGAATTCATACAAAAACGTTTACAAAGTAATCAATATTTAAGTTGGCAACAGTTGAAAAATGAGTTGGAAAATCTTTTTGGAGAAGTAACAGATAGATATCATAATTTTTCACTACTAAGCAAAATTAAACAACAAAGAGATGAAAATGTACAGATTTTTGCAGAGAGAATACAGGTTTTGGCAAAAAGTGCTTATGAAAATTTTGAGCAAAATACAGAGGTAATTGAACAGCAATTAATTTGGTTTTTCACAGAGGGGTTAATTGATGGGGAAATTAGGGAATATTTGATAAGGAAGAATCCTATAAGTTTTCAAAATGCAATAGAAATAGCTGTAAGCGAACAGAATATAGGAGAAAAAATTAGATTAAGATCTAGGGGAAAAGTAAGCAAAAGAGAGATTGTAAGATCTAAACGGAAAAGGAAACGAGAGAAAAGAAAATTGTCAATTAATAATGTCAAATCGGAAACGGTGCGAGTAAACAAAGAGTATACGCATGCGCGTAGGGTCAAAACACGATGTTGGTTTTGTGGCCAGGTCGGTCACGTGAAAGTTGAATGTAAAGAGTTCAGGCAGTTGATGAACAGGCCGAAAAGTAGACATTCGGAAAACTCGGACATTTCCGTCATAACGAGATCGGTGCTCGGAAACAAAATAATGTAGGATCATACAATGTTACTGCAAATAAGGATATTCCAAATTCCTGCCTTATCAAGATAGGAAACAAACAGGTTAGAAGTTTGATAGATACAGGAGCCTCCGTGAGTATATTACATAAAAGAATTTTTGATTCAATTAAGCCTAAAATACCACTGTCTAAAACACACATTACACTAGAGTCGGCTTCAGGAGATAATTTACAGGTTGTAGGGTGTGCGAATTTGAAAATTAAAGTAAGCAAGCTATATTTAGACCACACGTTTGTAATTGTCAATAACCTAAACAGAAATTGTATAATAGGAAGAGATTTTTTAGCTGCAAATAGCTGTAGAATTTATTTTGATCTAAACTGTATTAGAATTAAAGATGAATATGTTCCGTTGGAAGATGACAGGTGTATAGCATCAATAATTAGACTAAATAAGACTACAATTCTCAAACCACAAACTATAAATCAAATTCAAGGAAAACTTAAAGCTAATCCTAGTATAGAAAATAATTGTGACTATGAAGTTTGTTCAATGGAAACAGGGTATATTTCAGAAGAACCTAACTTACAAATAGCTCCCGCTTTGGTACATTTAAGAAAAAATAGAATTGTTCCGATAATTATCGCAAATGAGTCAGGCAAAACAATTAAATTAAAAAGAGGCTGCATAATCGCTAAGGTTAAATCTAATCAGGAGAATATGATAGAGTCGGTTTTCAATAAGGAAAATGAAGAGTGTTTAACTATTCACAAACCGATTTCAAATAGTCTGGCTGATATAAATACACCAAAGCAACATTATGCAAAAGTACAACAGCTCATACAGAAAAACGAAGAGATATTCTCGAAGTCTGAATATGATATAGGTAAAGTTCCTAATGTTAAAGTCAACATTCCTACAGGCGATCATTTACCAATTAAGCAGAGACCTTATAGAATGCCGTTTGTGCAGAGACAAGTACTGAAAGAAAAGCTTGATAAAATGTTAGAGGCTGATATTATTAGAAAGAGTAGTAGTCCTTGGAGTTCCCCCTGTTTACTAGTTTCAAAACCAGATGGTTCAAAAAGATTATGCATTGACTTTAGAGCAATAAACAGGATAATCCAACCCACTAGTTTTCCTTTACCACAGATTGATGATATTTTAAGCTTACTAAATGGAGCTAAATATTTTACGACACTAGATTTAAGTCAGGGATATCACCAAATAGAATTGGATGAAAACAGTAAATCAAAAACTGCGTTTACTACCAGTAATCTAGGGCTTTTTGAATTCAATAGAGTAGCTATGGGAATAAACCTAGCCGCAGGGACATTTGCACAAGTAATTTTGCAGATTTTAGAAGGCTTAGAAGCCTGTAGTGTAGCTTATCTCAATGATATTCTGATATTCAGTTCCACATTAGAAGATCATCTAAAGCACATACAACTAGTTTTTGATAGACTGAAACAAAATAACCTTAAATTAAAACTTAAGAAGTGTCACTTTATTAAAAACAGTACTACATACCTAGGACACATAATCTCAGAGGAAGGAATTAGACCAGACCCGAAAAAGATGGAAGCTTTAAAAGACTTTCAAATTCCGAAAAATGTAAAAGGAGTTAGGTCATTTCTTGGAATGTCGGGATATTATAGAAAATTCATTCCAAATTACGCTGAGATAGCTTTACCTTTAACGCGGCTAACACAGAAAAGTGTACCGTTTGAGTGGTCAAAAGAATGTGAGATCAGTTTTAGCAAAATCATACGTCAGCTACAATTATTACCAACATTATCACATCCTGATATCAATGCAGAGTACATTTTATATACCGATGCATCAAATCTTGCTTTAGGAGCAGTATTAGCACAATCAAAAACAGGTAAAGTTGAGGAGGAGGTCCCAATTCACTTCATAAGCCAAAAGTTAAACAGATCACAAAGAAAATACAGTACTATTTTAAAAGAAACACTTGCTATTAGTTTTGCGCTGAAGAAGTTAGATTGTTACTTAAGTGGTGCAAAAGTAAAAATCAGAACTGATCACCGTCCGTTGATTTATCTACTAAAATCAAAATTCGACAACAAACTATTGGAGAGATATGCACTAGAAATATCATGTTATGACTGCACAATAGAATATATTCCAGGGGTCTCTAATGTTGTAGCGGACATGCTTTCAAGGAATATTAAGGGTACAAATTCAGTCAGCGATGACAGTTGTCAGGACAGTTGTCATGATGACAACGGCGTAGACCACAAATTAATAGGGGCGATAAACAATACATGTTTTGACCCCAAAGAAATGGCCGATTCAAAAAACCAGTTAAGCTATCCCGAATTAGACCAGCCAAATAGCATCAAGACACTAGACATGAGCTTGGAACAAATTAAAGATGCAGAGTTGAAAAGATTTATAACCAAATTAAAACATAATGAAATTTCAGATAAGGAAAGTCGAAAATTTCTAATCAAAGACAACATACTTTATTTTATTTCAAATGCAGATGAGGATCCACTATTACGCGTATATGTACCTAGTCATCTTAGGGAAGCAGTAATGCAAGGCTATCATGAACTGTCACATGCAGGAATTAGTCGGTCATATGCTACAATCAAGCGGTTCTATTATTGGCCTAATATGTATAAGAATCTATATGAATATGTTCAACAATGTGTGCCTTGTCAGACAGTTAATCTCAAAGCTATTCGAGCACCGCTGAAAGAGCCAGAAATTCCAAAATATCCGATGAGTATAATCAGCGTAGATATACAAGGACCATTTGCACTGACACCTAGCGGTAATAAGTATATAATTAGTTATGTTTGTGAACTAACTAATTGGGTCGAGGTGATCCCTCTGTCAGACATTTCAACTGAATCGGTGTTACATACTTTCTTTGAAAACATTTTCTTCCGATATGGCGCGGTATTAAGAATAATAACAGATAATGGTTCTAATTTCACGTCAAGAATGTTTAGAGAGACAATGTCAGAATTAGGAGTGCAGCATGTGACTACCAGCAGTTACCACCCTCAGGCAAATGGCAGATGCGAACGCAGTCATGCGACGCTCAATTCCATTCTGATTAAACTAATACAGAACAATATCACCGATTGGGACTTAATCTTGAACCAGGCGGTTGCAGGTCTTAGATTTAATGTTACTGAAAGTGCAAAGCACAGTCCGTTTTTCATGGTTTTTGGCCGTGATGTTATACTGCCTATTGATAATCTTCTTGGAACTAAGCTTCCTTATTATGGGGACGACTTCAGCAAACATTTAATGTTTAGAAACAATGAAATTTACCGTCAAGTATATCAAAATCTAAAAGCCGCTCGTAAAAAGCGAAATCAGCGAATAAATAGTAATAGACAAGAGGTACAGTTTGAAGTGAATGATACTGTTTACTACAAAAACTTTAATAAAAAGAGTAAATTACAACCGAAATGGGTGGCGTACTGGAGAATAATGGAAATATTGAGTGACAGGTCGTTGTTAATAAAGAACCAACTTGATAACAGAGTTATAAAATGCAATGTAGACCAGGTTAGAAAAGCAAATGTCGCCGATTGGCCTTTACCAGATAATAAAATAGTAGGTCAGCGTCCAATCAGAGCTTGTAGATATGTATTGCCTCCACAAGAAACTTCTAGTGATGAAGATAATATTTATGATGAAGATAGTGAGCCTAATGAGGGGGTATCTAGTGGATTAAACAAGGGTAGGCGGAAAATGAAGAAACGAATAATCAAGAGACATAAAACTGTCAGATCAAATTCGGCATCTGAAGATAATATTCCGTTAAAAGATCTAGCCATACGCTTACGAAAAGATGGAAATAATTACATTTCAAGTGGATCTCTAACACAGACGAGCTCCTCAGGGCCCGAGGAAAACTCGAATATGTTAGATCCTATTCAAAAGACAGAAATGTCCGTAGCTTACGAAAATAGCTCTAGTCAGACAGTAAGTGCAAACTTGTCCGATACAAATAATGCACCCGGCAGCTGGTTGTCAAATAATTATAGTGATATGGAAAATTAAAAGCAGAAACGGAAACAGTGTAGACTTCATTTCAGTAGGAAGAGTTTAAGTCAGGTAGACTTAATTGCAGTAACGTATTGATCCTTAATTAGATCTCAAATACTTTCAAATAAGACAAGAGGGTATCGAAAATGTCTTATGATTGAAAAGTGTACCGAAAATTATACTTTATGGTTTGTAAAAACAGAGTAGAGTATTTTTGTTGTTTGTAAAAGAGTATAAACTAGGCGTATACCTTTAAAAAGGTACTCTTTACGATGTTACGTAATAAACGTAAGATAGACCCGACAGACGTGTCGCGGTTTAGTCAGTGATGAGTGAGAAATTGCTCATGACCGTGTAAATAAGATAAAGCGCTATTTGAGTAAAGTGTTGTAAATAGATTTTAATGAAGAACTATATTTGATGTTATTGCTATTACAAACATTGTATGGTAAAGGGTTATATGAAAAATTTGTAGTGGACGCCGACAGTTCACTTTAAGGTGACAAGAATTATCTTAATAGGTAAGATAATGTTAACAGAGGGGGGTAATTGTAATACATTGAAAAACCTATATATATAAAAAAAAAATGTATTACAAACAAACCCTTTAATAAATTAATCGTTTAGTGAAGAAAATATATATCAATAAGATGTATGCTTAAGGAGTTCAAGTTACAAACTGTATAATTAATCGTTTAGTGAAGAATATATATATCAATAAGATGTATGCTTAAGGAGTTCAAGTTACAAACTGTATAATTAATCGTTTAGTGAAGAATATATATATAAATAAGATGTATGCTTAAGGTGTTCAAGTTGCGAACTGTATAGTTTCACCTCAGAAAAATAAAATATTAAAAGCAATTATAAAATAATTAAAATGACATAATTACTACAATGGTTGCCAAACTTCAATGTTGAGAAATACACTTTTTATATAGATTACGAAATATAATTTCAACTTAAGTATTAAACATATTTGATATAGAACTTAATTACAAAGTCTGTGTTGATCTAGTTTTAAGTCATGCAGCGGATCGAAATCTCGACGAGTTTACCGGTGAAATGACAAAAGCCGAAAAACATCGCCTGAAAAACAACATAGACCAACCCTAGTCAAGATATAGAAAAACATCGACTGTAGAAAAGCACGAAAAATAAAGGCATAGACAAACTTTTGGTCACCACTAGCAACACCAAAAACGGTGACAGACGAATAGACCTGGAGGCCATATCAATGGAGAAAAACATTACACATATATAAACTGTGGGAATAACTGAGTTACCTGAAAAATTGCGTACTTTGGTATCCATGTCAATGACCAGGAGACATAAATTACGGAGTTCGAATTTGACCAGAGTAATAGATGTCAAGGACACACATGAGCGATTACGTAACCGAGTTTACACAACAATTATACCTGGACATTATTCAGAAGACAAAGTGCAGAATACCACACGTGTTAAGGAACATACACAGCCGCAAATATACAACTAATAATAACGACATGCAAGTGCAAGAAGAAAGACTAAACAGATTTTAATGGTTAATTGTGTTGACCTTAAAATAAATTACTACGTAAGGTCATGAGAACTGTTTTCAAAAGTACATTCAGAAGAACATTAAGTGATAGCAGAGACTATGTGTAGAAAAACTAAAGTTAGAATAATAACAAGAATATTTATGTGTTATATGATTAAGTCAATATGGTGTTACGTACAAGTACTTTTCTATTAAAAGTACTGTTTGTAGGAAGAGAGGTGTGTAACATAACACTTATGTTACGGGCTAAAGGTTAAATGGTTATGGACTGTATGATACATGTAGAGTATACATGTATATTTATCAATATGTCAAGAATACACATGAGATAGTACAGCTGTCATATATGGCTAGACATTACATAGGCATTGGATATATATACAGGGGAGAGAAGAGGAGCTAGAGAAGAAGAATGAAAGAGAGGAGAGTTGGAGACAGAGTCATGTATGTTAGTAAGAAATAAACATGTAGAAACGTATAGAGACTAAGTTGTTCATTACGCCACAAAGAGGTATCAACATGAAACTTCATAGGTTAATAGGTCTCATTGAGGGGAATGCCCCTACATAAGAACCATAGCTATTGATTTCAAAATTTTGGAGTTATGGCCCTTTATCGTTTTCAATTTTTTTAAATTTAGCTGGACAAGCACCAAATCAGACAAGCGTTGGCATGGCATGTGGCTCTTGTTTTATCTTGGAATTTCCATTTTCATAATTCACCTACATGCCAAGACATTTCTACGTCTACATGTTGTATTTTTCTTTTCTTGCAATTTAAAGAATTGGTTGCATTTGTTATTAACATAGATACACATTTGCAAACAGTGTAGACCTAGATCAGATTGCTCCTGTTTGAGCCGTCTGATCAGTCTGCACTGTTTGCGTATGAAATAATATACATGTAGATATGATTCTGCCATGGCCAAATTTTCCTGAGTTTAAATGTCATAAAAATTCAGCTAACTGATATGCATGATGTCATTATTTCTTATCTGAATACCCCGGTACATGTATTTATGGAGTAAAAGGTTAAGATGAATATTAATAGTATGGTTGGACAATAAATTCTGAAAGGATTGAAAGTCAGTTTTTATTTTGGATGCTTGTGTTGCACATATATATACTACGTGTACATATCATCTGTGACTTTGTCAAGACTGAAGGCAAAGTACAAAGGTATTGTAACTACAGTTCATGGGAAAATTTATCATTTTGTAAACAGTTCAAACCCACATAAAGTACGAAATAAATTGTAGTCTTTGTGGCACACTGATCATGTTTTCAAAAATCTGCTTTAAAGGTTGAAGCTTTATGGAAGAAATATCTACTTTGACAATTGAAGCAGAGGACAATTTTGCAATAGGTTATTTAGGTTCAAGACACAAGAGATTTGCTCTAAGCCTTCAAGACAGAAACACCGGCCGCGTGGATCAGTGGTAGAGCGTCCGCCTACGGTACGGAAGGTCGTGGGTTCGATCCCTGGCCGCGACAGACCAAAAGTCGTTAAAAGTTGGTACTAGTAGCTCCCCTGTCTATGCTCAACATTAAAGGGGTAGTTCTAGGACTGGTCGGCCCGGTGTCAGGATAATGTGACTGGGTGGGGTGCCCTTGCCATGTGCCTGCGGCAGGGGCATTCCAGTGAGGCAGCACTATAACTTGTCTCATGCGGGTAGTCTGCAAATAACTGAAATACTGTTGGTCGGACGTAAAACCCAACTCACTCACTCAAGACAGAAACAGTTTAATATTTGTTTGTGTAATCTGTTTTTCAGGTAACCTGTTGTGGTGAGCTGGTTTGTGATTTGGAGTCTGCTCACAAGCGTCCATATGAGACACTTATCATTGGTCAAGTCCCATACCATGACAGTAAAGACTCGGACTGTAGAAACATACCGACATCTGAGAGGACCATTATCAGCGTTCCCTGCAGTGTCCATTCCAAGAAACCTTATATATATGGTAGTGATAGCAGTTGTCAGTTTATAGATGTATTGTTCTCATCTAAACTATGTTTTGTGGTAATCGTCAGAATTGCCTCAAAGGGGACAATGCTAATCAGCATCAAGACAGAGTTTTAAGACATTTTTTTAACCCTTTCCTCCATAAATACGCCTTTCTATGCCTCTGTAAATGTCATTTTATGAAACCATTGTGATAAATAGAGCATTTGCTCCTATAGGAGCAAATGCTCTATTTATCACAATGGTTTCAAAACTACACAATTCTAAAAAAAATCCTTTTCTCTAGTAAATGCTCCTTTTCGGTAGATTTATTCAAAGAGCTTGGATCTAAAAATAGCCTATGAGTGAAAGGGTTAAATATTTCTTTAAAAACTGTTTATCTTGATCTGCGAGTTGTTATACAATTCAGTTTAATGTAAATGCCTTGTCACGCATATGCAAAAACAGAAAACCCAGATCAGACAGCTCCTGTAGGAGCGTCTGATCAGGGTCTGCTCTGTTTGCTTATGGAAATTTATAGATCTGATTATGCAGTTTCCGCAGCATTGAAGAAAGGCCCTTTTCTCTGTTTCATTTTATTGATTCTGTGTATGAATTTTCATGAGGTGAAGAAATTTTGAATAAAGATTAATAAATTCACAATGAGAAGTTACTTAACCCTTTCCTCCATATATACGCCTTTCTACGCCTCTGTAATAGTCACTTCTTGAAACCATTGTGATAAATAGAGCATTTGCTCCTATACAAAATTCTAAAATTTTCCTTTTCTCTAGTTAATGCTCCTTTTCAGTAGATTCGTTCAAAAGGTTGGGTCTAAAAATAGCCTGTGGAGGAAAGGGTTAAGGTTGCTGGAGTTTTTTTTTATGCAATATCTGATCAAGGTCTATACTGTTTGTCAAATTGGATACAATACTGCAGTTGCTGATGAGTTTAAAGTGCAAACCCTGCAACTGTGAAGCATTTATTAGGTTGGGACTAACATTGACACATTTGCTCCCATATATGGGACGTAGGCAAACAGTGTAGACTCTGATCAGACGCCGCATAATGTCTACACTGTTTGCTGATAGGAAATTCCATATAAAACAAAACAAAAATGAAAATTTAGACCAGACATCCCTTAGATAAAAGATAGACGAATCCACTGGGAGCAAATGGGTTAATACTGTACATATTTTGGTTTCAGAAACTTTAAAGAGTTGTCTCCCTTTGAAGCATCGCTGTCTAGAGATGTTTGCCCGCAATCTTCAACCTCACTGGACAAGCTGGGGTAACGAGGTAAGGAAAGATGAACTAAGTCATTTTTAGAAGTTAGAAACCAAGCATGTAAGAATATTAACCCGAGTCTTGTCCCTGCAAATGTGGAAGTGTATTGTCAGAAGGATGCTGTTACCTAATGAATATTTAGTAAGACATAATGGCTGCATGAATGATAATCAGGGTTCCCACAAAACAGAAAAAATAAAATTCCCTGACTTTTCCCTGTCCGAATTTCAATTTTCCCTGACCCCATGTTAACAGATTAAGTTGGTCATCTATGAGCATGATCAATAAATGTTGGCCTCCGTCCTCCCCATCAGCCAATCCTTACCACCTCTCTCTTTATGACAACTATATATACAGCAGTAGTGTTCTGATCATTTTAAAAAAAAATGTTTTTGACTTTTTCATTTTTAATTGCTCAATATTGAATGTTACATGCAGGATGCCAAACATGTCCTAATATGCACCCAAAGTATAAAGTATCTTGAATATTTTCTACCTCTCTTAACCCTTTCCTCCATGATTTTTTATTAGAGACTCAATCTACTATGAATATATAATTAAGTGAAATTTTATGTTTTTAAAGCAAAGTTAAGAAATATTTTGGCAGTAAAAACTCAGATTTATATTTTTCTAAGCAAACAGAGTAGACCCTGATCAGGCAGCTCCTACAGGAGCTGCCTAATATGGGTCTATTCTGTTTGCAAAGGTGGTAAAATGTGTATCTATGGTAGAAATGGTTAATCTTTCAGTTTTTCTGTGTAAGCTGAATTTTAAAATAGTATGTCATACAGTGTGCAAGACACTGATACAGCATGCTATTAAAATGGGGTCAAAATTGGCCCCGTCCCAGGGCTGGCTAGTTTTCTATAGAAACACATGGTGAAAACTTTGAAAATATTCTCCTCTGATTTTCTGGTGAGCGATATCAGAGCCTTTCAGGCCCTCTTGTTTTGCAATTTAATCAAAATTTTGCATCACTTGTGATGTTTTTCCCAAATTGGGAAAAATAGGTTCTTTTAATGGGTCTATGTAGATGCCAGAAAAGGGTCTACATTTTAACTGTTTTCATAATAGCAGACCAAATATTGCTGCCCTTACAAGTGAAGACAGTACAGTAGAATGTCGAACATCAAGCACCGCTGCCCAGCCTGTCCTAACAAGTGAAGACACTACAGTAGAATGTCCAATATCTAGCATTGCTGCCCTATTCTAGCACTGCTGTCAAAATGGATGCTGGAGTCTTGCAGAGGTGCCAGAATTCTCCAATGATTTTGTTTTAACAGACTTCATGACAGATATACTATAAAATTTGGATGTGAAATATACAAAGCTAATCAAAGATGTATAAAGATGTTCTCTTTGATTTTATGGCTGAATGCATGTAACAAAAATGTGACGTGTATTTTGACATGATAATCTTTGAAAAAGGCCCTTAATGGTCAAAATATTAGATCAGAGCAATTCAAGTATTTATGTATAAAGATGTTTGGTTTAGTCAAAATTGAAGAAACTGCCTTAGCCTTTTATTTTCATTCTTTCTCCTCTTTGACATATTTCCTCAGCCCTCATCCTTTGGTTCCAAAATTCCCTGACTTTTCCCTGACTTTTGCCAAATTTCAAATTTCCCTGACCAATTAAAAAATTCCCTGACTTTTCCCTGACCTTGAAAAAAAATCTTTTTTCCCTGTCCGTGGGAACCCTGATAATTACCGGTAGTTGAATTTGTATGATGACATTATGAACAAGAAAACATTTGACTATGACGCTTACAGCAAAGGTCATGACTCCTACCTTCTTTTGTAACCCTGACATGCATCTCAAAAACTTAAAGGTCACACTTAGGGGCCTGAGGGGTAAACGGACATTAGCCCACCCGGACCACAGCCCACCCGGATGACAGCCCACCATTTCTCTAAGGGCGGACATTAGACCACTCGTGTTTTTGAGGGGGCGGACATTAGCCCACTCGTGTTTTTTGAGGAGGGCGGACATTAGCCCACTCGGTGTTTTTTGATGGGCGGACATTAGCCCACTCGAGATTATAATATGTGTTTATTCACACTCCCAATTAGTTGAAAGTCGTTGTAAGTCGTTGTAATTACCCATGATTTATCAAATATTCAGCTACTCTTACTGGCTCTTTATGTTACAGAAAATAGTCTCTTTCGGACCGAGGATGTTTGGCCCCTAATTATCTTAGTTTTAATGTTTGTTTATGTTTCATTGCACTGCACTGTTTGATAAATCATGGATTATTAGCTACAACCTGAAAATACTGTAAATTGAACGACTGTTATTTATTTATTCCCCAAATTTTACCCGATAACCTTTAATTACCGATCGCATACGGATAAAACAAATTCTTGTAATATGCGACAAATTAATCTACCCATTTGCCTTTTGGAACGCACGCACATTATTTTCGAACCGATAATTACCTTTTATTACTTATAAACAGCAGGATAAAGCTCAGCATACCCATCGAATTGGATTATCAACCACGTGCATGTAATTAATTGGATTATCACACCTGTAGTCGAGTGTTTCAGTCAAACACGCCGAGTCAGATATTAACGCCTTCTTTAAAATAAAGGTCAATATTTCTTCTAAGATTGTTTTGATTTATCTGCAGTCGTCTGGGAATTTTTTTTACCCCGGACCTTTATCTTGTAGTTCAACGTACTTGTTCGAACATTACCGAAAAATAAAATTTGTGTGATATGTTGCTCCGATCTAAAGTCGAAGATATTTTTACAGTCATTTGGCCTTACAGACATACAGAAGTAGGTGAGCAAATGATGAGGGGTCTAATGTCCGGGTGGGCTGATGTCCGCCTCGTTGATATTCAGCGCGAGTGGTCTATTGTCCGAGTGGGCTAATGTCCGCCCATAAAAAAAACACGAGTGGGCTGATGTCCGCCCTCCTCAAAACACCGAGTGGGCTAATGTCCGCCCCCCTCAAAAACACGAGTGGTCTAATGTCCGCCCTTAGAGAAATGGTGGGCTGTCATCCGGGTGGGCTGTGGTCCGGGTGGGCTAATGTCCTAGAACCGCCTGAGGTCATGTCCGCTCTATAACTGTGACATGCATGCATGGAATTTAGAATATCATGGCATAAATGTTCACTGCATCAAGATGATGCGTTGCGCTCAAGACCAAAGACAATTTGTCAAAGGTCAGTCACATCTTGGGACAAAAGATCATGACATCCTCATAGGAAATCAGTAAAAAATGCAAAATCCCATTTTGAGCAGACATAATTTTTATGGCATGATAATGGTTAAAATCCAAGACTTCACCCCTTTACCTCATGAATAATGACATCAGGATAATTTATTGAGAGAATACGGTATTAATTGTCAAATAGTTTGATCATGCGGACTTCTCTTCTAGAATACAACGGTTAGTCCTACTACAGTGAACCGTCATTATAACGGAGGTGTTTGTTTCCAGACATTTTGCTGGTATAACGAGGTTGCCGTTTTACCGAGTTTAAATCTGAAAGGAACTGTATGGCCAGTTTTAAACTAGTACCAACAGGTGAACACTTAATGCAGAACACAAGAAGTGCAAAAAGCTCCCTAAAGGGCGCCTGTTGCACTTCTTGTGTTCTGCATTAAGCAATCACCTGTCTTATTGGCATTGCACCTATTTATTCAGTGGCAGTTTCAAAGACTTAGCGGTAATTCTATTTTAATGCATACTGCCGGTATAACGAGGGTGGTATTGTAATGAATGCCGGTATAATGAGGGTTCACTGTACATGTACACAGTGTTTACTTTGTTTTACAGTTTTCAGATTTTGTTTTACTGCTTTTCTTTTCAGGTTTTGCTGCATCAGCATATAGACTTCTTCGAAAGAGTTTCATGAAAAAGAATGGTGTAGATCATCAGAGGCACACACAGTTGGAACTCCAGACAAGAGGCATTTCAACACACAGTTGGAGCTCCAGACAAGGAGCATTTCAACACACAGTTGGAGCTCCAGACAAGAGGCATTTCAACACACAGATGGAGCTCCAGACAAGAAGCATTTCAACACACAGTTGGAGCTCCAGACAAGAGACATTTCATCACACAGATGGAGCTCCATACAAGAGGCATTTCAACACACAGTTGGAGCTCCAAACAAGAGGCATTTCAACACACAGATGGAGCTCCATACAAGAGTCATTTCAACACACAGTTGGAGCTCCATACAAGAGGCATTTTAACACACAGATGGAGCTCTATACAAGAGGCATTTCAACACAGTTGGAGCTCACAGTCAGTTGGGCTCCAGACAAGAGGCATTTCAACACACAGTTGGAGCTCCAGACAAGAGACATTTCAACACACAATTGGGGCTCCAGACAAGAAGCATTTCAACACACAGTTTGCCCGTCTGATCTGTTTGCGTATGAAATAATATAGATCTGATTCTATAGTTTCTGCTATGGTTAAAATAAAAAGTGAACAGATTAATATTCAGACATTTATTATTTCTCACACGAGTATTCATGAGGGAAAGGGTTAATGAAAACAAGACACTTTAAGGAGAATGATTGCGTTTGATTTTTGTCTTTGACAAAAACGGCTGCTGCATAAAATTTGAAAATTTGGCAAAAATATATTAGAATTAAAATAAACATGAATTTTTATCATTTACTCACCGTCTCATCTGTGTCCAAATTGTTTGCAAACCTGGTCACACATTCACATAACCCTTTCCTCCATAGGCTATATTTAGACCCAACCTCTTTGAATGAATTTACCCAAAAGGAACATTTACTAGAGAAAAGTAAATTTTTAGAATTTTGTTGTTTGAAACCATTGTGATAAATAGAGCATTTGCTCCTATAGGAGCAAATGCTCTATTTATCACAATGGTTTCAACAGGTGACTTTTACAGAGGCGTAGAAAGGCGTATTTATGGAGGAAAGTGTTAACTGTGTTAGCTTTCTGCTAGGATATGAGTTTGCAGATGAGCTGCTGTTTTTCCATTGGTCAGCATAGAAATACTGTTGCATATGGGGGACTTCAGTTACTAGATAGACTTGTGCTTGAGCAACATGTTGAGTATAAACAAGGTGTCTACTAATTAGGTACACAGCAAATAGACTTCACCCTGTACTCCACGAATACGCCTTTGACCCAGATCAGATGGCTCCTATAGTAGCCGTCTAATCTAAGTCTGCTGTTTGCTAATGATATAATATAGATACGATTCTATAGTTTCTGCCAAGGTCAAATACTGTAGAACCCCTCTAATGCGACCACTTAATGAATAAACATGGATGTCTTTATAAGCAGGTGGTTGCTTAATGCAGGGCAAAAGTAATGCAGAAAGCTCCTCTAGGAGCTTTCTGCATTGCTTTTGTCCTGCATTAAGCTACCACCTGAATCTAGCTACCACAATTATACCTCTTTTAGGTGGTCGCATTAGCGGGGTTTTACTGTATTTCCCGAGTTCATGTGCGATTAAAAGAAATATTCTAATTAATAATGTCATTATTTCTTATATGAATACTCATGGAATAAAATTTCACCCGAGTATGATTTTCTTTGTAATTAATTGTATCTAAAATCGTCACCATGGAAATACCTTCAAAAGAAATGGTACACGAGTTATTACCTCTAACCAAGTTATGTGTTTTGTACTTAAGCATTAAAGGGGGAGTCGCTACATTCGACACATTTCAAAAGTGCCTAAAATATATAAAACTCATTTGTTTATATGCTGAAAAGAAGTACATGTATATCGTAAGAAAGCAAATTGAATAATCATCGAAGAAGACAACTTTCACATGTTTGATAAGTTATTCGGCAATGTATTAGTATCTATTCGGCTCGCGTTTTAGTTTCGTTAACTGTTCGCCCAAGGTCGATAATATTTTGTTGTAGAACAAAAATTATAATTGTCAATGAAAACGGTTTATTTTGTATCACAGGGGCATTTTTAGATATAAGTTCAAATTGACAATCTTCATAATAATGATTGAACATTTCAAATATTAAGTTTTATGACATTATTGAAAATATGCATTCATTGCAGGGACTTCCTCTTAGAGTTAAGTATGGCATGTGTTAGGGGCTGTATTATTTTATATCAGTTTTGCCCAAAATAACAGAAAAACATGCTGAAGGTTGGGTTGCACTGTAGTTATGTATGTGTTGAAATGGTCCAGCATCCAACCTGTTCAACTTCATGTCTTGCAATTTATAATCAAGCTGTAGAAATAAATCGGGCTGTGTTGGGTCATGTGATTTTTTACAGTGAAATACATGTACTTAATGAATCGGGCTGTGATAGGTCATGTGAAATACATATACTTAATGAATCGGGCTGTGATAGGTCAAGTGAAATACATGTACAGTAAAACCTCTCTATAATGGCCACTAAATTGTGTTAATTAGTTGGTATTTAGGGCAGGTGGCTACTTAAAGCAAGGAGAAAGTAAAACAGAACGCTCCTATAGGAGCATTGTTTTACTTTCACCTTGCTTTAAGCAGCCACTTGCCATTAACACAAAATACTCGATGTAATTTAGTGGCCATTATAGAGAGATTTTACTGTACTTAATGAATCGGGCGGATAGGTCATGTTAAATACATGTACTTAATCAGACCAGCAAGATGAGATCATGTTAAATACATGTACTTAATCAGACCAGCAAGATGATTTTTGATTTTTGTGAAAATTAGAGATTTCACAACTTATATCTACAGTCTCTTGATCTCCTGCTCCGGAAGTGAGTGCTCTGGTAGGGGAGTGAACTAACAGAGTTGGCATTTGTTAATATTTTCATGTTTTTTAGCTCACCTAGCACACAATGCCAAACTAAGCTTTTAGGATCCTCTGTTCTATCATCTGTGTTAATTTCTTTAAACACCTTCTTACAAATTTCTGGACCAAGTTTACTCAAATTGCACAGGAATAATAAGTTTGATAAAGGGTCACCAGGTATTTCATACTAAATACCATTCCAATTGGACCACAAGCTTCTGAGGACATTTTTAAAGGTTTTCTATATACATGTAGTTATATTAGGAAATCTAGCCCTGCCCCTGGCAACCATGTTTTTTTGAAATATCAACATAATTTTTGGGTCTCTACCAAATTGCTAAATCCAAGTTGATATGAAAAATAAAACATGGTCACTAGGGCCTGACTAAATTTCCTTCGATATCTATTGGAAAACTTTAAAAATGGTCTACTCCAAAAGAATGGTATTTGGCAGAAATAGTCTCCTGGCGGCCGTTTATTAAATTTCCTAAAACCATGCTTTCTTCTGAAAAAACATGGCAACCATGGGTGGGGCTAAATTTCATTCTATATTATAGGAAAATCTTTAAAAATCTTCTTCTCCAAAACCAGTTGTTCAATTTGAATGGTATTTGGTAGGAATACTCCTCTGGTGACCATATTGAGAATTAATTATGACTACTATAAATTTAGAACAATATAAAGAATCTTTAGTTGAATACATTAAAACTACTATTGCCCTCTTATCTTCATTTTCTGGAGACGGTTGTAACTAGTTAATCTCGAGTGAGTGAGATGGGTTTTATGGCACTGCGACACTAAATAGGTCATATAGCGTCAATATCTCGAACTAGTGCTGCAATTTGTAGGCGACTGATAAAGGGCCATCATGGCCCTCTTGTTGTTTCATGATACTCCTTCTTATTCCATGAACTGACCGAAGGTAAGCAAGGGAGACAAGAGTGAATATATATATATAAAATAGAGGAACAAAGTTTGACAAGTTAGAAGTAGAATTATGCGAGAAAGAAAAAAGTCAAGAAAGAAGAAGTCCCACATCCAAAAAGTTTAATATATACAGTCACAATATACAGCTACTGTGTATACATAGATGATAGAAACCACAGCTACTACAAAGAAAAGACCATACAGCTAACAATGCCAGGGCGCTGGCTGGCGCATGGTTCTTGTGAGAGAAAAGAATCAATGATATAGTAGAACCTCTCTATACAGCTAGTTAATAAACAAACATGGCCGCTGTTAATCCTTTAAATGCTGAATTGCTGAATACCCTTAACCCATATCCTCATATTGACGCCTCTGCAAAAATCATCTGTTGAAACCATTGTGATAAATAGAGCATTTGCTCCTATAGGAGCAAATGCTCTATTTATCACAATGGTTTCAAACTACAAAATTCTGAAATTTTTCCTTTTCTCTAGTTAATGCTCCTTTTCGGTAGATTTATTCAAAGTGGTTGGATCTAAAAATAGCCTATGAGGTAATGGGTTAACAGGAGTGTTCTGCATAACTGCCGTTCTGCAACCCTTACCTCACAGATAGGCCTTTCACATATTTGTAAACAGAGTAAACCAAGATCAGATGGCTCCTGTAGGAGGTCTGCTCGGTTTGCTTATTTTATTATATAAATCTGCTTCTACTTTCTGCCATGGCCAAAAAGTTATGAAACTTCATCTAATTAATATTCATGGTGTTATCAACTCTTGCATAATTCATCAGATAAAGGATTAAGCAGCCACCTGCCTGGAGAGACCCAGACTTCCACTTGACTGGCTGTCGTAGACAGGGTTTACTATATAAGTCCATGTCGTCGCAGGTGAAACTATTGTCTCAAGAGTGTAGTAAGAAAGAAAATTTGTGTATCCTCTTGGCATGTGAATGGTAGCAACAGTTGAAAGTTTCAGAGAGAAAAATCACTAAACACTAAAACAGAAACATAAAATAAAACACAAAATGGGTAACACAGTGAGAAAGAAGTCTGTTTAATAATCTATACACTGTAATAATAGGCTTGTTAACTACAAACTGGACATAATGCAAAGAAATACAGCAAAGAAGATTGTTGAATACAGAACAATATAAAGATCAAGACTTCGACACTAGAAGTTGGTGATACAGTTAGAGCTCTATCCGTCTGTCAAATTTCAGAGAGTTTGTTCAATTCTTTACTAGTGTCAAAGTTTAGATAAATGGAGGATATTTCACACTGGATCTCTAGTTCATTTCCCTTCATCAACTCCCAACCCCCCTCAGTCTTTTAATGGATTTTGTATCAATTTGTATCATTGGCTATTACCAATCTTGTTGGATTGTTCAACATTTGTAAGCCATGATGAGTCTATAGTACTAGATTTACACCAAATATTTGGACAACCCATCCCCCCTCCCCACTGGTCAAATAAGTCGGCTATTCTCTTAACCCTTTCCTCCATAAATACGCCTTTCTATGATTCTGTTATAACCTCTTCTTGAAACCATTGTGATAAATAGAGCATTTGCTCCTATAGGAGCAAATGCTCTATTTATTACAATGGTTTCAAACTACAAAATTCTCAAATTTTACTTTTCTCTAGTAAATGTTCCTTTTGGGTAGATTCATTCAAAGAGGTTGGGTCTAAAAATAGCCTATGGAGGAAAGGGTTAATAACTTTGAATGAAAATGCAAATAGAGCAGACTCTGATCTGGCTCTACACATGTTACAACAGGTTTGTCGGTCTGGATATATAGGGTTATCAGTACATGTAATAGTAGTTGCAAGCAATTTGGATTCAGATGAGAAATAGACTATCTCAGTAGAATCCAAACTGTCTGACACTTTGATCATATACAAAGAAAGAATAGGGAAACTGTGCTTTGAAGATTAAAGCAGGTGAAACAAAAATTAAGACAAGATTAAGAACAGCCATCAAATACTGTATACAAGAATCTGACGATGCACAGTTCAGAAAAGGAAAGAAAATCTTTAGATTGCTGGTTAGAATTGATTAACACCCAAAGTTGAAGAAAATGCAGGAAGAACAAGGGAACAAAAAGTTTTGAATGAGGTTAGTCTGGAAGTAGATGAGGTTATGACACAGGGAACAGCGTGAAATGACCTTCTAAACAGTACAGTAGCAGTAAAGATTATTTAAGACATCCAAAGATATGTCATGGAATTTTGTTTTCCCCTAACTTTTTTCTGTTTGCCCTTAAGCATGCAAACTATCTGCCTTATTGCAAACTATTCTCATATATGTACACTTTCAGAGCTTTTAACCCTTTCCCTCATATAAACGTGTTTTCACGCATTTGCAAACAGAGTAAACCCAGATCCTAGAGGAGCCGTCTGATCAGGGTCTACTCTGTTTGCAAATAGAATTTGATAGATCTGTTAATTTGCTTTCTAAAATATCTACAATGTTCCACCTTCCATATTTCTTTATAACTATTTTGTTAATGAATATTCAGCAGGTATTGAGATTTGGCCTACAGAACAGGGAAAGGGTTAAGGAGTTTCAGTATAGTTCTTAGCAGTGATACAACAACCAAGCACTGCTGTGTGGGAAATTAACCCTTTACTCCATGAATATTCATGTAAAAATAATGTACATGTACGTATAAATGTTAATTTGCTTAGTATTTATAATGGCATATGAATAAGAAGTGTTTCGGTCCTGGAGAATATGGAGACTCCAATCTATATATGCAAATGATAACAGCACACCCTTATCAGAAATCCTACAGGAGCTGTCTGATCTGGGTCTACTCTGTTTGGAAAGGTGCAAATAGTCATCCATATGAGGTAAAGGGTTAAAATGATTTCATAAACAGTTCAGACCCAAATTACTCACTCCTAGTAAGAAATCAAGATCAAAACTGTGTATAAATATCTTGTGTTTTACATATGAAACATATTTTGACAAGAGAGTCACTGCAGGCAAAGGTTGTTATAACAAGAACAAAGTCTGAATAAGAACATGAGAAAATAGCAGTAAAAAGTACAGAGTTAAGCCCAATCAAAAACACAAAACACAACAGTTCTGGAATTATATCCAAAAAATAACACAAGTGGTTTGTTTATTACAAAATGGATTTTTAATATTTCAACTTTGCGCAAATACAAAAATGTCTGCACGGTGTTATACCAACATTCATCAAATGCTATGTATTCAGGGATAGCTATGAATTCAGGGATGTTTCCATCATTCCATCTCTTGTACACTTACAAAGTCTTGTTACTTTTCAAAATGCATGAACCAATCTCTTAGGATTTTCTTGTGTGATTTAATCAAACTCGCTTGCTTTCTTTCATAGTAACACCTTTTCAACACAGTAGACTCAGATCAGATGGCTCCTATAGGAGCTGTCTTATCAGGGTCTGCTGTTTGCTTATGAAATCCTAGTTTGTGTGTAGGTACAAAAAATCCACTGAAAAGTTTAAATTATAAAAATAAAGTTATTCCGTGCATAAATGTTCATTAGGGAAAGGGTTAAGCATCCCCCCCCCACTTTTATCCTACACAGACACTGTATGCCAAGATAAAATAGCTTTCCATGAAACCAAACATTTTGGTTACTGTCTTTCTCCAATTTGATGGAAAATATTGGTACAATATCATGCTTAGATCATTATAGACCCTAAAACCATGGTCCAACAAGTAATAAATAAAAAACAAAACATTACATGGTTTGGTAAAAAGCTACAAAATTGTTGTACAAACTGTCTGAATTTGTTCCCCTTGAGGCACACTAGGTTCTTGGTATAACAAGGGGGCTTCAGAAATATCCCATCACCACTGTTGTTGTCTATTTTAACTTTGTAGTCTACCAGAAGTATTCTGAACTCAAACTGTCACATTTTCATTCAAATTTGTCGAAACTTCTCCATTTTTTTGTAATCACTAGAAAAGTAAGAACTAAAAATTCCTTTTTAACATTATCGGTACAGTTCTGAGTTGTACAGACCTTGCAATATCAGAAAAATCACTGGAAGAGACACCATTATCTCCCTCGTTAAGCAATAAAGATACAACTATTCTGATTGATTTATCATTGACCAATGCACTTCACTATGCTCTCTTTCATTAGTGCTTTTTATATAAACCTTCCTATCTAGAGTCTACACTTGTGTAAAGACAAAACAGGGTAAAGGGATATCACTCTATTGTCTTGTTAACCCATTACCTCATGAATATTTATGTAAGTAAAAATGACTATGAATATCAATTAGCTCAATCTTAATAATGGCATTATGAACAGGTCATTTCTGACAATGCCACAAACTCTACATTCGACCCTATATTATTATGAACAGGTCGACCCTATATCATTATAAACAGGTCGGCCCTATATCATTATGAACAGGTTGGCCCTGTATCATTATGAACAGGTTGGTCCTATATCATTATTGAACAGGTTGGCCCTATATCATTATGAACAGATCATTTCTGACAATGCCATAAACTGTACAATCAATCGGCCCTATATCATTTCATTAAGCAAACAGCAGACCCTGATCAGATGGCTCCTACAGAAGTCGCCTGATCTGGGTCTACTCAGCCAAGGATTTTCTATAAGGTAAAGGGTTAGCAAAACACCAAATCTTTTCCATCTACGTCAACCCCACAGTATACTTATAAGGCACTGGTTAAACCAACCTGCCTCCAACAAGGAAATTCCTAATCAAATTGTATAAAAATATGGAAACATACATTTTTTCCAAACGGTCTCCTTTTTAATCAGCCACTTAAATTCTAAACAAGCTATCCATATGAGTTGGAAAATTACATAATCAAAACTTAAATCATACAAAACAATCAATTCAGATCTATTTCAATGATACAGCTTAGTCTAATATTTCAACTGCTGATACAATTTTGTTTCTTCTGTGTTTTATTTGTATGAATATCTGTTAACAATGTCTAATTTCTCGAAAATTAAAATTATCCAGAGTCAATAAGTACATGAAAATTTCTTGTAAAACTCAAATTCTGTAAGTTTCTATCTAGGCTATATAAGCCATTAGGTTAATATGTAATGTTTGTTTGTTTAAGATTTAGTTTGTATTAGTGTCAACAACTTAAATAACATTAAACAAGGCTATCAAGTTTTGAACTTGTTCCTTGAGCATGACAAGTATTCTTAATTCCTTATCCTACATAATGGTAACTTGTGAGATCTACATAATGCAAACTTGCAAGATCTACATAATGGTAATTTAAAAGATGGTGTAAGTCTCTTGTTTCCCTCTTGACACAAATGTGTATGGCATTTATCAGCACACATCACATTATTGTAGGATAAGGTTTAAGAATCAACTAAAATATGAACTGCTGGTGTGAGTATAGCCATGTTTCTCTGAAAGCTTTCTGCCATACCCTCACCAAGCAATGAACACTTAGAATGATTAATATTATCTGCCCATGTCACCATAAAAACACTTTATATTGCATCCCTTTGAAAATTTACACATAAAATAAAGGTTTAAACATTGCGCTAGTGTTGTTTGTCCTACGATATCTCTATGACTGTTGCGAGCCTGAAGTGTACTCAAACTAAAACTAACTGTAACCTCTGAGAACTTAAGTGATACCATCACTGGGCGGATTAAAAACGAGTATTAAATATAAAAAAAAAAAGGGGGGAAATTTTTTTGATTTGTCATCAATTCCTTACATGTATATTTCTGGACATTGCACCAACACCATATAGCATCGAAAGCTATAGGCTTTCATACATACATCAAATTGCAATGACATGTAACTAAAATAACTCATGGATTTCTATGAACATCGAAACGACAAAAAACAGTATAATACATAATAACAATAAACTCATGCATGTTTCCAACGGATCCATCAAGTGCATATATATTGAATGTCACATCTCACTTAAAACGTCTTTGCATTGACAAACAAACAAACCCATTCCTTGCTCCAGGGAGCATACCAATGTAACAAAAAAAATCAAGAACCTAATGATAATATGGCAGAACTGTGCTACCATCAAATGATTGCCTCAGTACATGGGAAACCAGTTCCCGTGCAATTGATCTGATGAAATGGACCAGATCTGTAGATAAGGGGAGTACTACCGGTAATTTATTTCTCTGTCCAACCCTTTCTTGTTATTCTCAAAGAGGTGATTCTTAAGAGTATTCGCCAGATAGGGTTCGGCAGAAAAGAAGAAAATATTTTACCTAAAAAATAATCCACTTATCTAGAGGTCTGTTGGACACAAAATACATAAACCTGCTACTTAAAATACTGCTACATATACATACAAGTATCAATATAGACACTACTTTGTCTGCATTCATGGAAAAATAGATTGTATACAACATTTAGATATCAATCTAACTACTCCGTGTATCTGTACAGGTGTAAGCTTTAGTTGCCATGGTTACCTGATGCTGAAAGCAGGAAGCCAAGATTTTTTACGACCTTTTTAAAGATTTTTATCATTCGTAAATACAGAAGACTGGTGCTTATAGAAAATTCTAATCCTACAGATTTTATGACAGGCAAAATCAAAGTAGAAATTGTACATGTGACTTCTTCAGGGCAACACAAATGGTTTAATAATGTTAGCTAAATTTGTAATTGTTTTCACAACTTTATCAATTATGAATTTGGAAATATAGAATCATCTATAATATACAAAAAATAAAGACAAGTTTTTCAAAGCAGTAATCAGTGAAGTACCACTGTGTTTTGAGAGATCTTGTCACTTAGTCATCCTTACACAATGATGTAGTTTATCCATCAGGACAGTTTATCCGTCAGGACATTTCACAGGTGATCCATTATAAAGAAGTTAACCATCAGGTGAGCTTCTTTTAAAGCAAACTGTGTGAAGATTGATAAAGAAAAAAATTGAGATCAAACCTTAGATCCCCCAACAAAAGTTTTGAAGTCTTGAGCAACATGTTAACAGATGTATCACATTTCAAGGTTCAAAACTTTAAAAGCACACATAACTGACACTTGAACGCTAAATATGCCACCTGGCACACTGTGAACATCAGTAAAACCACATACACAAATAGTGGTTAGTTCAGGAGTACCCTGAATGCACACAGGGAATTAACCCATTACCTCATAGGCTATTTTTAGATACCTCTTTGAATTAATCTACCGAAAAGGAGCATTAATTAGAGAAAAGGAACATTTTAGAATTTTGTAGTTTGAAACCATTGTGATAAAGAGAGCATTTGCTCCTATAGGAGCAAATGCTCTATTTATCACAATGGTTTCACAAAGTGACCTTTACAGTCATAAATATGAGGGAAAGGGTTAATTAGAATGTAGCCATTTCTCTTCATAGCACAATGGCTTAGTGCAAACTTATTTGAACTCCATCAAAATTGATATCTAATGTAGTTTTCACAGCTCTTGTTTGGCAGCATATTTGGCCTACAGTCTGTCCTCCAAAACTATTCTACATCTAACACTGTAAACCCATCCATGAACAATGACAAAAAATACATTTGTCCTTGAAACAGTTGATCTGCTTGATAATTTTGGATTAAAACATTCAAAAATTGAACTACCGGTACTGTTTCATGAAATTGCAGCAAGGAATCCAATGATGATTTGTGGGCCTAATTTACACAATACGATGGAATGAAAGCTACTGTGTCACAATGTCTGAGGATATTGTTGTGCCAATCCACCATAAGATTGCTTGAGATCGGACCAGGATCAATTGTTTGGGTCAAAAACTGTTGTATATGTTTCACTGTTTCAAGGCCATATGTATACCTTCTTAACAACATGAAGAATAATTGCAATAAGTTGAATGCAAAAATATATTTCAAGAACAAATAATAATGTAACAACATGTACAAATATCTAGAGAATCAAAAACTTGGATGTGAAGTAACAGTCAGCAAGAGATTTCAGCATGTCAACTGATTGCAACAGATTTTTGATTAATGATGTCTGGTTGCCTTCTGGATACCATTGAACTTCAATTCATTCCTCTACAGCAAACCCTATCTAAAGTTACCACTCAAAAGAAGACTCATTTTTGGTCATTAAGACAGGGGTAGTTTAAAGCAGACTAGAAATAATGCACAGCTCCAGAAAAACTACAGGTAGCTTTACCAATTCCTTTTGTTCTGCATTAAGCACTTACATGCTTTTAAAAACCCCAATGTTAATACAAATGGTAGCTTTAAAGGGAGTTGCTGCACATCAATAAAATACAATAAATATCTTTCTTGACATTTTTTTAGTATAATCCATATGCTTTGGGCAGTTCCCTTTTAACTTTAGTGCATACCTTTTGGATTTCTTTGAAATATTTACAAAATTGGGACAAAAGTGGCCACAACTTAACCCTTTCCTTCATATGAACGCATTTTCACTCATTTGCAAACAGAGTAGACCCAGATCAGACGGCTCCTCAAAGACAGCTCCTTGAGGAGCCGTCTGATCAGGGTCGGCTCTGCTTGCTTATGAAATAACATAGATCGGACTCTGTAGTTTCTACCAATACGAAACTTCATGCATGCATACATATGCCAATATAAAAATTGAGCTAATAAATATTCATGATGTCCTTATTTCTTTACCGAATACTGAACAGGGAAAGGGTTAATTGTAAAGCTTAACTTTAACCCTTTACCACATGAATATTCAGTAGCTCAATTTTTGTTATCGTCTATGAAAACAGGATGTTTTAATCTAACAAACAAAGCAGGTCCTGATCAGATGGCTCACACAGAAGCCATCTGATCTGGGTCTACTCTGAATGCAAGGGAGTGAAAAGGTACATCTATGAAGTAAAGGGTTAAAAAAGAGACAGACCTATGAAACTGCATTGCGACAAAATCACTATGCTTTCATAATTAATCTGCACCACAACAGTATGGAATCTTTCCAACCCAGTTCTTTACTTTGCAATAATTTTATTTCTGACTTATCAATGGCACACTATATAATCCTAGTTTGTTCAATCAATTTTCATAGTTCAAAGACCTAGTGTTTACTAGTAATAAAGATTTTAAATAGTTTGCATAATTAACAGAGTTGTGGGTTGTTTGCACCCAAACAATACCTGACATCATATGAATGTTCCACAACATTATTCCTATTAATATTGTGATAAAATTAACTGGTGAAAAATCAGAAACGCATGTTTCACTATCTTGCAAATTTGTCTGAACAAGGGGTTTAAAAACATTGTTAATTTTATTCACAAAAACAAGTATATTTATAACTTCTTGTCAAAACGACAATGGATATATTCTCTCTAAAATTGAAGGCACTTTATGAGCCGCTATTGTACAGCTGAGCCACGTCAGTGGGGAAAAAAGGTCACTGAGACATTTGCAGTGAAGAGCCAGATGAGCCAGTGATTTACCAATTGTGAGTGTGATCAGTCTGCACTTTTTGTCACTCAGCAGCAGCAATACCAGCTGATTTACATGCTATCCAAGCATATAATACTGACCCTATTCAACTGCTACATTGTAAGGTCATGGAAGGTCTGAGTGTACCTACACAAGTCTGCTAATGTACAGATACCCTGTTTCCCCTGTGACCCAGCTCATTTATATGAAAATGGATGGTGCAGCTGGGATCATCTGTCACTATCATGTCAGCATGAGGAAACACAGAACGCTTCCCAAATGGAATGTAATTCTCCATGTTTCTGTCCGCTTGTTTCAATTTTGCATGGTTTTGTTAAGACTGGGAGTGAATAAATGTTTTAATTATTAATAACATTATAACAATTTCAATTCATAACAATCAGCAAGGTTTATACATGAAGTTTTGTTTAGTGATCAAAATTTACAAAACTTAATTTATGAAATAATTTCAATTTGAGAGTACATTACTATTTTTGATTTTTATATTTATCAGAAGCATCAACTGTTTAAGAGATCAAAATACAGTTAAAAGCATCAGCAAGTATTTCCGTCCGTACAGCAGACTGTTCCGCAGTGTTTGTTGTTTTGGTCTCTGTTGCACTGTAGATGAGAATGACGATTTCTACACCTAAATTGTAGACTTTGAGAATGATACTCTTAAGTGATTGGACTCGCTCAATGGGTAATTGTGCATAGCCTGAAAATACAAATTTTAATACAAATTTTAATACAACTTTTGATACTCTAGACAAAGTAAAAATGAAATGCTGAAAACAGGAACTGTGGTTCTCGTTTTTCTGTCCATTTTCAAAATTCCCTGACCTTGAAAAAAAAGTTTCCCCGACACGTGGCAATCATGCCTTTTCACACCTTTGCTAATGCCTTTGCTCTATTTGCTTTAGAAATTATTACAAATTTAACTCAGTTCCTACCAATACCAAAAACTCCTGTTAACCCATTACCTCATAGGCTATTTCTAGACTCATTACCTCATAGGCTGTTTTTAGATCAAACCACTTTGAATAAATCTACCAAAAAGGAGCATTAACTAGAGAAAAGGATTTTTTTTTTAGAAGTTTGTAGTTTAAACCATTGTGATAAATAGAGCACTTGCTCCTACTGGAGCAAATGGTTTATTTATCACAATGGTTTCAACAGGTAACTTTTCAGAGGCGTCAAAATGACGGAATGGGTTAACATGCCATTATAAAAATTGAGCCAACTAATATTGATGATGTCAATATTTCTTACATGAATATTCAACAAGGAAAGGGTTAACATGACTATTATCACATGAACATTAATCATAACAATCAGCAAGGTTTATACATGAAGTTTTGTTTAGTGATCAAAATTTACAAAACTTAATTGATGAAATAATTTCAATTTGAGAGTACATTATACTATTTTTGATTTTATATTTATATATTTTATATCAAAAATCAAGTTTTATAATGGCATATGAATACCACATCTGGCTCTATTCTGTTTGCAAAGGCATAAAAAGGCACATATATAGAGTACAGGGCTAAATATAATATTTTAAAGTTATTATTACTGTCTTTGAGAGCATTTATTAATACTTATTTAGAGCACTCACCATCAGGGCCATAACGGCTTCCTCCACACTGTTCATCTCAATCAGCGCCATTCTGCGGTCTTTCCTGAAAGTGTGAATTATCTATATTAAGTAACTTTCCCCTGGGTGAACTGTACTTGCAGCCCTCCAACCTTTGATTGCAGTATATTTATGAAACAGATTTCTGCAAAGTTTAAAATCTCAATTTCTACAAATTACAAAGCAGGACCTTATTAAATGTTTCAATATCAATTTTTTGAAATCCACCAATTACTTCAGTGGAAGTGTTGAACACCTAAGATTTCTTAACACATTGCCCCCTAGTGACGCATTTTTGCGCCTCTATAAAATTCACATTGTGAAACCAGTGATAAATAGAGCATTTGCTCCTATAGGAGAAAATGCTCTATTTATCACAATGGTTTCAAATTACAAAATTCTAAATATTTCCTTTTCTCTAGTTAATGCTCCTTTTCGGTAGTTTTATTCAAAAAGGTTGGATCTAACAATAGCCTAGGAGAAAATGAGTTAATGACAAATATTAAAAGATAGTTTTGTTATGCCATTATAAATTTAATAGTTACATGTACTTTGCCTAATCATTGAATCAAGTACAATGTACTTTGCCTAATCATTGATTCAATGATTAGGCAATACCAAGTACATAATACCAAGTAACTCAATGAAATCTCTTTAGCTTAACCCATTTTCTCCCACGATCTCATATATGGGACGTAGGCAAACAGTGTGCTCTGATCAGATGCCGCATAATGCTACACTGGTTGCTGATAGGAATTTCAATATAAAACAAAATGAAATTGAAAATGTAGGCCAGGCACCCCTTAGATAAACAAGAGCTGTCCGCAGACAGCGCGCTCCACTTTCTTTAGTGCTGGATAGTGTAGTGGAAGTCTAAGTCAGAAAGGGGGACATAACAACAGCAAAATTAATTTTAGGGCTACCTACCCTTGTGAAATGGGTCCCCCTTGTAATAGTTAATATGTATACTAAAGATGAACCAAATATCTTGGACAGTTTCTGAGACATGGACCTGAACATAAAACTTAACCAACAATGAAAAGTGTAAGTCGAAAAAGGGGCATAACTATGGTAAAATTAATTTTAGGGTTACCTACCCTTGTGAAATGGGTTCCCCTTGTGATGGTTAATATGTATACCAAAGATGAACCAAATATCTTTGACAGTTTCTGAGACATGGACCTGAACATAAAACTTAACCAACAATGAAAATTCTAAGTCGAAAAAGGGGCATAACTATGACAAAATTAATTTTAGAGTTACCTACCCTTGTGAAATGGGTTCCCCTTGTGATAGTAAACATACATACCAGATATGAACCAAATATCTTTGATGGTTTCTGAGAAAAGGACCTTAACAAAAAGGTTAACCAACGCCGACGCCGACGCCGACGCCGACGCCGACACCGACGCCGACGCCGACGCCGACGAGAGGGTCATGACAATACCTCCACTTTTTGAAAAAGTGGAGCTAAAAATGGACTAATTCAATTTATAAACATGGAAGAATCCACTGGGCACAAATATGTTAAAGAATTCCTGATAAAGGATGTATGTCCTCTTGGTACTGAATATATCTTGTTTCCTAGGAATCAGAGCAGTAGTCTCGGAGAAATGAAAAAGAGAAAATGCGGAATGTATGACTGATAAGTCATATGCACACAGCTTCGTCATGAAAGACTTTGCCTCTGATTTCAGCAAGACTTTGCGAACATTTCTATCTCTTATTGATAGCAATTACGGTTATGAATAACAAGAGCACCACATACCGGTGCCAACGCTCGTCTGTCGAGACATTTTAAAAAGAATTCTGAAGTCAATAAAGGGGCTTAATTTTTTTTTTTAAAAAAAACCCAACCCTATAGGTATGTTTTATTGGAATAGTCTTTATAACCAGTACACAATAATTAGCATACATCCTACTAACTTCTACAACAGATGGTAATGTACTTACGGGAAAAATTTGAAGGCCTTTACTTCACCATGTTGACCAAAGTTGTCCGTCAGCTCTTCTTCTGAGACTGATGGCCTGCAAAATAATATACATTTATATAGCAAACTTAACCCTTCGCTTGCTATTCACGTCAATATACCTACCTGTAAATAGTGAAGACCCAGATGAGACAGCTCCTGCAGGAGCTGTCTCATCAGGGTCTGCACTATTTACAAGTTGATTGTGCAATCAGTGCACTCCACAGCAGTGATTGCACAGCGAAATACTTGTACACAGTGAAGATATATGTAATTATTTTATTACTTTTATTATATTTCAATGCCAAACGTTTTATTATATTTATTCACCAATCATAAATTTGTTGGTACAAGTAGAGAATCACCTGTACAAGATGGAACAGACAGGGTTTTCAATCTCTGCTTTTCACAATTTCTTTCCAGAGTAGACCTAGGGTCTGCTATTTGCTCCATAGGACACTGACTGGTGATAACAACTCAAGTACTTTTCACTATATGTTATAATTATAGTGACGAAAATCTGTGAAAGTTTGAAGTAAATCTTCCCACTAGTGTATCAAGAGTTGCACACACAAGATTGGTGAAACGCACATACGGAAAGACAAGAGTGCCACCTTGTGGGGCACATAAAAATTCACAATGTCACTATTTCTTACGAATTCTTGTTTTGTATTTGTACTTGTAGCTAATCTCACTTCTTAATACATAAAGTGTGTCTTTTATAATATGTATACAATAACGGTACCATAAAAACAACTTTATGCTTTAACTTTCTTACCAATTTGAACAGTTATGTGAACAAACCCAACTTGATAAAAAAAAAACATGCAAACATGACTAATGACTGAGGTTTCATTTTCATATTTTTTATGCTCATTAAGGAAAATCATTTCTGCTATTTGAGAAGAAGCATTTTTTTTTTCCTGATAAGGTAGCGGCAGGTTCAGGATTACAACGTAAACACATTTACAAACACATTTGTTAATTAAATGGCGATCTATGACAGAAAGCCCTGCCAGGGATGCAAGGACTGTAAAATCCTATTTGTCGTCTTAAGAAGTCTGAACGTCAAAATGAGTTCTTGCTAATTCCTTATATGCTTCTAACTCCATCATGTAATCAGTTTTAACTTTTTGCATGCAAAATAATTTTTGTAGTCTGCTACATCATCCTCTTCTGTGATTCTATAGTAAATTTTTGTAAATTTCTCTTCAAAAATACAATGAAGACATCAAACAGTTTGGATCCTGATAAGACGGCTAGTTACTTGATATCACATCACTCATCTGCATACACACTATTTGCTTCTAGTTATCACAGATTGGCCACTACAGCGCAAAGTGTTACAGACTGCATTACCAGACAAATAGCCAGACAAAATAAATGAGTTCTTCTGAACTTGTGCAAGGAAGAATGAGACTGAGAAATGATCACTTTTGCTGAGCAATAAAGCCTGATAATTTTTCCTTTTCTATGCCTTGTGATCCCATAATGATTCATGTTTGAGTGTGTTCTGTAGGCAGAAGTTGAGAGAGTTGTTAGAAAAATACAATGACAGAATGATTCCAAACACTATTATAGATTGTTGATTTGGCACCAGAAGTTCAAACATCTTTTAATATTTATCCGCTTTACTACGTTGTTGACCAACGATTTAACCCTTTGCCTGCTAAGTGTGACCTAACAGGCACTTGCAAACAGCTTGGATCCAGATGAGACACCAAGCAATTTGGCATCTCATCAGGATCCAAGCTGTTCGACTCACTGTCAATATCCTCGCAAAAGCTTGAACGAATTGGAAGCTAGTGAACACTGTGATAGATCAGATGTTAAGTAGACTTTGTTTTCATATCAGACTAAGGGTTAATCCTCAAAGTAATTTTTGTTTATTTCTTTACAAAAGCATGACCAATTTCAACCGTCTTTCATCGTGAAACAAGTTACTAAGCATAAGGCATCTGGATTAAAACTATTAGCAGGTGTGATCAGAGTAAAAAAAATAGACTGCACTCAAACTGCTTTGAACCATGCCCGCAAACTATTTGGTTACATACGGAATGTTTGACAGATGAAGGACTGCTGATGGTGGATAGATGTTCTGGCAGTTTTTGGACCCTGGGCGTTTGAACCTGTGGAGAGGCGAGTTGGTGAAATCTTTGGTCAGGCCAGCATCCTGAAAATAAACCCAACCTTTACAGTCTTATGTATATAACAATGTCTTCTTAACCCTTTTCTTCATAACAAAATGCTTTTTCATGACTTTGCAAACAGAGTAGGCCCAGATCAAGCAGCTCCAGAAGGAGAATTTTGACAAGGGTCAGCTCTAATTGCTTGTGGTATAACACTGACACGACTTTACAGTTTCTGCCATTGCCAGAATGTCTTGTGTTTATAATGCAATTATAAAAACTCGTCTAACTAATGTTCATAATGTCATTATTTCTTAACCCATTCCCTCATAGGTTGTTTTAAGATCCACCCTCTTTGAATAATTCTACCGAAAAGGAGCATTAACTAGAGGAAAGTAAATTTTTAGAATTGTGTAGCTTTGAAACCATTGTGATAAATAGAGCATTTGCTCCTATGGAGCAAATGTTCTATTTATCACAATGATTTCAAGAAGTGACTATTACAGAGGCATAGAAAGGCGTATTTATCGAGGAAAGGGTTAAACTAGAGGTTTGTTTTTGTCACAAAAACAGATGTCTCCCCCTCCCAACCTCTTTCCAATACACAAGTGTAATGTCTGTAACTTCAAACTTATCAGGGTCTAATGTTTAAGTCATCAGGGGCAATAACTCCAACATTGTCAGAGGGAGACAATTCAAAAGCCCCAGATACACAATAACACATGCTAGTCAACATTCTTGTGAAGTTTGGTGACTCTAGTACTAGTGGTTTCAGATACATGTGACACAAAGTAAAGTTTCTCTTATTTAAGTCATAAGGGACAGTAACTCTAAAGTTATCAGGGGAGACAATTAAAAAACCCCAGATGCACAACAACTCATGCTGGTGAACATTCCTGTGAAGTTTGGTGACTCTAGCCCTACTGGTTTCAGAGATACGTGCAGCACAAAGTTTCTCTAATTTTAAGTTAACATATCAGGGGCAGTAACTCAAGAATTACAAGGGGGAGACAATTAAAAAACCCAGGTGCACAACAACTCATGCTGGTGAACATTCCTGTGAAGTTTGGTGACTCTAGCCCTAGTGGTTTTAAAGATATGCATGACAAAAAAATTCTCTAATTTAATGTAATCATATCAGGGGCAATAACTCCAAAGTTATCAAGGGAAGACAATTCAAAAACCCAAGCTGTACAACAACTCATGCTGGTCGACATTCCTGTGAAGTTTGGTGACTCTAGCCCTAGTGGTTTCAGAGATATGCACGACACTAAGTAAAGTTTGTCTAATTTTAAGTCATCAGGGGCAGTAACTCCAAAGTTAACAGGGGAGATAATTCAAAAAACCTAAGAGCAAAACAACTCATGCTTGTAAACAATCCTGTGAAGTTTGGTGACTCTAGCCCTACTGGTTTCAGAGATACGCGCGACACAAAGTTTGTATAAATTTAAGTATTCATATCAGGGGCAATAACTCAAGAATTATCAGGGGGAGACAATTAAAAAACCATAGGTGCACAACAACTCATGCTGGTGAACATTCCTGTGAAGTTTGGTGACTCTAGTACCAGCGGTTTCAGAGATACGCGCGACACAAAGTTTTTCTAATTTTAAGTCATCAGGGGCAATAACTCCAAAATTATCAAGGGGAGACAATTCAAATACCATAGGTGCACAACAACTCATGCTGGTGAACATTCCTGTGAAGTTTGGTGACTCTAGCCCAACTGGTTTCAGAGATACGCGCGACACAAGTTTGTGACGGACAGACGGACGGACATACTAACAAATGGGTAGTTGTGTGACTTTTTCCTTTGATCTTTTCTTGTGGGACTAGTCCCACAAGAAAAACTATTTTTGGCTCTAACTTTGGAAAAGAATGATCTGGAAGCTAACCCTAACCCTAACCCCATGTCCCACAACTGGCCAGGTTAATGTCACAAGAAATGGCCAGGTTAATGTCACAAGAGATGGCCAGGTTAATGATTTTACTTGTGTGACTAGTTAGAAAAAGTCACACAACTACCCATTGGTGAGTGCGGACGGACGGACGGACGGACAGACAGACAACTCTGGCAAAAACAATATATCTCCCCATAAATGGGGGAGACATAATGAATATTAATGGCGTAGAGGGTTAAAACCAACAATACAACTTCTGAATGAGCATCCTGCAAGAATTTTTACAAGTTGCTGTATACATTGTTTGGAGTTCAATACAATTCTGCACTCTATTCAAACATATTATGAAGATCCCTGTCCCTGAAGCAAATGTGTCATTATGAAGTTGCTATATATCTTATATCTCATACACAAAGCATATTCATATATTTTCAGATTCTCTCTAAAAGCTAATAAATTCAATATAATCTCTACAATTTTCTTTTACAGAGTACCTCGATTTCAAAAGATTAACGATTTGCATTTGTATTTAACGTAAACATTTTCAGACCTGAGATTTATGAACCCTTACCAGCTTCTATGAACTCTTTCACTGCCAAATATTGTCATCTGTAAAATCTGTCATCTACTATAATTTTGGTTTAATTTTCTCCCTTTTTCTTATGACAAAGACACGAGTCTATCACAGTAACAAGTTTGTTTCTATAGAAAATTGGCCACCCCAGGGGCAGGGCCTCATTTGACCCCAGGGGCATAATTCATGTAACTTTTGTAGAGGATTTCAGGATTATGCTTTGTGCCAAATATGAAAGCTGAGAACCTTCCAGTTTCAGGAGAAGATTTTCAAAGTATTCACAATATGTTTCTATAGAAAAATGGCCATCCCTGGGGTGGGGCCAATTTTAACCCCAGGGGCATAATTTATATAACTTTTGGAGAGGACCTACAGATGATGCTATGTGCCAAAGATGAAAGCTGAGAATCAGAGTCAAAGATGTTTAAAGGTTCAAACTGTTGACGACTGACGACACACGCCGCACGACGACAGACATCAGATGAGCTAAAAACAGGTGGTTGAGTAATGCAACTCTCCTTTGGGATTTTCAGCATTATTGTCAACCTGCATTTAGCTACCACGTGCCTCAGAGACCTAGATTTAGACTCATTTTAATGGTTGCTTAAGACAATGCTTTACTGTAGCTGTTTGAAAGGTTTCATGTTACTACTTACAGGCTGGCCCTCCTTGGGCATCTGTACCAAGGAGTGTTTTGATTGAGTGACCCGGATTTGCTTGCCCCACACTTTTGCTTTGTCCAGATGAGCTATGGCTGAAAGTTAAATCAAACATTCCATCAATGACACTGTTATTGATACATATATCAAAGTAAATATAAATACCTTGTTACATATGAGCCTTAATTTCATTTTAACCCTTGCCCCGTTGAATATTCATGTAAGAAATAATGACATCATATTTATTACCGGAAGAAACTGCAGTCAGATCTATTACAATTTCATATGCAAACAGAGCAGAAACTGAACAGACAGCTCCTAGTATATATAGGAGCCATCTGATCTCCGTCTACTCTGCTTGCAAACTTAAAGCATGAAATAATGTTTATATGAGGGAAAGGGTTAAGTCTTTTAGAAATGCTGAGAACTAAGGTAGCAAACTGTTCATTATATTCAATAAAGATGTTAACACTTAACTGATAGGAATACCTTTTCACGCCTTTGCACAGTAGACCCAGATCAGACGTCTATAACAGCTGTCTGATCAGGGTCTGCTCTGTTTGCATGATGTCATTATTTCTCACATGAATATTCATAAGTAGAGGGTTAAATAAAAGTACAGTAAAACCTCTCTATAACGGCCACTAAATTACATCAAGTATTTTGTGTTAAAAGCAGGTGGCTGCTTAAAGTAAGGCGAAAGTAAAACAAAACGCTCCTATAGGAGCGTTCGGTTTTACTTTCACCTTGCTTTAAGCATCCACCTGCCCTAAATAACTAATTAACACAATTTAGTGGCCATTATAGAAAGGTTTTATGTAAATGACAAACACCAATGCAATACATGTACAGTAAAACCTCTCTAAATCGGCATTATATTAGAGATGAATTAAGATACTTTATAGGCAGGTGGCTGCTTAATGCAGGGTTAAAGTTATGCAGAAAGCTCTAAGAAGGAGCTTTCTGCATGACTTTCACCCTGCATTAAGCTACCACCTGTCTCCCAAGATATTTATAACAATTTTTTAGAGGTTTTACTGTATTCCATTTCGAGGGCTTGGTGCAAAACTATTCTAACTCCTTCACAACCCTCGATTTGTAACATAACCAACTCACTTAACCTATTCCCTCATATTGACGCCTTTGCAAATGTCACCTGTTGAAACCATTGTGTTAAATAGAGCATTTGCTCCTATAGGAGAATAGCAGGATCAGCGGCAGTCCTTACTGCAGTCTTACCTAGTTGAGCTTGATGGGGTTCGGCCATCTGGATGAGAGCATTGTCCTTCTTGTTGAAAAGGACCTTCACCCTGTGTACATCCCCGTATACACCTAGAAAATGGCAGAAAACATAGTACACATGCTCCATCTCATTGGGCAGCACAGAAACAGTCAAAACACAATATGCGAGTCCATGTGGTCTATTCAAAGCTTTACTGACAAGAGGGAAGTCTGTATAAAACTAGCGAGATCTAAATGAAAAAATAATAATCCATCTTTGAATTTATATTACATTTACTTATACTGGAAATTTATATAAGTTATATTGGATATTTCTTATATCAGTTACATTAGATATTTATATTCAGTTATTTGAAATTTATATATTGATTTTTTTTTTTTATCAGCTGTATCAAATTTTTATATCAATTACTGGAAATTTATATCAGTTATATTGGATTTTTTATATCAGTTACACTGGAAATTTATATCGGTTATTGGAAATTTATAATATATATACTGGAAATTTTACATTAATTGTATTGGAAATTTATATCAGTTATATAAGGCAAAGTTTTCGAGAGAAAAAAATCAACAAATCTACCATGGATAGTTTTGCCATGTTGAAAACTCTTGTTTCCATTAAATTATTTATCCAAATGCTGATGTGAAGTCTGGTAATTTTCAAGTCTATTCAAACTTTCTTATTGGGTCATTTACTCTCAGAAATTCACAGAGTGCCAAACCATAACTGCAGTAAATTACAAATTTATTCACCAAGTAAAAACTCTTTGCATTTCCATTCAGACATATTGTCACCAAATAGAAGACCATTACTGTAGTGCGTTTTCACACATTGAACATTCTCTAAAGATAAAGGAGTCTTCCAGACTGAAATTGTCCGTCCTAAATGTTCCCGAGACTCTTAGCCTACTGTAAGAGAATTCATGATACACATTAGAAATATTAAATGAAGAGAAACTTAACTTGTAATCAGGATCCAAACTGTCTGACATTCTAATTCACATTTGTAAAAGTAATTAAAAATCTTCAATACAAATTTTACAGATACTAACATTTAACGCTTTCCTTTATATAAACGTGTTTTCACGCATTTGCAAACAGTGTAGACCCAGATCAGACGTCTGATCAGGGTCTACTCTGTTTGCTAATAGAATTTGATAGATCTGTTTCCATGCTTTCTAAAATGTCTACAATGTTTCACCGTCCATATTTTTTATAACTATTTTGTTAATGAATATTCAATAGGTATTGAAAATTGGCCTAAATACAGAACAGGGAAAGGGTTAAAAGCCGACAAATAGGCTTTTACGAGGCTTAGATAGAAAATGGTTTCGTCTCCTTTCTGCTTTTTAACTGTAAAATGTTTCTGCAAACCATAAAATGTTTGCCGTTACACATTACAAACATATTACAATGAACCAATTATCATTCTAAATACCCGAAACTGTCATGTAAAGCTTTGATTTGCAACCACATGTTTTCTGCAGATGGTCGATCTAACAAATGCAATTAGAGCATGCATTACTAAAGTCTACACAACCCTTGGAATGTGAAAAATAAGTGCACTAGTATTGGCAAATAGCACAGACCAAGATCAAACGGCTTCCAGAGAAGCACTCTAATCTGTCTGCACTATTTGCCATTCAAAATACTGACAAGATCAATCCTTTTCATACTAAATAGACTGTACAATTAACCCTTTTCCTCATATAAACATATTTTCACGCATTTGCAAACAGAGTAGACCCAGATCAGACGGCTCCTAGAGGAGCCGTCTGCTCTGTTTGCTAATAGAATTTGATAGATTTGTTTCTTTGCTTTCTAAAATGGGTATAATGTTCCACCTTCCATATTTCTTTGTATCTTATTTTGTTAATGAATATTCAGTAGGTATTGAAATTTGGCCTGAACATAGAACAGGTAAAGGGTTAAACGGTACTGGATCATTCCACTTTGTAACTTGTGCATTCCAAGGGTCGAGTAAGGGTTTAATTGTTAAACGCTCCAATTTTTGCAGGAATCAATGTCTCGCATGCATTAACACAAAACTGAATGTGGATCCATTTTCCAGTGCATATACTGGTAGCTAGTAGTAGTAGTGAACTGAACTGTGGGAATATAAGCCATTGCCGATAGTAATGCTGATACACTTATTGAAGCAGTTTAAAAGTTCTGATTTAGAGAAATAATGCTGTTAATGCTTTTCCTCTTCTCTTAACTTTTCGAAAAAGAAAGAAGTTGCTGTAGTCAAATGATTCTATCTACTATCAGTGCTTCCGATTACAGTAATTCTATACAGTAGGTGGCATCAGTCAACACAGAGCCAAATATTCAACAGTGATTTTTACAATGCAAAATTGACCCTTCACTACAGGTATATAGAAGAAAAAATGACATCATGAATATTCAATGGATTTTCATATAAGCATATGAACACAATCATGTCATCCTATTTAGCAACTGTAGAATTAGATATATATCATTTTATAAAGCAAACACAGCAGAACCTGATCAGATGGCTCCAACAGGGGTCATCTGATCTGGGTCTACTCTCTTTGTCAGAAAATCAATAAAGACCTCTGCATCCATCTTTTGTTCAAATCTATATACATACTGTTTAACCCACTCCCTCATATTGACGCCTTTTGACGCCTCTGCAAAAGCCACCTGTTGAAACCATTGTGATAAATAGAGCATTTGCTCCTATAGGAGCAAATGCTCTATTTATCACAATGGTTTCAAACTACAAAATTCTAAAAATTTTCCTTTTCTCTAGTTAATGCTCCTTTTCGGTAGATTTATTCAAAGAGCTTTGATCTAAAAATAGCCCATAAGGTAATGATCAACTGTCATGACATCATGAATATTAATTAGATGAACACGGTAAGTATTTTACCATGGCAGAAACTGTGCAATGAGATCCATTTTATCATAACTGCAAACAGAGCAGACCCTGATCAGCTAGCTCCTACATGTGCCACCTGATCAGTGTCTACTGTTTGAAAAGGCATCAAAAGGCAGCTCTATCAGGTTAACAGTTTAACCCATTCCCGTATAGGCTATTTTTAGATCCAACCTCTTTGAACAAATCTACCGAAAAGGAGCATTTACTACTAAAAAGGATTTTTTTTAGATTGTGTAGTGTTGAAACCATTGTGATAAATAGAGCATTTGCTCCTATGGAGCAAATGCTCTATTTATCACAATGGTTTCACAAAGTGACTGTTACAGAAGCGTCAAAGGGCGTCTATATGCGGGAATGGGTTAATATATGGAAGAATTGGATTTCCATAATTCAGTTGAGTAATAATGAAATATAACATGAACATGTCAAAGTTAATTTAAATTAATTGGTTAGATAATACTTGTAGTTAAATAATTTCAAATGTGCCCCCCACCCCCTCTTCAGTTTTACCTGTATTCTATATGACTGATACCACCACTATAGAAAGTAAATAAAGAAGTGCTTACAAACATACCAAAGAGGGTAAAAAGAGCCTCGGGCGTGACCTTCAGTATAGAGCCAGATGAGGAAACAGAGGCAGATTTGTAGAAGATGAGCGTAGGGTCAGTTGAAGATTCCCGATGGAGAAACGAATCCAGGTTCAAGTAGTACACCAGCAACGAACAGAGGGGAAACGACGGGAAAAGAAAAAATAACATTGGAAAAAATTAGAAGTGTTGAAATATTGAATATTGCATAAATAAAATTGAAAGAACACTGTGGGTTAATTAACAGTCCTTAATATGCTGAAAGAAAGGTATATGAAAAAAGTGTCAAGCCTGACTGGATAACTTGTCTCATCAGGTTCCACACTGTAAACTATAACATAGGTTAATAGAATTCTAGATAAAAGGTGTAAATAGGAAATCTAGATAAAATATATCTACATGTATATAGTTCTGCCAAACTGTCTTGCTGTGCTCATTAGAATAGCCGCGATTCTAATGTGTACTAACACAATATGGAGTTTGGCGGAGAAATAAGAAGTTTGGATAGATCAAAACGCCTCTTATCTCCAGCTCGGATATAATGACAGATCTATCCATATATCAATAGCTCCAAACACGCGTCTATTAGAAAGATCTATCCATATTAATAGCTCCAAACACGTGTCTGTTGGAAAGATCTATGCATACATCAATAGCTCCAAACACGTGTCTGTTGGAAAGATCCATCCATATATCAATAGCTCCAAACACGTGTCTGTTGGAAAGATCTATGCATACATCAATAGCTCCAAACACGTGTCTGTTGGAAAGATCCATCCATATATCAATAGCTCCAAACACATGTCTATTGGAAAGATCTATTCATCTATCAATAGCTCCAAATAATGACAGATCTATCCATACATGTATATCAATAGCTCCAAACACGTGTCTGTTGGAAAGATCTATGCATATATCAATAGCTCCAAATAATGACAGATCTATCCATACATGTATATCAATAGCTCCTAACACGTGTCTGTTGTAAGGGGTTTCCTACAGATAATTCAGCAGGTTGAGGTTATTTTACACAGTGCTATACAAGGACCAAGCTGGCATTGTGATATATGATATAATGAACTATCACATGTAAATACTGTTCTCAATTTAATTTACTCCATGAATATTCATGTGAGAAATTATGAAATCATGAATATTTATTAGATTAATTGTTATAATAGAATGTGACAGAAATATCAGAATCCGATCTATAATATTCTAAAAGCACACAAAGCCACACCCTGATCAGACAGCTCCTATAGGAGCCAACTCATCTGGGTCTACTCTGTCTGCCAAGGTGCCAAACGTCAGCTCTATGAGGGAAAGCATTAATATAAAATATTAGCAGTTTACAATGAACTTCTGCAAAGCCTTTTGACTTTGTCTCATGAAAGACTACATCATTTAAAATCCCGCAATGTTAAAACAAGAGGGCCATTGGCCCTATATCGCTCACCTGAGTTACAGTAATACATGTATATTGACATGTTAATTTTTCAGTGGAAAACAATCTAGCAGATGAAATAAGCTTAGTGCACTGCTTTCACCCTTTCACTGCTGAATAAACTTGAACTGGATTCAGAACTAATACCAAGTGAATGGTTGACCAAGATCTAAACTGTTTACAACTTGTGCCATTTTTGCCTTAGCTCAAAATGCCTAAAACTGGTCTTTGAGAAATTCAAATGACTTCAATAAAGCTATGCAATTAATGCAATTATACCTTGACCCAGGTATATAGGCAAATAAAGTGCTAGGCAGTACATAATGCCAGTTTTTGTGTGAAATGACCAATAAGAATATCTTTAAAAATCGTTTAACCCTTTCCCTCATATAAAGCTGTTTTCATGCATTAGCAAACAGAGTAGACTCAGATCAGACGACTCCTACGGAAGCTGTCTGATCTGGGTCTTCTCTGTTTCTTTTGACACAATATAGATCGGATTCTACAGTTTTTGTCAAAGCAAAAACTTCTCTTCAGAGAAATAATGTGTTTTACACATTAAAAATAAGAGTAGACTAGATCAGAAGGCTGCTATAGAAGCTGTCTGATCAGGGTCTGCTCTGTTTACATTTGACAAGATATAGATTTGATTTTACAGTTTTTTTCAAAGCTAAAACTTCTATTTATGGCAATAACAATTTTTTAAGCATTAGCAAACAAGAGTAGTCCCAGATCAATTTTTGTCAAAGCAAATAGGTTAAGGGTTAATAGGTGTTTAGAAATAATTCTAGATCTAGGTGTGAATATCTCATGATAATTCAATTAAACGGGTCATTAGTATTTTTAACAATTGAAATTGAGAAGAGTTACGTCTATTGTTATAATTAAGTTATATTTACTCAGTTATTTCATTAATATCATACAAAATTCAGACATTTTAGGACTTTTTAATGTGTTGTCATCAAATTTTATATAAAAATGTTATATTTAAGATGCTTTTTTGGGCAGCAGTAGTAATTTTAACACCTATCATTGTTAGGGGGGCAAATGCATTATCATGTTTTCTTAAGAATTACCATGACTTATATCAGTTGGGCCATTGCATAATCATGTTTTCACAGTTTTCTTAAACATTACCATGACTTACATCAGTTGGGTTTGGACCCAGATCAAAAGTCTAGATGGTGATCACTTTCCTTGATTGGCTGAATTGTTACTTTCCAATATCTCTCACATCTAATTTGAGAGACATTGGAAGACACCATGTAACATCTAGCTATCACTAAGACACTGGGGTTAATAGGTCAAAATGCCTTTAATGTTTCGTCTGCAACAAAAAGTTATTGTCATCTGCTTCAATTCTTAAATTAAACTTACTTTCTTTTTATTGCAAAAATATGGTTAAGATGACAAACAGTTTGGATCCTGATGAGAAGCTGCAGTATGCGGCCTCTCATCTGGATCCAAACTGTTTGCATAGGTAATCACAGTTTCACCACTAGCATGCAAAGAGTTAAGAGTCATGCATTGACCTGGAGAGATTTTACTGCCGAGCGCTGTAACCTTTGAACTGAAGGATCTGGAGTTGTTCATTTAACCCTTAATTTCCCTCATATAAACTTGTTTTCATGCATCTGCAAACAGAGTAGACCCAGATAAGGTGGCTCCTGTAGGATCAGTGTCTGTTATTTGCTAATGGAATTTGACAGATCTGTTTCTATGCCTTCTAAAACAGCTACACTGATTCACCTTCAACATTTTATCATAAATAGATATAAATAGAATGACACTAGAATTCCAATGCAGTTATCTCCCTTTGTCCCTTATGGCTATGCTGATGGGACAAGGGAAATAACTGTGAGGAAATTACCTTTTAAGTGTTACAGATTCAGATGTTAAGTAGCATAAAACCCCAGGGTGAGACCATTTTTGGCCCAGGGGTCATTATTTGAACACACCTGATAGTGGTATATTAGGTGATGCTTCATACCAAATATCTTAGCTCTAGATTATGTGGTTTCAGACAAAAAGATTTTTAAAGGTTTCCCTATATAAGTCTATGTAAAAACTACAAGCCCAAGGGCAGGGCCATTTTTGGCCCGGGGGTCATCATTTTAACAAACTTGGTAAAGGACCATTAGATGATGCTATATACCAAATATCAAAGCTCTAGAAATTGTGGTTTCAGAGAAGAAGATTTTTAAAGATTTAAAAAAAAAACCTGTAAAAGTAGTGGGGCGGGGCCATTTTTTGCCCGGGGGTCATGATTTTAACAAAACTGATAGAGGACACCCTAAGGTACATTTCTGTGAAATTTGGTTGAAATCCTCCCAGTGGTTTAGGAGAAGAAGTCATTTGAAATAAAAGTGAACGGACAGACGGACGGACAGACGGACAGACGGACAGACGGACAGACGGACGACGGACGACAGGCGGTCACAATAGCTCACCTTGAGCCTTTGGCTCAGGTGAGCTAAAAATGTAAATAGGACATAGATGCCCCCACCTCATTTGTGTTACAGTGTAACTGTCAAAAATGATCAGGGCTGAAATTCCTTATTTGATATGTACATTTATCTACATATCAATGCTATCCATCTGTGAAAGTTTCAGGAGTTGGACAAACAAGATGCTAATATATAAAACAAACAAAAAAACCCCCACAAAGGGCCATAGTTCTATCAACAATGATATAACAATCACCAGTCCAAGCCATGTAGGTATGAGTAGTATATACCCAAAAAGAACATGAAAGAAGAAAGTGTTAATATAAATTATTCCTAGCATATATACATCTGCAGTGTCCCCAAGACTGTTGGTGTCCACAGCCGAAAGGTCGAAGGTTACAACAATCTCTTGGGACAAAAAAATAAATTTGTTATTCTTTTCTACACTTTTTCTTAACATTGACAAGTACATCCACCATTCTTCAAGTGATTTGAGTGTCAAAATTGCAATTATCTGCGGGTCAAATGATTTTACCACTACTTTTCAGGTGGGCAAGGTCAAACAAGGATAGAATGAGTTTTCTACAAGAATGTTACACTGTAAACTGCCAGTAAGCCATGACTGCAAACTTAATCGCTCCATCTTTGATATAGGAGACAACTCAGTTTGGAAAAGTGAGAAAACTCACTGTGTCTAAGGAAAGCCAAAGGGAGGCAACTCAATGTGTCTAGGGAAAGCAAAGTGGCCATAAAACAGCAGAGAATATCTGGCAATTTCTACCAATTTCTACTAGATCTTCAAAGAGCAATTAAGAGTATGCATAGTTAAGCTAAAAAAAAAATAGGCATCGTCCAAAAACAGATTAAGGGAAATACTCTGATTAATAAAAATCTTATACACATGTACACATTTATAACAATAAGCAACAGGGCCACATGTTTTAACAGTTAGTGAAACAAGCAAAAGGTAACTAATAAGAACAAGGTAACCTCATCTTTTTCATGTACAAAACATAATGAGAATATGTGCATTATTGTACAAGTTTGCAAAGAAGGAACCAATACCACGAAGTATTAGAACTTTAAGGTGTTAATAAAAGGCAACAAAAAGAAGAACATTGTATCTTTATTTGTTCACAATTCAAACATGCAAGTATTAGCAAGTAGGAGTGACCTGTCGTTTTTATTTATAGATTTGGTTTTTTCCAAACTATTCCATTCAATACAAAAGGGTTTTGCTTAAAGTTACGAGCGAATTTCTAGTGAAGCTCGTGCAGTTTGTTTGACTCAATGTCCGATTGCCTATACATTGTAGTGATTAAATTAAATAGTATAAGCTGAAATAGTCGGTAAAATGCTGAGCTCACAAAATACAATAGTGGTATTATTCCAATCTACAGGTCATCTATAAATAAAAACGACATGTCAGATCTAACGGCTTATATTAGCATTTGTATTGGTAGTCAATATAGGTCATTATCACCCTCCGTTCAGTATATATATCATCTGAATAATGGAGAACAAAAACCTATTCCAAGTAATGCATTCAGATATAATATGTAAGTAAACTGTAACTATGTTTACAGTGGACTATTATGAGCTGCACTTTGTCAGTATCAGTTTTACCCATAATCTATGTAAGGAAAACATACAGCACTGATAATGTACATCACACACAAAAAAAGGTTCACCAACGAGACGTTTGACCCTTTGAACATGAAATTTTGGAGCCTAATGAGGCAGTGAGTTATTAGCAACTCATCTAGACCAAAACCATTTATATAAAAATTATCCAAAAATCACCTATGCTTTGTAAAAAAGCAATTTATATCATATATAACTCACGGAGCTGTAAACCATTTCGAGGGCTTGGTGCAAAACTATTCTAACTCCTTCACAAAGTGAAGGAGTTAGAATAGTTTTGCACCAAGCCCTCAATTTCAGACTGCTGTCTCTAAATCAAACACTTTTAACCCTTTCCCTGTTTATTCCAAAATTTCATACCTACTGAATATTCATTAAAAAAGATAGTTATAAAGAAATATGGAAGGGGCACATTGTAGACAATTTAGAAAGCAAAGAAACAGATCCATCAAATTCTATTCGCAAACAGAGCAGACCCTGATTAGCCATCTGATCTGGGTCTACTCTGTTTGCAAATGCGTGAAAAGAAGTTTATAAGAGGGAAAAGGTTAACTATATGTTACATAGTGAAGAAAAAAAATCAGTCCCGTAACTCTGGAATGGTCGGAGAAAAATTTCCCTTCTGTATGTACATCATCACATCAATGTTGTTCATGTCTTCCCATTGGTGTATGAGGAGTTGGACACAGAAGATTTGCAGGACATACCTACAGATGGACATACGGACAAGAACGAGGCAAATTCAGTCAATTAAATCTAAGGAGGAGTAAACATTTCACATCTAAATTAGTATCACATTTTGAAAGATTTTGTCTTATTGCAAAGTAAGCAGGCCATTTCTAGAAGATAACTTTTGCAGCATATGCCATAAAAATCATTTGCACAATCATTATTAGTAACAGTTTTTAACACAGACCAAAGAGAATGCCATTTTTCAACAATGAAAACAGATAAGACAGAGTCTCAAAAGTTCCGTTATATATACATACCCGGTCCTCATCCAGGTTTGATACGAGGATTACACTGCTGCCAGCTTGCTGTTGCATGCCTGGGATCCCCAGCCGACCCATTGGGCTTAGCCCGAGACCCATGCCTTGCATACCCATTCCCTGCATACCCATACCCATGTTGGGCATTCCTTGTGGTCCAGGACCTGTTCAAATAAAACCAAACCATGGAATTCTAAAAGCATGGATTTTAATTAGCATGGAATTCTATACAATACAATGGGCCAAATACATCAATATCGCAAGTTGGAATAAGTGCAAAAGACAATTTTTACAGAGTAAAATGTTCAGTATTTGTTTGATTGGAGAGTCCATTAACCCTTCACTCCATAAATAAGCCTTTCTAAACCTTTCTATGCTTTGCAAACAGAGAAGACCCAGATCAGGTGGCTCCTACAGAGCTGTCTGATCTGGGTCTGCTCTGTTTGCTTATGATGTAATGTAGATATCATTCTATAGTTTCTGCCACAGCCAAAACTTCCTGTGTTGATGTGTTATTATAAAAAATAATCTAATTAGTATGCATGATGTAATTATTTCTTACATGAATATTCATGGAGTAAAGGGTTCTAATTGTCTATGGTATGTTTCCACAGGATATTCAATGCAGACAAAATCAACTAGAAAGCTGTTAAACTCATCAACTCTACAGATCTGCTCGCTGTACAAAGATAATCACACCATCAGTCTACATCTACACATGCAAATCAAATGTTAACAAAAAACGAAAAATACTCTACAGTATAAATATTTGCTAAAGACATAAACAAACTGTGGAGAAAAGAGATAACTGAATGTTCTGCTCAAGTTTCATCCAATTTTGAGAGTGTGAGAACAACCTAGAATTGGGTTTTCTTGAACAGGTACAACAGCATATGTTTTACGCTCAGTCAATTTTAACTTCAAAATTGTAGTTTGTTACATTTTTTCTTCTTCAAAAGTTTCTACTGAAATATGAATGCAAGGGGGAAAAAAACAATATTAGTTTACAGTGTTCATTAAAATTAAAACCATATGAGCTAGCATAGTTGAATCTTTCTACTGATGAATAAATTTTTAACACTCACGTTACTTATATTTCAAAATTTCTGACAAAGGTCATGTTAACGCATTCCCACTTAGGCTATTTTTAGACCTAACCTCTTTGATTAATCTACCAAAAAGGAGCATTAACTAGAGAAAAGGAAATTTTCAGAATTGTGTAGTTTTGAAACCATTTTGATAAATAGAGCAAATGCTCTATTTATCACAATGGTTCCATAAAGTGACTTGTCAAAAAGCGTCAATATGCGGGAATGGGGTAAGCAGCCCTAACATTTCCTGCACAGAAATGTGAATGAAAAGCATTCTAGAATTTAATTTTTACATTAACACAACATAAAAGATTTTTCTAAAGTATGTTGCCAGGTTTTGCATCAATTTTCGAGACTCAACTAGACATATATTCTTGCACTGGTATTTAACTCAAAGCGAGGGTAAGTTTGAAGGAATGTTAAATCTTATGGCCAAGTATTTAACCTAGAAAACATATGCCAAGCTCATCAGCCCTGCCTGAAAAATGGAACAATTAAAACCTTTATGAACTTTAATTGCTGCCAATTAACACAACCACTCACACATTTTTTTTACACAAACATTCCTTCACCATGTGAGCCTTCTTTGTTAATAACCAAAGTAACTGTGGAATTTTACAGTCTCAACAAAAAGTCTAATACACGGCATGGGCATACACGTTTGGGCGGCAGATAATCATACCAATTAAATGAAACTTTACATTTTTCTGATCTGGGTCTTCACTGCTGTGGAGTATTTATTAGGACAGGTATAATGTAAACATTCATGCCTTGTCAAGCAAATACTAATTAACCCTTTCCTTCATATAAATGTTTTTTCACGCCTTTGCAAACAGAGTAGACCCAAATCAGACAGCTCCTATAGGAGCTATCTGATCAGAAACTGCTATTTGCTTATTGAATTATACAGATGTGTTTTCATGTACCATTATAAAAATCCAGCTGGTCAATATCATTATGTACATGTAAAGGGTTAAGAATCTGATGGGGATCTGCACTGTTTACAAAGCTCTACCCACTGCAAACATGCTTAAAGGACATAGTTAATGAATGTGTAAAACAAGCAGCAAAAATTCATTCTCTTTTCAGGTCCAGATAAGATGCGTAAATTAAAACATTGTCAGGAATAACTTCTTAATATTTCTCCAAACACTATGTTGTGATGACTCATTAGAATGGCTCTTCGAAACGATTCTAAAGTGGTCACAACATAGGGTTTGGTGGAGAAATGACGATTTTAGAACTCGAGTATGCACATTAATCTGTTACTCTGTCTTGTTCATAATGTATTATTTTGAGCCCGATATATTGAGCCTGGTAAAGGATTGGGAGTTCTTGTGAGGACATTGTTTTACCAAAGTGTTGTTACTATGGTAGTACAGTAGCTATACAATATCATAATTATTGTACAGTAACTATATAATATCATAATTACTGTACAGTAACTATACAATATCATAATTACTGTCCAGTAGCTATACAATATCATAATTACTGTACTGAGTAACTATACAATATCATAATTACTGTACAGTAGCTATACAATATCATAATTACTCGTAAACATAAGGACACATATATTGTTTATTGTCCCTTTCCACTGGTTAACCTTTCCCCTGTTGAATATTCATGTAAAAATTAATGATGTCATGAATATTTATTACCTGAATTTTTATAATGGGCTTTATAGATTTGTTGCTATTGGTAGAAAATGTAAAATCAGATCTATATAATTTCATAAGCAAACAGAGCAGACCCCGATCTGATGATTCCTACAGGATCCATCTGATCTGGGTCTACTTTGACTGCAAAGGTATGAAAAAGCAGTTGTACGAGTGAAAGGGTTTGAGGAACAGTAATTTGATAAGTAGCAAATAATGCAGAGAGTGATCCTAGTTCTCCTTCAGGAGCTGTTTGATCTGGGTCTGCACTATTTGCCTCAGGAGCTGTTTCATCTGGGTCTGCACTGTTTAGCTCAGGAGCTGTTTGATCTGGGTCTGCACTGTTTAGCTCAGGAGCTGTTTGATCTGGGTCTGCACTGTTTGCCTCAGGAGCTGTTTGATCTGGGTCTGCACTGTTTGCCTAAGCTTCCTAGTTCTCCTTCAGGAGCTGTTTGATCTGGGTCTGCACTGTTTGCCTAACCTTGTCTGGCTGATTATTTAAGCTAATTGGGGTACCTGAATAATATACATAGTGCCACCCATGCCGTTAGTGCAACTTTCTGCAATAATAAAATGTTTGTTAGTATTTACTACACCCCTCATAAATATAATACACCTCTCATAAATATCAACAGAAAACTCACATGGAGATAGGTAATAATAATGGATAGACAGAAAGAAAGAGGGGAGGATAGAGAAAGAATACAGGGACAATGGATAAATGACTATACTTGGAGCCAGCAAAGTGTCCATCACTGGCATGTATTGTCCTGCAGGAGCCTGTACAAACGTCTCAGCTACGGGCGAAATTAATGTAACAACATCAGGCAAGCATTGTGGTGAGAAGTATCTTACATTATAGCTTTATAAGTCACTTGTAGGATTGTCATTAAAAACGTTAAAGTTCAAACAAACAAGTGAGAAAGATTAAATGTTTTTAAGTCTGCTGTAATGGTTTGAAATATTTCAATCATTAATATTCCGCATTTCTTCAAATCTAAACAGTTCAGGTAAATTTAGTATTTAAAATATTTGTTTAAACAAGGTGAAAGGAAAGTAAAATTTAACATTAATCAGTTAATTTGTTACTATTGCGTTAAAGGAATGATCAAAGACATTAATTCAATTAATTATGCACTATGCTAATGAAGAACAGACAGTTAGGGAGTTCAAAGTCTAAGGGATCTGACAAGAGGGTGGGGCAGTCCCGTGCAAGAGCCCCGAGCTGAAGCTCCAAGTTGGGCAAGTCAGCGAGCCCAACCAGCTCAGATTTCTGGGAGAGAGAGAGTTGTAAGATAACCAAGATTAACATAATTATGCACATTTCAGTTTGGAAGAAATCAACAATACTTCAGCCGAGAGAGTATTGGTGGGAGAGAAAACATTATGCACAAATATATTCCAAGTTACTAAGCAACAGATTTTAAGAACACTAATCAGTCTGTATGTTTCTTACAAGAATTTCAGAACAGTCAGGTGTGTAGAAGAACATTCTTCGGTTTTAAAAGCCATTTAGTTGACCTGTTTTCTAACAGCATTCACCTATTCTATTGTCTCTGTCAGAGAGTAGTACAAGTAGACTTTTTGTTTTTTCACATGCTTCTAAAATAAGTTTTTTTTGCACTTGAATAGGGAGAGCTTTCCTGGCACATGAGTCATTCAGGCTATATATATTGTTTAAACTTGTCCAATGCCCAAAAGACAATAGGTCCTCATGCAAGACAATCCATCTACCAGAGTTACTTGTCCAAGAATGGCCCTTATTCATTAAGGCTTACAGTTATATAACCAATATCATGACAGGGCATGCATGGGAGACTTGCTGCAACAGATAGAGAGAACAGGACACTGCCTTCAAACTGTTCTTGTGAATCCTTCTTCACTCCATAGAGATGCATTTTGGCATGTTTGAAACAGAGTAGACCCAAATCAGACAGTTCCTGTAGGAACTGTCTCATTAGATCAGGATCTGCTCTTTTTGATTATGAAACAATAGATCTATTGTTAAACCAATGGTCAAACTAGAGGTTTTTGTCAAAAAACCGGATGTCTCCCCTCTAATAAAGACAATATGTAAAGGGAAATCACTAAAAATGTTATGGTTCCCCTCATTATGTGCTTTCCACACTACATTTTTCAAGAAGAAAATGATAACAGCTAATACCTCCAAAATTACTGATACCAGATTTATGGCCCTTGTGCATGACACTTACTTTCATCATGCTCTTTCCAAAAAGAAAATGTCATTCCAATAGCATTAGTCGAACAGGAGTTATTGATCGGCCAAAAAATGTAACAAAAGGCAATAACTCCAAAAGTATTGAAGCCAGAATTATGGCCCTTGTTCATGACACTTTCTCTCATCATGCTCTTTCCATGTATGAAGTTTCAATACGATGGCAAGAGCCATGTAGGAGTTATCGTCCGGACAAGAAAGAATTAAACAAATGTACAAGGGGCAATAACTCTAAATTTATTGAAGCTCGAGTTCAGGATCTAATGCATGACACTTTCTCTTATCATGATCGTTCCATGTATGAAGTTTCACTCCAATGGCATGTGTCACATAGGAGTAATCATCCGGACAAAAAAATGTGATTTTTTTTCTCAAAAGGGCAATAACTCCAATATTAGTGAAACCAGAGTTATGGACCTTGTGCATGACACTTCCTCTCGTCATGATCTTTCCATATATGAAGTTTCAATCCAATGGCATGAGCCATATAGAAGTTATCTTCCGGACAAAAAAGTGTGATTGTTTTTACAAAGGGCAATAACTCCTATATTAGTGAAGCCAGAGTTATGTACCTTCTGCATGACACTTCCTCTCATTATGCTCTTTCCATATATGAAGTTTCAATCAACTGGCATCAGGCATATTGAAGTTATTGTCCGGACAAAAAAATATGATATTTTTTACAAAGGGCAATAACTCCAATATTAGTGAAGCCAGAGTTATGGACCTTGTGCATGACACTTCCTCTTGTCATGATCTTTCCATATATGAAGTTTCAATCCAATGGCATGAGCCATATAGGAGTTATCGTCCGGACAAAAAAGTGTGATTTTTTTTTACAAAGGGCAATAACAGGGTTGCCACAAACCAGAGGAAACAAAATTCCCTGACAATTCCCTGACATTTCCCTGACATAATTTCAAATTTCCATGACACATTTCGTCGCGAAATTTGGGTCTTTCTGTCATAATTTCTGTAATAGGTAATGGATTTTTAAAATATATAACATTCATTCTCATGTTTCCAAAATTCCCTGACAATTCCCTGACATTTGCCTATATTTTCAAAATTCCCTGACAGTTCTCAAAATTCCCTGACAATTCCCTGACCTTGAAAAAAATAAAATTTCCCTGACTTTTCCCTGACGCGTGGCAACCCTGAATAACTCCATTATTAGTAAAGCCAGAGTTATGGACCTTGTGCATGACACTTCCTCTCATTATGCTCTTTCCATATATGAAGTTTCAATCAACTGGCATCAGGCATATTGAAGTTATCGTCCGGACAAAAAGTGTGACAGACAGACGGACAGACGGACAGACAGACGGACAGACAGACAACTCTCACGAAAACAATATGTCTCCCCCATATAAATATGGGGGGAGACATAATTAGAGCAATTACTAGCAAATCACTGATAGGCTTGCATGCATGTTGTGTACTTACTTCAGGTGTTATGTATTGGAAAATGCCTTGTTTTCATCCATTAGTGTAATCTAAGTGTTTTTGATGATGCGCAGTTAACTTATAAATTAGGTTTTAAAGTTTCATATCTGTTCCAGCAATGCCAGTGAATTCAGTTAAGGAAGAGGAATAGGAAAGACAAAAAAAGATTCCCAGAGACCCAAAAGAAATAAAAAAAGTCAAGTTATTAAACAAATGCTACACTATACATTCTAAGCTAAACAAGAAACAAAAGAAGTTCTGTAACCCAACCCATGACAAACACTTCAAACGAAATTCAATTGTTACTTCTATTGGCCTTCCATCATTTCTATGACATTTTTCAAAAGTGTTTTTAGCACTGAAAATGGATGTCTTTACCAGTCCTGTAGAATATGACAGGTGTATTCCAAATAATCCTTGTAAACATATGGTATCAAGATGAGATATAGAGTAACTCGGAGTCCCATCAATTGCCAACCTGATTGTTGTGGAAAAGATTTTTTTCAGTTACTTTGAAGCAATTGCCTACATGTTGCTCTTGTAACCCATTCCTCCATAGGCTATTTTTAGGTACAACCTCTTTGAATGAATCTACCCAAAAGAAGCATTTACTAGAGAAAAGTAAAATTTTAGAATTTTGTAGTTTGAAACCACTGTGATAAATAGAGCATTTGCTCCTATAGGAGCAAATGCTCTATTTATCACAATGGTTTTAAGAAGTGGATATTACAGAGGTGTAGAAAGGCGTATTTATGGAGGAAAGGGTTGAAGCTACGCATGGATATGGGCAACAGGAAAACAGTGTAGAGTCCAAGGTTCAAGTCTTACCTGCCAAACCTGGCATGCCAGAGGCTACAAAAGTATGGAAATGAGAAAAGTCAGACATGGCACAGAGATAAATGAAGAAACAGCCACTTTGGTGCAAGACAAGGACAACTGCCACCTGGACACACGCTCTTGTCTTATATGTGCACCAGTGTGGCAGAAAAATAAACAAACAACCAACACAACCGTCCAAACACCTTAGGAATGCTTCTATTGTGTAACGGCTTCAACAGCAATTTGTCAGTCTTTTGCAATTTTATTTGTTTTAATTATTATTATCTGAAACTTCTCTAAAATTCAACAGTATTGATTGTATGAATATTAATAATATAAATTAACCCTTAACCTTCTAGGAAAGCCTTTTCATGCCTTCTCAAACACAGTAGACCCAGATCAGATGACCCCTATAGTGTCCGTCTGATTAGGGTCTGCTCTGTTTGCTTATGGAATTATATAGATCTGATTCTACAGCTTCTGCCAAGGTTAAAAAAAAAAATCTTGTGCTCATGTACCACTATAAAAATTTATGGTACCTAATTATTATCTCTAATATCATTATTTCTTACATAAATATTGAACATGAATTATAAAGGGTTAAAAACAATACATGATAAAGCCAATTTTGACTAATAACGAAAGTAAATCAAGACCTTATATGAATTAGCCTGTACTCACAAAGCAGTTAGAATCAAACACAGTTTGAAATTAAGTTACCATGTAAGTAACGAGATTTGGTGAAAATCAATGAAATCTAAATTTCATTTAAAATCAGTTCATTATTCAAATTAGACCAATTACCACAGCACAATAGAAATCAATCCTAAAAGTTTTCTTCAGGCTGTGTTACTAAACTCTGAATATGTAAATAGAAAATATTCAGATCAAGGTGACAATGATCAAATACTGCTATGGTGCACGCTTATGCCTATTATTCCTGTTGAAAAAACATGACTGGAATAAAAAAATTCCGTGGGGTCAATTAAAGACCTGGAAATGAAAACTGCACTTAACTCTTTACTCTATAAATACACTTTTAACACCGTGGCATACAGAGTAAACCAGATCAGAAGGCTCCTGTGGGAGCCTTCTGAGCAGGGTCTGCTTTGTTTGTTTATGAAATTTTGTGGTATAGATCTGATTCTACAGTTTCTGCCTGGGCCAAAATTTCTTGTGTTCATGTACTGTTACAAAAAATAATTGAATTGATATTCATGATGTCATTATTTCTCACATGAATATTCATTGAGTAAAGGGCTAATAAGTATTCATGCATATGATTTAAAGCAGCAAAGAATAAATATTATAACAACATACCTCAGTACCCATGATGACTAATATTAGCAGTATTTGACATGCCGAGAGCCAAGAATAAATGTAAGCTTAAAGAAAGAGAGAGAGGAGCTATTCAGGTATACTACAAGTCTTACAACCATGCAAGAGAGTTATCTACAGATATAGAATAAGTTTGATTCTGGTTAGGAAACATTTCAATACCACTAACATAAATACTTTAACATTTTCATAGCAAAAAGTGCTGAAACCTATGTCTTTCAAGAACTTAACAAAACATAACTAATACCTCTGAAAACAATTTAAAACCGTTTTGATTTCACCCATACACACTTTTCTGTTTTAACCCTTCGCTTGCTATTCACGTCAATATACCTACCTGTAAATAGTGAAGACCCAGATGAGACAGCTCCTGCAGGAGCTGTCTCATCAGGGTCTGCACTATTTACAAGTTGATTGTGCAACCAGTGCACTCCACAGCAGTGATTGCACAGTGAAATACTTTGTACACAGTGAAGATATATGTAATTATACAACAGGGCATGGGTAAAGAAAGAGACATGTATTTTAAAATTCATGAAGAGAAGGGTTAATTCTCAAAGCATGTTTTGTACTGTCAAACTTTGGGTCCTGATAAGATGCAGTTTCACACGACAGCTCAAATGAACAAAGCAGATAACGGGTGTCGACCCAAATACTAAATCGTCATGTCCCCCACCAAACCCTATACTGTGACCACTCTTTAGAATAGTCTCTTTAAAGGGTTTGGTGGAGAAATAAAGGAGCTATCCTTGAAAATGTTTAAATTTACCAATACGCATCTTATCTGGACGTCTGTATGAATCTAACCAGTTTGTATAGTTTATCACAATTAGCCAGAAGTGTGCATAGAACTAAGCTATTGCCATATTTATTTACAGTTAAGATCAGAAACCAACTTCTTTAATATCTGATCTAGACCGTTTGGTTTGATTTTGTTATTTGACATCGGTATAATATCATTATATTTATCTTACACTGAATCAGCAACTATATGTAGACTTTCTATGAATGAGGATACTGCACATTAAACTGAACTAGTTGCCAATGACAATATAACTTCAGTCTTGAGACCAAACTATCCTTGTTATCATTTCGTAACCAGAATCAATAGAAAAGAAATTCTTCATTTACATAAACAATCACCAATGTTTCCGCACCCGACTTGAATTTCACAGTGTTATGACACAAGCCCTCGAGTGCTTCACATTGTTGCTACTGTAAATGGAGGGTTCCAGAGGCTGAAATGCAAGGAGCATGAGAGATGCCAAAGCCTGATGACTTTGGCACGTAGATCTGTACAGAAAAGCTAGAATTGCATCAAATCTGCAACACAGGCACAATGTGACTCTTGTGCTATCACACTTCTGTTAAACATATTTCAGGAAAAAAATATTACGTGTATTTCATACCAGACATTGTAAAGAATGTTCATTTCGGACAATGGCCACTTACTTCCTAATGTACATGTAAAGTAAGGAAAAAAATCTCATATCACAAAATATGCACACTCTTTCTTGTTTCATTTAAATGCTTCTAACTACAATTTCATTTGTCAGTTTGATATCTTGATAACTATCAAAGCTGCTGTAAAATCTAATGAAATCTAAATTGCTTTCACAGCTTCATTTCGTGAGGAATGTTTGCCGAAAGCCTGACAATAAAGCACATTATTCTACTCTCCAAGAACTGAGAGACTTTTGTAATGCAATAAATATATATTGGCACAAATACTTAGACAGCTCAACAAGTATAAGGATATGATTACTAAGTGAACCAACTATTAAACTCAAAGTTCTAATGTCTTGCATTACAATTAACAAGAAGACAATGCTCAAGTTCAGATGCTGGTGCATTAGCTTTTAACTATAAAATCAATTGCAACAAATTTAGATTTCAGAGTCTTCAGCTCATCATGGCTACATTTGCATTTAAATAATCATCATCCTTCACAAAAAATTCATTTGAAGACAATTGCAAATTCTCACAAACAAAAAGTTCTTTCCTTTCCGTACTCTGTGAGCGATAGAATTTCACTGCCTTGATTTATTTCTGTGCACCGATGCCAATTTCATGGTGATACTTCAGTTTCTGGTTGACGAGGCAGTCATGTTTCTGGTTGACGAGGCAGTCATATCGGTATTTTCAGACACTTCAAAAGCTCACAATTTTTATTTTTTTTGCCAATCAGTGGAATACAAATATTGTGCAACATCCTTGATGAAGCCTTTCATGAGCCTTGAAGGGGTTCAAGTTAGCCAAAGCCCTTAGAACTACATTGTCTGTATGAAATTGGAGGCAAGCACACTGGGTTTTTCTTCTGTAAAAATTTGCAGAAAATCAGAAAACGAGTGAAGTGTTATAGTGCAAATTTGATGCAATGTTAAAGAAAGTTCATATTAAATAGAGTGAATACTGTTCAAAGACACCATCAAGAAAAAAGGTACACCAAACAGTCACAGATGCCCTGCCCCTAGTCATGTCCCTGAAGGCAGGGGCGTGACCATTTATTGGGGATGGGGCCAGATGTGGGTCTGTGTGGGTTAGTGATCAGAGAGGCTGTGTACCACAAAGCTGTGTCTGGGCTCCAAGTCCCGCCGCTCCAAATGTTAGTTGTGTGGCCGGGCTAAAACCCGGCATCGTGGCTACCATGAGACCCGGATGACCTTAAGTGCAGGACAATATAAGAATCATAATAACATATCATGCTATTAATATATACTATACAATCAGCAGAGTCTGTCAAATGGCCACTATATAAAGTATTGACTAAAAGGTAAGCTTTATATTAAGTGCATGTCAAAAATTAAAAGATAAACATTTCCAACGCTGATTACACAACATACAGTAAAACCTCTCCAAAACATCTACTTCAGGGTCTTCTAACCCTTTCCTCCATAGAAACACTTCTTCAAGCCTTTGCAAACAGAGTAGACCCAGCTCAGATGGCTCCTATAGGAGCTGTCTGATCAGTGTCTGCTCTGTTTGCTTATATCTGATTCTACAGTTTCTAGCATGACTATACTATTCTGTGTTTGTATGCCAGTTTAAAATTTAACCCTTCGCTTGCTGAATTTTAAAATACATTTCTCCTTCTTTACCCATGCCCTGTTGTATAATTACATATATCTTCAATGTGTACAAGTATTTCGCTGTGCAATCACTGCTGAGGAGTGCACTGGTTGCACAATCAACTTGTAAATAGTGCAGACCCTGATGAGACAGCTCCTGCAGGAGCTGTCTCATCTGTGTCTTCACTATTTACAGGTAGGTATATTGACGCGAATAGCAAGCGAAGGGTTAATCTAATAAGTATTTTTACATGACTACTCAATTGGGAAAGGGTTAAAGCAGATGAATGAAGACCAGATTTATCTAACGATGAAAGCTTTTATGGTAGCTTTCTGTGAAGCATTAGTCTTGTATTTAGCTACCATCTGCCTTAAGGTCCAGAGGCAGACCAGCTTAAGTCTTAGCTGCCATCTGCCTTAAGGTCCAGAGGCAGACCAGCTTCAAAGGTTGTTAGAGAGGTTTTACTATAAATGCAAAAAAAATCAACAAAAAAACATCACTGGCACAAAACAAAATGTAGCTTTTTTATATGTATATGTTTGCTTGCAAAGTCAGTTACCACTACCATAATGAAAAGAAATACAAACACTTCACCAAAAGAACTTATCAGTTTATTATTTTATTTGCCCTTTTTACTTTGCCTTCAGACGTGTCTTAACCCATTCCTCCATAGGCTATTTTTAGACCCAACCTCTTTGAATGAATCTACCCAAAAGGAGCATTTACTAGAGAAAAGTAAAATTTTAGAATTTTGTAGTTTGAAACCATTGTGATGAATAGAGCATTTGCTCCTATAGGAGCAAATGCTCTATTTATCACAATGGTTTCAAGAAGTGGTTATTACAGAGGCGTAGAAAGGTGTATTTATGGAGGAAAGGGTTAATAGCAAGTCATGCTGTGAGATGTTTCAAACGACTACTAGAATCTATTTCAAACCAGCAGGTTCTGATAATTGCTTTTGCTTAAATAAGGCAGCCTATAAACTTGCAAAAATATAAATATAGCTTTTGTCCAAACACTTGCTGGTTCTGTGCAGCATCATTATTGCTTTAACAGACAAACATCTCTTTTTAGTGAACTTACTTACAGTAATTTATTAATTATGGCTTAACAAGACAATTTCTGTGAATTTCTTTCACAGTAAGGTATACACTGCTTTGTCACTGTTCCTGCAGTCGCATAGAACTCGAGATAATTACCAAGAAATTAAATTCTCTCAGTTATATTTCCCTTAGGTTTCTTTCCAAAATCAGACGGTTTGGATTCAGATGAGATTCAGGGTAATTTATTGTCTCATTTGATCACTATACATAGGTTACTAAGAATTGATTGTCTCATTTGATCACTATACATAGGTTACTAAGAATTGATTGTCTCATTTGATCACTATACATAGGTTACTAAGAATTGTCTCATTTTATCACTATACATAGGTTACTAAGAATTTATTGTCTCATTTGATCATTGTCTCATGTGATCACTATACATAGGTTACTAAGAATTTATTGTCTCAATTGATCACTATACATAGGTTACTAAGAATTCATTGCAAGTAAGGAAAGAGTTTAACCCCTTGAATGTGACACAGGTGAGTTATGTATATGGTCACTTGCAAACAGTGTATACCCAGATCAGAGGGCTCCAAGGAGCCCTCTGATCAGGGTCTGCACTGTTTGTCAATCGAACTCCTCTAACAAAGTATATCCTTCAGACTGAATGGAGTTTACAGTTTTATACAATAACAGTCTTGGACAATTCAACATTCAAAGGGTTGAGAAAAATAGTTCCCTCCGCCACAAATACAAGCCAATACCAGCTTTAGTGTCATTTACTGTATGACAGAGCGACAGAGAGTAGGCAACCCTTTACCTGATGAATATCAATATAAGAAATAATGAAACCATGAATACTTATTAGTTGAATTTTTATAATTTTGGCCATGACAGAACATGTCAAGGGCTTGGTGCAAAACTATTCTAACTCCTTCACAAAGCCCTTGATGTAGCATCCCACTGATATAATTACATGAGCAAACAGAGCAGACCCTGATCAGTCAGCTTTTACAGGAGCTGATTGATGTTGGTCTACTCCATACAAATCGCTATGGGGTCTCTATCAGGTAAGGGGTTAAGTAAGAGAAAATAGAAAGACTGCAATGATTGAAAATTTTGCTTCCAGCAAGTTCTATTATACTTCAAGCTTTAGTGCTCAATAGATGCTTTTCGAGGGCTTGGTGCAAAACTATTCTAACTCCTTCACTTTGTGAAGGAGTTAGAATAGTTTTGCACCAAGGCCTCGTTTTGCGGTAGCTCCGGCAAATAACCAGGGTCTGAGGTTATAAAACTTCTGAGTCCAAGTTTTCATGTTCAAGTATCTGATTGGTTTGAATTTGGGCAAGCTCAAAATCTGACCAATCAGATGCTTGAGAGTGATCTAAGACCCAAGCAAAAGGTTTTATATCCTCCAGGCATGGACCTTGTTGGGAATGCTTGGTACTCACATCATGTCAAGATCTAACTTGTGTATTTAACGGAGATGTTGTTTGACATTTTTTTTATTAAACAAGCTTGGCCTGCTGAAACCAAGAGTTGACTAGTGAAATTACTAGCAAATCCAATATATCTAGACCAGATGACAAAAGCATATAATTATGCTGATCTCAGGTCTATTGTATTTGCAGGAGTCTTCAGTATCCACAGCTAGTGAGCAAAGAGAGAATAAACAAAGGAGGAAGACGAAACTGGTATATAGTGGAAACCCTCTAATGCAACCACTTAATAGACATTGGCTTCGTTTAAAGCAGGTGGTTACTTAATACAGGATGAAAGTAATGCATAAAGCTCCTGTAGGAGCATAGCTTCCATCCTGCATTCAGCTACCACCTGCCTCTATGATCCAGTGTTAGACCTTTTTTTATTGGTGGTCACGTTAAAAGGGTATTGCTGTATTATGAAGTGTAACAACATTTAATTATCAAAGATATTATGGTGAAACTTCAAGGAATTGTAACATACAACACAAATGTAATGGTTTGTACTTGTATATATGCTTCTCGTACTCCTAGCTCTTGTGATCACAAAGGTGAAACAAGGCTATATTTTCTCTGTAATACGGGTATAAATCCTTTACTCATAAATATGCCTTTCTAAACAAAGTAGACCCAGACAAGGAATTCTAAATCGTCAACCGAGGTAATCAGGATCCAAACTGTTAACATTTTATGTGAGGAAAAATGTATCATATGTAACACTTTCAATATGATGGACCAATATATGGTCACAACAAAGGGTTTGGTGGAGAAATAAAGAAGTTATTCTTGATTATGTTTTAATTTACATATCTTATCTAGACCTCAGGATTCTGGCTGATCTTGGTCTGCTCTATTTGTAGGTAAACAAGTCCATTGTTCATAATTCAATTGTAAAATGCAGCTACTTTATATATTCAGTAATTATTTCTTACATAATTGTTCACCTCTGGGAAATGTTTAACTCTTACAGCGCTGACTTTTCAAATGGACTATTCCAAAATTCAAACAGGTCAAGCTTATTGTCAATATTTAGGGATTTTTTAAAAGTGAAGTGTAACATGACAAAGAGTGCAGACCCTGATGAGAGGGCTCCTCTAGGAGCCCTCTCATCTGGGTCTACACTGTTTGCAAAAGACATCAGTGACTCGTGTCCCACACTGTAAGGGTTAAAGATGTTTGACATTGTTCTTTGAGAAGAAATAGTAAACTAGAAAATTGTGTCTGTAAGACACAGCGATGCCCCCGTGGTGGTGCAATGCCTAGCTGCACATAACAGTTCCTAAGTCATTTAACCTTCACCTTGGGTTTGCGGGGAGCATGGGCTGGGTGTACAATGAAAATATGGATGGTGGTTAATGTTTATATATGCAATCCCATGCCAATAGCTATAGTGGTTACTGAGATATAAGACAATGAATGGACGGACGGATGGACAGGTGCAAAACATAATGCCCCCTGACTATCGTCAACGGGGGCATAAAAAAATGAATGTTTATGATTGAAGCAAATGCGTTTACACTAGTTTCCAGAATAGAGAGGGTCGAGGTCTGTGTAATTTTCTTCTATATTATTAATGCCAGCCACAGCTACTTTACTCGCTACTGCACTTTAGTGCCCTCCCTTCCAATACTTCCCCTACTGGTCTTCTCCCTTTCTTCCTCTATTACAGCACCGGGCATACCATGGGTAATGAACCTTTAGTGAGAGGGTCATTAACATATTTCCCATAATACAAGGTTCTCTCTAGTATAATTATGCCAATAATGAAAACATTTGTAAATAACACATCATTGTACTTTCATCCTTTGTTTCTCATTCCAAACCTCATATACATAACCATGGCATACGCTTAACCTCTTTGTAACTCGCCAACACCTACCCTCTTCCCAACACATACAACACTAAAACAAACTAGGCTGACATGAAATCAGTTTAGATCTAGACAGTAAGGTCATCAGACATCTGAACAACCATATAAACTGTCTTATGCTGCTTCTATGAAAAACACCCCACTCCCACAAAGAATTCTGGGCTGGCAACATCTCGAATTAAGCCACAACAAACACGAAGAAAAGAACCCTGCTATTCACACCAATGGGCAGTCAAGTTATGGCTTTCTTGCTATCTGGGCTAATGGAATAGCTGACATGTCCTATCAGTCAGAACAAATGTCCATAATAAATGCCTCCTGTCGCCAGTAATGAACAATGCAACAGGTTGAAGAAAAACATCTTAGGCCATTTATCCTAACATACATGTAGTAAATCTCTAGGCAGCTTCTTGGGAAAGATTCCTTTTGTTTCCACCAATATCTCAAACCCTAAAGTTGTTTTGATAAGTATTGAGAATCTTCTGAAGCCTAAAGCCCCAATACTGAGTCAAACCCTGGAAACCCAAACCCTGGAAACCCTAGACTGAGTTCATACCTAAAACCCTAGACTGAGTTCATACCTAAAACCCTACCTAAACCCTAGACTGAGTTCATACCTAAAACTCCAGACTGAGTTCATACCTAAAACCCTAGACTGAGTTCATACCTAAAACTCCAGACTGAGTTCATACCTAAAACTCCAGACTGAGTTCATACCTAAAACCCCTGACTGAGTTCATACTTAAAAACTCAAGACTCGGTTCAAGCCTAAAAATACTCTTTTATGCACGCATCAAGAAGTTCCAGCTCGCACACACCCTTATTGGATATGGTAACTAATTAAACTAACTGTTGGTTGAATGTCAGCCATGCCATAGAAGTGAGATGTCTATGAGGGATAATGTCACAATCTCATGTATTATTAGTGTAATAGTACCCCATAACTGTCACATCACTGGCATTCTCACATGGCGCCCAAATGCCAGCTAATGTCAACCCTTCCCGCCAGAGATGATTTGGGGAATTAACAGCCAATTAATCAATAATTAATCATCATGTGCACTCTGGGAAATAAAATACCCAACAGTCATAAAATGTATTACTGAACAAGATTAGACAGTACACAAAAAACTTTTCTGATCAAGGCATAACAAATTGTTTATCATATATATACTATATCATAAATCGTAATTATGACTTCATTCTTTTGAATTACAATGGATGAAATAACGATGTCAGACGGAAGCCAGATGAGACACTTCGACCTCATTTTATCAGAATGCAAACTGTTTGACAAACTCACCAAGCTTTTGAACAGAAGAGAAAGAATAAAAGTTTTTGAGAGCTGATGCAGACAATAAGATTTGCAGTCAACCGATACATGGAGCTGAAAGGGACTTGAGGCTTATCACAATGCAATCGGCAGACATCATGACAGAAACTCAACAGGAAACAAATTAACATCAAAGAGTCAGAAAAGCCTATGTCGTCAGACTTTCCCAGGACACACCCATTCTGCAGAGAGTCCTTGGAGTTGAAGTTTTTTGCATCATGCCTGGCATTCCTGTTGCATCATCTGCATGCTGTTGTGTTTGTTGTTGATTTTTTATATATATATCCTGTCCATGTTTCAGTTTGTCACAGAGTGATGTAAACCTTACTTAAAGTACATTCTCCCTTATTTCCCCCCCCCCCCCCCCCACCCCCCAAAAAAGAAGTTTCCAAGCCAGTCTGGATCCTGATGAGATACCTTAAGCCATTCCCTCATAGGCTATTTTTAGATCCAACACCTTTGAATAAATCTACCGAAAAGGAGCATTAACTAGAAAAAAGTATTTTATTTTAGAATTTTGTAGTTGGAACCATTGTGATAAATAGAGCATTTGCCCCTATAGGAGCAAATGCTCTATTTATCACAATGGTTTCAATAGGTGATTTGTAGAAAGGCTTATTTACGGAGGAAAGGGTTAAGCTTCATCTACCACAATTCACTCTCTCAAAACATGATTAGAAATGTTCATCATTCAAAACATTTAAAATTTCCTTGAAATGATGAGTGCTTCCGGGAAATTTCATTTAACAGATTCAGAGAATTCATTGGTTTTGTCGATATTTCTGAATCATGATTCAATTGTTGATTTCAATGAGATAAATGAACTGAAAGAAGCTTTCTAATTATTATTAGTAGTCTAAATCTGTTTGAAAACATCAAATCTATTCCAACTGCATTTCGATTACTTATATGCTGATATTTTATTTGTTTTGACCTATTTTCTTCAGTTATTTACCCATGAGAATGTTCTGTTCTGTCATTCCAGATGGGTAAAATTCTATCGATTAAACCACAGCCCGATTAAACCATAGCCAGAATGAGTCCTACTAAATTGACAGTGTTAGTTTATTTTTATTTTTTACTAATTTCCTATCTTGAAATAATTATTTTGGTGCTCTGTGCCTCAGTCTTATCACACTCATTACAAGGACAAATTTCACTAAACAGTGTCATTAACACATTCAATGCTAAATGGGATTATTTTGTAAAAAGTACCTAGTTATAGTCTACTTTCAGTCCGAATGACCGCTCAGCCGACTGTACATTTACTCCCCTGGTCATTGAGTCATTGGCCTACAATATTGAGCACTGCTAACATATGGCGCAATCATGCAGCCGCAGTACCGGCGAGTGACCCTCACAGGTACCCATTTTAACCCCTGGGTGGAGAGGATGTGCGGGTGGGAGACACGGAAAAGCGTCTCTGAAATTTCCGGGTGGGACCGGGATTTGAACCCCGGACCTCCGGACTGATAGTCAAGCGCGTTACCACTAGACTATCGCCACCTACAAAGAGACTGGATCCAGATAGGCCAAACTGTGTTTACCTATGCAAACAGTTTGGATCCAGATGAGACGCCGCATTATGCGGCGTCTCATCAGGATCCAAACTGTTTGATGCCTTGACTGTATTTGGCAAAGAAATGAGAGAAATATTATTTTAAGAATTTAAGCAGACGACACTAGTTGCAGACGAAAAATTACTTAGCGTGCAAAGAGTTACATAATTGTTTTGTCTCATCAGGATCCAATATGAAGAAATGGAAAGAGGCATATAAGGGTGTGCTGTCAATATCAATATGTTATCAATAACATAAGACTGTGACATGGTAAAACATACCTTGTTCACGATACCATTATACTAGAAACGTGTCCATAGGACACTGATGCCCCCACTTCAGACTTTTTGTCACAGAAAGTGAGGATACAGACAAGACTTTTTTAAAGTCATTTTTGCAAATAAAGGGCCACAACTCTTAAACAACTGAAACAATTTACATGGCTATGGATCTTGACCAAGATATAATGGCCACAAACATGTATGTAAAATTTGGTGTGGATTGGACAAATACTTTCCAAGGAAGAGCCCGGACAAATTCTTCCAGATGTGCATACGGATGGACGGACAGATGTACGGACAAGGGCAACCCTATATCCCAACACTATGTGGGGGCATAAAAAATTGCTAATTAATATTCATAAAGTAATTAATTTCTCACATGACTATTCATGAGATGGGCTAGGCCAAACACGTCCTGCTTGTTATTCCACCGTTATCACTTATCCCATGGATATTCATGTAAGAAGCAATGACATCATGCGTAGGAATTTAATTGAATTTTTATAAAACACGAACACAAGTTTAAGCCAAGGCATGAAGTGTAGAATCAGATTTATATTATATCATACTAAGCAAACAGAGCAGACCCTGATCAGACGATTGTTATAGGAGCCGTGTGATCTTGGTCTACTCCATTTGCAAAAGCGTGACAAGTCCTTCATTATATGAATTTATAAAATGAAAAGTTTTATTGCCATGGAAAAGGGTACAGCTTCTACAGGAACTGTCTGACAATGGTCTTCTGTTTGCAAAAGCGAAAAATGCAGAATTATCCAGTACAGGGTTAAGACTACACTTTTTTCTTTGAACATGTTTGAAATTGAACAGATACTCAGCCTTATATGCCAATCTTGCAGTATTTCAGAACAGATCAATTCTTCACAGCTCTTCTCAAGTTTTAATCAAACCTGGCAATCTATAAATCATTTTGCTTTTAGTAACATCTTGCAGTAATGCATGTCCTAAGGGACTTTTTGTACAGTAGTTTCCTGTGTAAGTGCCTTGTTACATATTTGTGCTCCCCGAGTTATTTAGGAGAAAAAATAATAACCACTTTTTCACCCATAGATTCATGCATACAGTACAATAGAACCTGTCTATAGATACACCTTATAATAAGGAGGCTGATAAGAGCAGGTGATTTCTTAATGCAGGATACAAGTAATGCAGAAAGCTCTTTCTGCATAATTTTCATCCTGCATTAACCCTTTCCTCCATAAAGTAACGCCTTTCTATGCCTCTGTAAAAGTCACTTTATGAAACTTGTGGTTAAAAATAGAGCATTTGCTCCTATAGGAGCAAAATTTAATGCTCTATTTATCACAATGGTTTCGAACTACAAAATTATAAAAAAAAAATCCTTTTCTCTAGTTAATGCTCCTTTTCAGTAGATTTATTCAAAGTGGTTGGATCTAAAAATAGCCTATGAGGTAATGGGTTAAGCTACCACCTGTCTTAAACCCCCATTTCAAAGGTCACTGTATATAGGATAATTATGCTCTACAGCCTACACAATTATTTTTTTTTGCTCAACGTGTGATCTTGATCCAAACCATTTGACATGGTAACCATAGACTGGACCTTAACTATGCTAAAGGTTTATTGTAGAACAAGGTTTTGCACCATTCTCCAAAATCCATAGCCTACAGCCATTAAAATTCTGCTAGAAAACTGAATTTAAAGACAGACAGGAATTTTTTGTGGTGAGCAATCATTTTAGCTATAATGTTTTGAATTTTTTTGAAACTCAATGAGCTCTTGAAGTACCTTTATAGAAACCCCAAACACATGCCCTGATATAGATTTAAATATACAAATCGGAATAAGAATGGAAGAATGGTCACCAAAGTACTGAAATTAACATGAGCGCTGGTATCTTCAATTAACTCTTTGCACGCTGACGGCGAAACCCTCAGTACGTCTGCAAACAGTGTGAATCCAGATGGGACACAGCATAATGTAGTGTCTTATCAGGATCCAAACTGTTTGACACTTTGACCATTTAATCACAAAATGAGAGAAATTTAATTTTAACCCTTCGCTTGCTGAATTTTAAATCACATTTCTCCTTCTTTACCCATGCCCTGCTGTATAATTACATATATCTTCAGTGTGTACTGCTGTGGAGTGCACTGGTTGCACAATCAACTTGTAAATAGTGCAGACCCTGATGAGACAGCTCCTGCAGGAGCTGTCTCATCTGGGTCTTCACTATTTACAGGTACGTATATTGACGTGATTAGCAAGCGAAGGGTTAAGAATTGAAGCAGACCATTGCTGCAGATGAAAATTTACTTAGCATATAAAGAATTAAACACAGCAATAAATGCATGACAAGGTGTTTATATGAAGGAAAAGTTAAACGCTTTCCCTTATATAAACACTTTTTCAAACACAGTAGATTCAGATAAGACGGATCCTGTAGGACTCATCTGATCTGAGTCTGATCTGTTTGCTTATGAAAATATATTACAGTAAAACCTCTCAATAACGGCCACTAAATTGTGTTAATTAGTTGGTATTTAGGGCAGGTGGCTGCTTAAAGCAAGGTGAAAGTAAAACAGAACGCTCCTATAGGAGCGTTCTGTTTTACTTTCACCTTGCTTTAAGCAACCACCTGCCTGTAACACAAGATACTTGATGTAATTTAGTGGCCGTTATAACAAAGGTCCTGAATATATATTCCATTATAAAAATTCAGCTAAATCGATATTCATGTTGTCTTTATTTCTTTCATGTATATTCAATAGGTAAAGTGTTAATGAGGTGGTTCTGTATTCTAGCATTTACCTAGGGATAAGCTACTTCTATCAATGTTGCAAAACGTGTTCAAAGAATATTTTTTCAGCTGCCTTAAGGCTTACAACTGTACTCAAAACACCCCTTGTATCTTGTTCTCCTGCCAAACTGTAAAACACAGCTTGAGAGTTTAATGCTTTTGAACATCAACTCAAACAAGAAGAGTATCCCCCCCCCTGCCCCCTCCCAGATCTATTCAGACAACCACAAACATCCATTGTTCAATCACATCATCTGGTGCAAGAGTTAAACTGAATGGTCTGGTTTATACTTTATTATTCAATATAATGCCACTTACACAAACAAGGAACACATTTGTAAACATCCTTACCACGAATGATGCTGATGGACAAAAAGGAATATACCAAACATTCATCCCATCCAAACATTCCTAGCAATTCCTTGCATTTTTTCCTTTATATTCGCAAAATCATCTCAGATCCAGGTATATTATGGTTTTATTATCCAACCAGTAGGATATACATCTGCCCCTCATTTTTTACACGTTAATCTTTGAAATGCTGGATAAAAACTACAATATTAAATACCATATATTTTCCAAAAGATACAAGCTTTCAATGCAGTGCCTCATCCCTATTCTTTCGATTACCAATGTTTGCCATTCATGATGTTATAAAATCGTTAATGATCCTAAGAATATTAAAAGTTATGTTTGGCGACAAGTAGATAGATTCTACAACATTTAGGTTGGCATTGTTTGCTTGTTAAAACACAACATTATCACAACTGATCCAAAGAATACCAAACGTTACAGCTTGTTGAAGAGATCCATTCTATCATCCTTCTTGGCCAGTATTAACCAATTACCTCAAAGGCTATTTTTAGATCCTACCTCTTTGAATAAATCTACCAAAAAGGAACTAGAGAAAAGGAAAATTTCAAAATTCTGTACTTTTGAAACCATTGTGATAAATAGAGCATTTGCTCCTATGGACCAAATGCTCTATTTATCACAATGGGTTCAGAATTAAAGTGACTTTTACAAAGGCGTCAATATGAGGGAATGGATTAACCTTTTCTCTCATGAGTATTTCATGACTTGTGAATATTCATTATCCGAATTTGTATATTGGTCAATGAAAAACAGACATTTTTACCAATTTTCAGAAACTGTTGAATAGGACCTATATATAATTCAATAAGCAAACAGAGCTGCCCTAGATCTGAGTCTACTCTGTTTGCAAAAGTGCCAAGTCGTGTACATCATAGAAAGGGTCAACCCTACCTCTATTACCTTAACCCATTACCTCAAAGGCTATTTTTAGATCCTACCTCTTTAGATAAATCTACCGAAAAGGAGCATTAACTAGAGAAAAGGACAATTTTAGAATTTTGTAGTTTGAAACCATTGTGATAAATAGAGCATTTGCTCTTATAGGAGCAAATGCTCTATTTATCACAATGGTTTTCAAAAGGTGACTTTAACAAAGGCGTATTTATGGAGGAAAGGGCTAAGACATTCATACACCCATTCTCCCCTCACAACAACTTTGAAAGACTGAAGAAAGTCAAATTGGCACCACTTTGATAATTTTAAATTATACTGACACACCAGCAAATAGTGTAGACCCTGATATTCCAGGAGCAGTTTATCTGGGTCTGTACCAACTGCCTCAATTTGTCTGTTTGAATTATTGGTGGTGTGTAAAAATATTTGGATTTTTATTGGATGCCAAATTTGCCTATCTGCTTAAAGCCATTTACATAGCCATTAATACGGTGGCAATCTATAAGGCACATTGCATCATACTTTTATAACTTATTAAGTGTTGATGTGAAGATACGTTACAGTAAAACCTCTCTTAACCCTTTACTCTGTGAATATTTATTTTAGAAACATCATAAATATTTAACCCTTTCATCCATAAATACGCCTGTGTAAAAGTCTCTTTTTGAAACCATTGTGATAAATAGAGCATTTGCTCCTAAGGAGCAAATGCTCTATTTATCACAATGGTTTCAGAAGTACAAAATTCTAAAAAAAAAAATCCTTTTCTCTAGTTAATGTTCCTTTTTGGCAGATTCATTCAAAGAGGTTGGATCTAAAAATAGCCTATGAGGTAATGAGTTAATTAGATTATTGTTTATAAAAGCACATGGACAAAGGGTTTTTTGGCCATTGCAGAAACTGAAGAATCATATCCATAATATTTCATAAGTAAACAGAGCAGACCCTGATCAGACTGATCCTATAGGAGCCGTCTGATCTGGTCTGTTCTGTTTGCAAAGTCGTAGAACGGTGTATTAATGGGTTAAAGGGTTAAGCAACCATTCAATGATGTCTCAAGTTTTGTCTTTAACCCATTCCCTCATATTGACGACTTTTGACGACTCTGTAAAAGTCACTTAGGGAAACCATTGTGATAAATAGAGCATTTGCTCCTATAGGAGCAAATGCTCTTTTTATCACAATGGTTTCAAACTACAAAATTCTAAAAGTTTACTTTTCTCTAGTTAATGCTCCTTTTCGGTAGATTTATTCAAAGAGGTTGTATCTAAAAATAACCTATAAGGTAATGGGTTAAGACAGGTGGTAGCTAAATGCAGGAAAAAGTAATACAAAAAACTCCTCTAGGGATTTGTTCTGCATTAAGCTGTGAGCAATTTACTTTTCAAGAATCCAATCTTTTTTATAGAGTGGTTACTGTAGAGACAATTTATTGTAGCAGGATACTGAGGAAGCAGAAACAGGTGGCTGAACGGTCTTCATGCAGCGCAAACATTTTACGAGCAATATCAGCCAATCTGTGATAACCTTTGCAAACAGTTTAGATCCAGATGAGACACGGATTATCAACCTATCACCCTTTGCAAACAGTTAAGATCCAGATGAGACACAGATTATCAACCTTTGCAAACAGTTTAGATCCAGATAAGACACGGATTATCTCAGCTTCTCATCAGGATCTAAACAGTTTATACTTTCCAACACTTATTTATACTACAGAATCTCTCAATAGATGATATAACTTATTGTTGAAAATGTTAATTACCCAAGAATCAAATCCCATCTATTCCCTTGACTGAGTAAATTTTGTCTTGTTAAGAATTATTTTAACATAGTCAAACAATTAACTACACTGACCAAAATGTTTTTAGTGATGCATACTTTTAGACCTGCCATATATTCTTCTTGGTCTTAGTTTTTATATATGCCGTATTACCTCTGATAAACACGCATCAGGTTTTACATATTTTAACAAGAGGGTCGTCACGGGTGACAAATGCCCCCAAAGTGTTTGACACCGAAATGCATTTTGGTGGAAAAACAATACAATGTAATGCAGGTGTAACATGAAATTTTGATGCTGTTAAAAATGACACAGGAGTCAGTTCTTAACATTAGAAACAGAACCTTTGACGATTATGATAGCTAAGAAAAGAGCCAAGCGTCAAAACTTAGTTAAAAAGGACCCTAAGTCATTCTCAACGTTAAAAAGGACCCTGGGTTGATTGTCAACGTTTAAGGTATAGGAGATATGCTCTGGACAAGCTTTTTGTATCTGGTAAGATATAGGAGATATGCTCCGGACTGTAAAATTGAGGTCAAAGGTCAAGGTCAAGGTCAGTGATCTGAAAATGGTACATGACTCTCCCCCATCCCAAGATGAACTCACAAACCAAATTTGGATTCCGTAGCTGGTAAGGTATAGGAGAAATGCTCCAGACAAGCTTTGTGTAAAATCTAGGTCAAAGGTCAAGGTCACAGTGACCTGAAAATGGTACGCGACACACCGCCATCCCAAGATAAACTCACACATTAAATTTGGAATCCGCAGCTGGTAAGGTATAAGAGATATTCTCTGGACAACCTTTTTTGTAAAATCGAGGTCGAAGGTCAAGGTCAAGGTCACAGTGACCTGAAAATGGTACGCGACACTCCGCCATCTGAAGGTGATCTCACAAACCAAATTTGGAATCCGTATCTGGTAAGGTATAGGAGATATGCTCTGGACAAGCTTTTTGTAAAATCGGTCAAGGTCAAGGTCAAGGTTAAGGTCATAGTGACCTGGAAATGGTACATGACATTCCGCCATCCCAAGATGAACTCACACACCAAATTTGGAATCTGTAGCTGGTAAGGTAAAGGAGATATGCTCCGGACAAGCTTTTTGTAAAATCGGTCAAAGGTCATGGTCAAGGTCACAGTGATCTGAAAATGGTATGCGACACTCCTCCATCCAAAGATGAACTCACACACCAAATTTGGAATCCTTGGCTGGTAAGGAATAGGAGATATACTCCGGACAAGCTTATTGTAGCTGGTAAGGTATAAGCGGTTTTTAAAATCGAGGTCAAAGGTCAAGGTCAAGGTCACAGTGACCTGGAAATGGTACGCGACACTCCGCCATCCCAAGATGAACTCACACACCAAATTTGGAATCTGTAGCTGGTAAGGTAAAGGAGATATGCTCCGGACAAGCTTTTTGTAAAATCGGTCAAAGGTCATGGTCAAGGTCACAGTGATCTGAAAATGTTACGCGACACTCCTCCATCCCAAGATGAACTAACACACCAAATTTGGAATCCTTAGCTGGTAAGGTATAGGAGATATACTCCGGACAAGCTTTTTGTAGCTGGTAAGGCATAAGCTTTTTTTAAAATCGAGGTCAAAGGTCAAGGTCAAGGTCACAGTGACCTGGAAATGGTACGCGACACTCCGCCATCCTAAGATGAACTCACACACCAAATTTGGAATCTGTAGCTGGTAAGGTAAAGGAGATATGCTCCGGACAAGCTTTTTGTAAAATCAAGGTCAAAGGTCAAGGTCAAGGTCACAGTGACATGAAAATGGTACGCGACACTCCCCCATCCCAAGATGAACTCACACACCAAATTTGGTATCCGTAGCTGATGTGACAAAGGAAATATACTCCGGACAAAAGGTACACACACCCACACACACACACACCCACCCACCCACACACCCACCCACCCACACACCCACACACCCACCCACACACGCACGGTGCGATCACTATATGCCGCCAAAGCCTAGCTTTGGGGGCATAAAAATAGCTTCTTGCACTTTGTACACAGGTGGTTGATCAACCCATTACCTCAAAGGCTATTTTTAGATACAGCCTCTTTGAATAAATCTACCGAAAAGGAGCATTAATAAGAGAAAAGGATCTTTTTTTTTTAGAATTTTGTAGTTTGAAACCATTGTGATAAATAGAGCATTTGCTCCTATAGGACCAAATGCTCTATTTATCACAATGGTTTCACAAAGTGACTTTTACAGAGTCGTCAAAAGTCGTCAATATGAGGGAAAGGGTTAACCCTTACACCTTTTCATGCATCTGCAAACAGAGTAGACTTATAGGAGTCATCTTATCACTGATCTGGGTCTGCCGTTTGATTTTGACATGGTATAGATCTAATTCGATAGTTTTTGTTTATAAAATAAAAAAAATGCCGTTGAAAAGTTAACATAATAAAATATTCATGGACAGAATCTGATCTGGGTCTACTCTGTTTGCCGACGTGTGAAAACATTTAAACATACTAAAGGATTTTGAATGACAAACTGCAGATCCTGATCACAGGGCTCCTCTGATCTGGGTCACACTGTCTGTCATTCAAAATCCTCGCGCAAATTATACACTACACCTCAGTAAAAATCACCTGTTCAAAACCATTGTGATAAACAGATCATTTGCTCCTATAGGAGCAAATGTTCTATTTATCACAATGGTTTCAAACTACAAAATTCTAAAATTTCCTTTTCTCTAGTTAATGCTCCTTTTGGGTAGATTCATTCAAAGCTCGAGGTTGGGTCTAAAAATAGCATATGGAGGAAAGGGTTAAGCAGCCATTCAGCTTTAAACAATGATGAACCATGACACTTTAAAAGTTCAGCATACATAAGATTTAACTGTTCATAACAGGAAAATGGGTTATCAATATATAAAACAGATGAAAAATAAATTAACATTATACAACAGTAGGGAATTGAACGCTTACTGCTCAATTGCCTCAAAAATATCACTCTAAATATAGAAAGAACTATAAAACAAAACTCAAACAATTAACACTGGCTTTAATGACCTGAATGTGACGAAGCATCGCCTGTAAGGTAAGAAAGAAGCGATACAGTAAAAGTTAATTTCAATAATTATAACCTACAGATAAAATACTGTCAGGGAAGCTTGATTTCACTGTATTTCAGTTCAGTGAATTCCTTGTATATTGCCCCATGCTTCTTCAAATGACAAAATTCTAATCATCCTATAAAGAATGGTTAACATTTTAGAAGCCATACATTGTGAACACTTCAACTGGGCCTCTGATGATAAAAACCCATTAGCAAGAGTTCAACTGCAAACAATAATGCACTGTTTATGAGAAAATTTCATTTTATTTGATCATGCTAGAATTCTTAAGTCCCGATTCCATTGTTTGTTCAATATTCAAGACTGTTGTCAAAGAAATGGAATCTCCTCCCTGCAGAGAATATCTAACTCTAACTTTGCTGATACAGACTTCACTGATTTAAATATTAGAATGCAGAAATACAAAACAGGGTCCTACACTATCACATTGAATCATTACCACACAAACTTGCATACTGGAAGGAACTAAGAAATTTTCTAAACTAAAGACCAGCTGCTAGTGACACTAGTTCCCACAGGTTAAAGTCAAGCCCATGAGAAGAATCAGCTCGAAACAGAAGTATACGCTTACGATATTGCAATTCAAGTCAACTACAATGATTTCTAAAGACATCAAAGCACTCCTGAAGAAGTGCTGCTCCAATGGTCTCCATCGCTAAACAAGAGCCAACGCTCGTCTGATTTGGTGCTTGTCCAGCTAAATTAAATAGTTTTTGAAAAAAAATAAAGGGCCACAACTCCAAAGTTTTGAAATCAAGAGTTATGATTCTTGTGTAGGGGCCTTCCCCTCAATGAGATCTACTAACCTATGAAGTTTCGTATTAATACCACTTACACTTTTTAAGACAAAAGAAAAAGATTGTTTCTGTCTCAATACACATTCACTCTTTTTTTGGGGCTGTCATTAATATTACCATTATAAACAACGGAAATAAAGCAAATAGCATTTGAAAACAGGGTGGACCAATATCACAGGCTCGTACAATATACTCTTTACCAATATCACAGGCTCATACACGATACTCTTTACCAATATCACAGGCTCATACAGGATACTCTTTACCAATATCACAGGCTCATACAGGATACTCTTTACCAATATCACAGGCTCATACAGGATACTCTTTACCAATATCACATACTCATACAGGATACTCTTTACCAATATCACAGGCTCATACAGGATACTCTTTACCAATATCACAGGCTCATACAGGATACCAATATCACAGGCTCATACACGATACTCTTTACCAATATCACAGGCTCATACACGATACTCTTTACCAATATCACAGGCTCATACACGATACCAATATCACAGGCTCATACATGATACTCCTTACCAATATCACAGGCTCATACAGGATACTCTTTACCAATATCACAGGCTCATACAGGATACTCTTTACCAATATCACAGGCTCATACAGTATACTCTTTACCACTATCACAGGCTCATACAGGATACTCTTTTCCAATATCACAGGCTCGTACACGATACTCTTTACCAATATCACAGGCTCGTACAGTATACTCTTTACCAATATCACAGGCTCATACACGATACTCTTTACCAATATCACAGGCTCGTACAGTATACTCTTTACCAATATCACGGGCTCGTACACGATACTCTTTACCAACATCACAGGCTCGTACACGATACTCTTTACCAATATCACAGGCATATCACAGGATACTCTTTACCAATATCACAGGCTCATACAGGATACCAATATCACAGGCTCATACATGATACTCTTTACCAATATCACAGGCTCATACACGATACTCTTTACCAATATCACGGGCTCGTACACGATACTCTTTACCAATATCACAGGCTCGTACACGATACTCTTTACCAATATCACAGGCATATCACAGGATACTCTTTACCAATATCACAGGCTCATACAGGATACCAATATCACAGGCTCATACACGATACTCTTTACCAATATCACGGGCTCGTACACGATACTCTTTACCAATATCACAGACTCATACAGGATACCAATATCACAGGCTCATACATGATACTCTTTACCAATATCACAGGCTCATACACGATACTCTTTACCAATATCACAGGCTCATACACGATACCAATATCACAGGCTCATACATGATACTCTTTACCAATATCACAGGCTCATACACGATACTCTTTACCAATATCACGGGCTCGTACACGATACTCTTTACCAATATCACAGGCTCGTACACGATACTCTTTACCAATATCACAGGCATATCACAGGATACTCTTTACCAATATCACAGGCTCATACAGGATACCAATATCACAGGCTCATACACGATACTCTTTACCAATATCACGGGCTCGTACACGATACTCTTTACCAATATCACAGACTCATACAGGATACCAATATCACAGGCTCATACATGATACTCTTTACCAATATCACAGGCTCATACACGATACTCTTTACCAATATCACAGGCTCATACACGATACCAATATCACAGGCTCATACATGATACTCTTTACCAATATCACAGGCTCATACACGATACTCTTTACCAATATCACGGGCTCGTACACGATACTCTTTACCAATATCACAGGCTCGTACACGATACTCTTTACCAATATCACAGGCATATCACAGGATACTCTTTACCAATATCACAGGCTCATACAGGATACCAATATCACAGGCTCATACATGATACTCTTTACCAATATCACAGGCTCATACACGATACTCTTTACCAATATCACGGGCTCGTACACGATACTCTTTACCAATATCACAGGCTCATACAGGATACCAATATCACAGGCTCATACATGATACTCTTTACCAATATCACAGGCTCATACACGATACTCTTTACCAATATCACAGGCTCATACACGATACTCCTTACCAATATCACAGGCTCATACACGATACTCTTTTAGGGGTAAAAAACTTTGTCAAAACCCAGGAAAAGTTTTGCGATTCAGTTGAGATGCCCAGTATCTCAGTATCTCTTATCAGTATCCAAACTATTTCTTACTCTAGTTTTGAAAGGAAATGTAATTAACAAGACACTGATCGCAAGAATTGAATTTGCAGATAACAATAATTTAGCATGAAATGGATTATATTTATATCCATTCACACTGGAATGACTGCCATTAACACATTGACAGACAATTCACTGCCGATAAAACCAAGGGAGTTCAAAGTAATTTGTTGCAGTACTGATGTTTCTATGAAGGAATGGGAGACTGGGTCACAGATTAAGTGTCCTGCCCAATGTGTCAGTAGAAAATTGGGGAGAAAAAAGCTAAACCAGTCTGGGAGACAAATTTATATCCCTGATTCTGTAACCAATGCTGAACTGGTGTTTTTCTGGTAATTAACATGTCTGAGACTTTCACCATAAAACTAATCTACAAATACTGCAACTCCACGATGGGACTCTTACCACAAGAGGCTCAAGAAAAGGTTTGAACATTGGGAAATTCCTAACTTTTAACCCTTTAATCCATTACCTCATAGGCTATTTTTAGATCCAACTTCTTTAGATAGAGCATTTGCTCCTACTGTAATACTTCTACAGTAACACTCTTACAGTAATAGGAGTGTTACAGTAATACTCCTACAGTAATATTCCTACAGTAACACTCCTACAGTAATACTCCTACTCCAACAGTAATACTCTTACAGTAACACTCCTACAGTAATATTCCTACAGTAACACTCCTACAGTAATACTCCTACAGTAATACTTCAGTCATTTAAATTGTTCAGTCTGATAAATGAAGAAAAACAAACTATTAAAATTGTAGTAAGCAGAAATATTAGGTGATCCAGGGCTAAATAGTCAAGCAAGTGTGTATATCACAAGATTGCGACTTTCCAGTTATATTAACATTTTGCCTGCTGTTGGCTAAAATCTATGCAAGCAGATTGAACCCAGAGGCGATAACAAGAAACTCAATACTGCTGCCCAATACTGACTGAAGGTTGAAGAAATGGAGGAAAAACCAATTCCAAAAATTGAAGCAGATGATGTTTTTGGCAAGCAAAAATGTTAAAGTAAAAATACTAAAAATAAAATAAAAATAAACAGTCATATTCAAATGGCTTTGTCTGTCTTCCTATAACAAGTACAGGTACCGTATCTGTCATATAATACCGGGAGGACTCAAACCATACCATTAATTTAATGAATAACTCTTCTGAAAAATTACTGGATCATTTTACTTATCTATGGCAATATACTATAATATGACATTCGTGTGGGTGATTTTCAATCACAATTTCCCTGGTGTATTCAGTAATAATGGAGCAATTTTCCATGATTTTCAATCGTTCACAATCTGTATTTTGAGATCATGCTTGACAGACGCCTTCTGTGGCTCCCCATTATCCATTGGGGTCATTGTCATTGCTTTTCAAGAAGAAAATAAATCTGCATGTGCAAAGTTTGAAACCAGTCTATTTTTACATGATAAATTAAACATTTGTGTAGACAAAAAAGGTAATAAACATGCCATCTGCAGAATTAATTCAGAATTTCCGTTACCAAATGAATTTTAATGCAGCAGGAATTTGGCAATTTGATATCTTGTTAGATCATACTTGAACATGTTGACAGTGGCAGTATAAGTAAGATGCTAAACATGTTGACAGTGGCAGTATAAGTAAGATGCTAAACATGTTGACAGTGGCAGTATAAGTAAGATGCTAAAATTGAGCCTCTTTATGAAATATACCTCCTAATTTCTCCACCAAATACTATGCCATGGCCATGTGCCACTATAAAACTTAATCTAATTAATATTCATGGTGTAATTCTTTCTTTCTTTCTTTCATAAATATTCATGGAGTAATGGGTTAAGCTACCATTTGTTTTGAAGACCCAGTCACATTTTCTTTTCAGCAGCGACTGCAGAGAGATTTTACAGAAGACGACAGCTCGGTATTCTAAAATGCGTCTTGGAGGATTATTACACTCAAATTTGGCTGTCATCTTGTATACAGCACTTGGCAAATGCCATTAGTTCTAGACACACGACTAAGCCTGCTGAGCTGTGCCAGTGACATTGTTAACCCAGAAACAGCAAGATGCTTCATGAATATTCATGGCTGTATGGAACTGAATTAAGATTGATCTAAGTCTCTCTCTAAAGACAGACGAAAATAAATACCACATTTGTGTCGGCATGTTGATCAATTTAAATTGGTTTATGCTCCTTACGGCAGTATATCTATGAAGAACACACATGTCTCCACCACCCATGACATAAACGAATAAGAACATTCAAATTGTGGACTTCCACAGTTCAACGCTGTAAAATGCAAATTCACTAGAAATGTTCCCAATTGTTTATGTCATTGGATAGCGAGAAACTACATAAATGAGCTGCTCCAAAAATAAATAGTCTCATATCCTTAAGTATTGCAATTTGATGGGCTAAGTGCAAACCCTTTCAGCCTTTCCCTCATGAATATTTATACCAGAAATTATAAATGTATGAATATTACTCAGCTCAATTTTTATAAAGGCATCATGAAAAAAAGAAATTTTGGCGAAGGCAAAAGCTATAGAATCAGATCTATATTATGTCATAAGTAAAGATACAGACTGTGATCAGACTGCTCCTACAGGAGCCGTCTCATCTGGGTCTACCCTATTTGCAAAGGCATCAAAAGACGTGTCTATGAGGGAACGGGTAATGCTGTAATAATGGAGCAGTTTTCACTTAATTCCAGCTTTAGAGAAACTAGTGATTAAGTGTAAAACAGCTTTTGATATTGGATGAGACGCCTATTTACCGAACATCTCATATTGAATGAGATGCCTATTTACTGAACATCTCATATTGGATGAGATGCCTATTTACTGAACATCTCATATTGAATGAGGTGCCTATTTACTGAACATCTCATTCAATATGAGGTGCCTATTTACTGAACATCTCATTGGATGAGACGCTTATTAACTGAACATCTGACATTGGATGATGTGCCTATTTACTGAGCATCTCATATAGATAGAGACTGTTGGCAAAAGTCATTTAGGTCATCTTTAGTACATTAAGGATTTAACTTGTTGTCTACATGGATTTTCAAACTACTTTGAAGTCTCATCTAATTCCAAACTGTACATCATGCAAACCAAGGTCCATGCTTATAAAACTTTTAGTTGAGCCTTTGGCTCAAATCTGACCAATCAAAAGCTTGAGAACTCAAATCTGACCAATCAAAAGCTTGAGAACGAACTCAACTAAAAAGCTTTATAAGCATGGACCTTGGTTCCACGTAAATAGTCAAAATCTGCTTGCAAACATGTCCTAAATTAGTAGTTTACTACTAAATAAGTAGTTTACCAGTTTTAAATCAGACATTATTGCTAGTTTTTTTTTTTTATTATTAACCCTTTGAATGTGAAACATGAGTGAACTGGCATTTTCAAACAATGTAGACACAGATCAGAGAGCTCCTAGAGGAGCCCCCTCATCACAGTCTGCACTGTTTGTCATTCAAAATCCTCAAGCAAATTTAAGCCCGCCATACTGAATGGACTACACAGTTAAACAATGATGGACAATTCCACCTTGAATATATAGCACCCAAAGGGTTAATAATAGTACTCCCTGTGTTCTCCAGACCTACGGCCACCTGAAATGTAACGTCTCCATCACTGGAAAGCTTATAATCACCAATACACATGTACATTATTAAAAGAGCATATAGTCCAATTTTACAAGATATTGTCTATGTTTTCTTAACTATCTCTGAACACAGCAAAACCTCTCTAAAGCAACCACTCAAACAAAATATTTGATTTTCCACCTTTATGACAGTTGGAAACATAACCATTTCCCTCTTGATATTCATATAAGAAATAATGACACATGTATATTTATTAGCTGAATTCTATGATGGTTTAACCCATTTCCTCATAGGCTATTTTTAGATCCAACCACTTTGAATAAATCTACCAAAAAAGTGCATTAACTAGAGAAAAACGAAATTTTAGAATTTTGTAGTTTGAAATCATTGTGATAAATAGAGCATTTGCTCCTATAGAAGCAAATGCTCCATTTATCACAATGATTTCAATAGGTGATTTTTACAGTGGGGTAGAAAGGCGTATTTATGGAGGAAAGGGTTAACCCTTTCAACACGAGACGCATGCACTGCCCTTGGCAGGGTCTGCATTGTTTGTTTGTTCAAAATCCTCTTGCATATTTAATATTTCATACTAAGAGGACTGTTGTTAACCACTGATTGGATATCCCAGGGTGGAAAGGGTTAAACACACCAGATTTTGTTGGTATTGGTAGAAACTGTAAAATCAGATCTATATTATGGCTCCCACAGTAGCTGTCTGATCTGGGTCTACTGTGTTGGTAAAGACATGACAAGGCGTTCTTATGAAGGAAAGGGTTAATTGAGGATGAAAGTAATGCAGAAGGCTCCCAAAGGAGCTTTCTGCATTGTTTGCATACTGCACACAGACACCTGTTTGTGTCACAAAGACCCGGTGAACATAATTATTTGTCACTCTGCAGAGGCTTAACTGTATTGCATTAAATTTTGTTCTGGATACATACCTCCTCCTCCGTAGGCCATAGCGTGATCCATGGTCGGATCCCCGCTGGGCAGGTTGGGGTTGGTGAAGTCGCGGCTCTTATCATTGTTATACTTCACGTTCAGCTGGTTCAATTTGCTGTAGTCAATACGTAGTGTACAGCAGCCATTGTATATGTTCTGGCCATCTAACGACTGGAACACAATTAAAAACAGCGATGAAAAAAATAAAGTTGAATCAGATAACATATTTATTTAACCCTTTACTCCATGAATATTCATGTGAGAAATAATGACATCATTAATTTTAATAAAATTAATTTTTATAAAAGCACATGGACACAAAGAATTTCAGGCCATGGCAGAAACTGTAGAATCATATCTATATTATTTCATCAGCAAACAGCAGACCCTGATCAGATGGCTCCTACAGGAGCCATCTGAACTGGGTCTACTCTGTTTGCAAAGGCATAGAAAGGTGTATTTATGGAGGAAAGGTTTAACCCTGCTTTATCGCAAATTATTCTAAGAAAAATGTGAAGTAGTTCAAAACTCTGGGCAACCTGTGTACACAGTTTGGATCCACTGAGGATAAGCCCATTACACTATGAATATGCCATAAGCAAACAGTACAGGAGTCATATAGGATCCGAGTCTACTCTGTTTACAAAGACACAGAAAGGTGTATTTATGGAGTAAAGGGTTACAATCTTGGGTTCAAACTAATGGATAATCTTAAACCAATGATCTTAGCAAATATGATCAATCAATGTTTGAACTTTTTGACCCAAAGAAATCACTTTTGTAGCAAAACGACACAATACATCATAGTTAATGGTTTGTCATACAGACGCTCATTTTCAAACAATTCTTTGCATTATAATCATTTGAACAATGAAACCAGTTAGTGGCAAATGCTTGTGTGGCATTATCACATATTGGAAAGTTTGAAAAAAAAAACTTTCTTCAGAACAGTTTAAACCCTTTCCTTCATATAAACACATTTTTAATATTTTGCATAAATTTTCAGTATTTACAGTATCCACAATAGCTACCATCCGCTAAAGTAAAAAGGTTATTACAGGATTTACAGTCTCCAAAGAGCACATGAAGGGAGTAGATATCATCCAATGAAGTAAAGAATTACCTGCCACTGAAGTAAAGAATTACCTGCCACTGAAGTAAAGGATTACCATCCACTGAAGTAAAGAATTACCTGCCACTGAAGTAAAGAATTACGTGCCACTGAAGAAAAGAATTACCATCCACTGAAGTAAAGAATTACCTGCCACTGAAGTAAAGAATTACGTGCCACTGAAGTAAAGGATTACCACCACTGAAGTAAAGAATTACCTGCCACTGAAGTAAAGAATTACCTGCCACTGAAGTAAAGGATTACCATCCACTGAAGTAAAGGATTACCATCCACTGAAGTAAAGAATTACCTGCCACTGAAGTAAAGGATTACCACCCACTGAAGTAAAGAATTACCATCCACTGAAGTAAAGAATTACCTGCCACTGAAGTAAAGAATTACCTGCCACTGAAGTAAAGAATTACCCTCCACTGAAGTAAAGGATTACCATCCACTGAAGTAAAAAGTTACCATCCAATGAAGTAAAGAATTTACCATCCACTAAAGTAAAGAATTACCATCCACTTACCAGTTTAGCTGCATTAGCTGAGACAGAGTCGACAAACTGGATCAAGGCTTGGAATGTGTCTGAAATGAGAGAAATGGAAAATAAGGTACAAGTCACAATCATGAACACATTCCACATAAATTACATACTTAGTCTTAGTATATGTATATTGTAATGATTTGAAGCCATTACAGTTGTGTATTGTTCTATCCAAATCTCTCCACCTGCAATCCTAACCCTTTTCATGCATTTGCAAACAGAGTAGACCCAGATCAGATGGCTACTGATCTGGGTGAAAAGGCCTTTTTATCAATTACAGGGTTAAGAATATAGCAAGCAACTACTTACGCAGATTTCTTCAGGAGAATTTATTTCTTCTTCAACAAACTTTTATTTTTTCTATCATATAGACACTTAGTACAATGTTTTCAACTGCAGTAGGTATAAAAGGTGTTGAATGTATGGTGTTTCATAATCTCTTAGTCGTAAAAATGACACCATATACTTCAAATGATAAAGTCAGGCATAATTATATGGTCATTAAAAATGTCACCAACACGCTGAAAAAAACGATTCAAACAGAAGTGATGACTCTCTTTTTTAAAAAAAAACAACAACAAACCCAACAACATTTGAGTGCTGTGATTTTTGTCTGCTTTAACCCTTTCCTCCATTGGCTATCTTTAGACCCAACCTCTTTGAATGAATCTACCAAAAAGGAGCATTTACTAGAGAAAAGTAAAATTTTAGAATTTTGTATTTTGAAACCATTGTGATAAATAGGGCATCCTAACCATTGTGATAAATAGAGCATTTGCTCCTATAGGATGCTCTATTTATCACAATGGTTTCAAGAAGTGGTTATTACAGAGGCGTAGAAAGGCGTACTTATGGAGGAAAGGGGTTAAACCTTTCAAATATTAATTTTACTGTAGTTTCCAAAATATCTGGACACATTATCTCCCCTCTCCATTAGTTAATGTTTGTAAAGCTGAATAAATAAATCTGGCACCGTTTTATGTTACAAATGGTGTAGACCCTAATCAAATTGCTCCTTCAGAAGCAGTTCGATCTGGGTCTGAATTATTTGCTCACGTCTGCCTGAATAGTTGAGGCAATTAGATCAATGTTATGAGAAAAGAGTGAAGTTCCTCTATGTCGTCATGCCATAGAAGAATTACAATAATGCTGATTTGGCATAATGCCTTTGTTTTATTGCTATTTGAACAATGCTTATCTTCATTAATTGATTCAGTAAATTTTCATCAATACGATGGAAGTGTTCATGTGCCTATTCGTTTTGGAAACAAAGAGCATTTACAATGTTTTACACTAGCATGTTGTGAAATTCTTGGTACTATTTCAAAGTACTGCAAAATGCATCAAGGAAATTTAGTAGTACAGTTGGCTATTCACAAGTGGTAAAACCCTCTAACTGAGCATTTATTCTGAAAATTTTATGGATAAAATTGGACATTTTCCCCCTAGAGACTATGTGTAAATTTCATTTGTATTTCTCTAATGCTTCACAAAACATACAATATTGACAGTCCCAGGAAATCTTAATGGAGTCACCACTAAAATCACAGAATGAATATTTAATGTCTAAGAGAGTTTACAAGCTTTATGCTGCTGCTTGCAGTCCATTCACCTTTAGCATGCTCAGGAAACTATTTTACCTCAATTCTAAAAAAAATATGTTTTATGCTATTTCTGCTAAGGGGCATTAATCAAAATCAGCCTGGATCCTGACAATATGGAATTATGTTAACACATTGATCCAGATCAACACTTTATCATGCAACGTCACGAAATACAGTCACTTCCTACTAGCATAATATTTTCCACGTCGACGCTGTATTTTGTGAGGTATAGTGCATGTGTACTGACCCCACTGGAATGCAAGTTTTGTTCAGCAAATAGGAGGAAAACAGAAGGAGGAAAAAGGCATTATTAAACATAAACATCAAACTAACATATTTGCTCACCTTTGTCTCAACTATTTGTCCATATAAAATGATTAAATCAAGTTTGTTTATGTTGTAAAAGTCGATGACGTCACTGCATGCCAACATGACGTCATGTAGTACGTACTTGCATGTATTTTCATTCAGGGGACGAAACCGCTTTAAGCAATCTTTCTTTCTCTTCATTTTCTCCAAGGCTCGCATTTAACAACTTTTCTAACTCACCAAAATACAGCTGAACTTCCAAACTACTAGCATAGTAATTCTTATATATGCAAATATCTTAAGATTCCTAAAAGGATGCTGAATTTTAATGACCAGGCTAATAGTTACAGTAGGACCTGTCTTTAGCGACCACTCATTTACTGAACACGGGAGTCTAAAAAAGCAGATGGTTGCTTAACCCATTATCTCATAGGCTATTTTTAGATACAACCTCTTTGAATAAATCTACAGAAAAGGAGCATTAACTAGAGAAAAGGAATTTGTTTTAGAATTTTGTAGTTTGAAACCATTGTGATAAATAGAGCATTTGCTCCTACAGGAGCAAATGCTCTATTTATCACAATGGTTTCACAAAGTGACTTTTACAGAGTCGTCAAAAGTTGTCAATATAAGGGAATGGGTTATTGCAGGGCAAAAGTAACGCAGCCAGCTCGAATAGGAACTTTCTGCATTACTTTCGATTTGCATAAAGCTACCACCTGTCTTAAAGATCTAGAATGATACCTCTTTTTTAATGGTCGCTTAAGAAAGGGTTTACTGTATGTTCAAATTCATCTATCCTGCATATAGTCACTCTTTCTGCAAGGAGCATGATGTTGAAAACTGCAATCAAATCTAATTTAATCTAGTAAAGACCTAGACAAGTGTATCATAGTAGGACCTAGACAAGTGTATCATAGTAAGGACCTAGACAAGTGTATCATAGCAGCAAGGACCTAGACAAGTGTATCATAGTGTAACAGGACTGGTGAAAAACATGCAGCCAGACCGGGGATCGAACCCGGGACCCCTCACTTACAAGGCGAGTGCTCTAACCACTGAGCTATCCGAACCGCTTACTGTCTTTCACCCAGTACCTGTACCCGGCCTGTCATACTACTCCCCCTTTTTCCCTGAGATTCTCGCCGAATCTGCAGCAGAAATCATGGGCGTGCACAGGGTCCGATTTTCAAGTTGGGCGCCAACTGTAACAGGACTGGTGAAAAACATGCAGCCAGACCGGGGATCGAACCCGGGACCCCTCACTTACAAGGCGAGTGCTCTAACCACTGAGCTATCCGAACCGCTTACTGTCTTTCACCCAGTACCTGTACCCGGCCTGTCACAATAGTAAGGACCTAGACAAGTGTATCATAGTAAAAGACCTAAACAAGTGTATCATAGCAATGACCTAGACAAGTGTATCATAGCAAGGACCTAGACAAGTGTATCATAGCAAGGACTTAGACAAGTGTATCATAGTAAAAGACCTAGACAAGTGTATCATAGTAAGGACCTAGACAAGTGTATCATCATGATCTGGATCAACATTACAAAGGCGTCTCAATTCAGTCAATGTGCAAAGACTTGTACTTGGCTAGCCTAGTACTCATTACCCAAATCCTAATCCCCAACTGCAGTGTCAGTATTTTAACTGGGTCAGGTAAAAGTCGCACAGCGGCTGACATTAATATTTCAGAAAATAACTTTTTTTTCCAATTCAGTCTTTGCATGCTAGAGACAGATTTTCTCATTGTCTATGACCTATATGCAAACAATTTGGATCAAGATCAGGTCCAACAAAATGTGGCCTTATATTCAAACTGTCACTCACGCTCAACTTATGCAAAAAAAAAAAAATTCACAAAGAAAATTAATTGTTTTGAAAATGTTGCAGACAACAATTAACCCTTTCCCTGTTCTATATTTATTACAAATTTCAATACCTACTGAATATTCATGGCCAAAAAGTTATAATGAGATATGGAAGGCAGAACATTGTGGCCATTACTCTCCTATAGGAGCTTTCTGATCTGGATCTACTCTATTTGCAGATGCTTGAAAACACATTTATATGAGGGAAAGGGTTAAGCAGAGGCCAAAATTACTAAGCGTGCAAAGAGTTTATCAAGCTTTGGGCAAATTTGCGATAACTTTTACAAACAGTCTCAATGAGGATGAGAAGCCAGGTAACTGTATATATTACAATGACTTATACTTTTACTGACGCTCAATTCTATTTATGAAAAGAAACGGATGGAATATCAACCTAATAATCGAAACACAGAATCCTTACTCAATGTGCTAGTTTGAACAGAAAAATTTCACATCACATAAAGGATTTCTCTATCAGAGGTCTCCCAACTTTCTGAAAGCCTGCAGCGTAAAGCAGAAACTGTCATAAGATGCTGCAGACAGATTTTGGAGAGATAAATATTGTCTTGCATAAAACATAAGAGATCGGCACCACAGAAATTATACAAGAAGAACTAGACAGTCAGAGGTATTAGAATAAGTTAAGCCTTTGTATGCAGGAAAAATCTCTAAGCAATATTGCAAACCCAGATCACAGTTTATTATTCTTAACCCTTTACTCCATGGATATTCATATCAGAAATAATCATCTCATAAATATTAATTAGGTTCATTTTTATTATAACATATGAACACAGGGAATGTTGGCCGTGGCAGAAACTGCAGTCATATCTATATTTTTTCATAAGCAAACAGAGCACACCCTAATCAGACAGCTCCTACAGGAGCTGTCTGATCTGGGTCTACTCCGTTTGCGATGGCGTATTTATATAATTATGGAGTAAATGGTTAATACTTTTTTTTGTGCACAAAATCTTAACCTTTGCTAATCAACATTTTGAGGGCTTGGTGCAAAACTATTGTAACTCCTTCACAAAGTGAAGGAGTTACAATAGTTTTGCACCAATCCCTCGATTTATTCTATGCATAAATTGATCACTTCATCAATATTCATTATCTTAATTTTTATAATGTAAATTTTTTAAGGGAAATTTATGGCTTAGACAAAAACTGTAGGATGATATCTATATAATTCCATAAGCAAATAAAGCAGACCCTGATCAGATGGCTTTTACCAGAACGGTCTGATCTGGGTCTACTCGGTCTGCAAAGGTGTGACAAGGTATTTATATAAAGGAAAGAATTAACAGACTTTACATACTGTTTTCATCAATGATATACCATTTATTCCTTTGAATGTGAAAAGTGTAGACCCGTCTGATTAGGTTCTGCACTGTTTGCATTCAAAATCCTTTTGCAAATTCATACATCTCAAAGTGAAAGGACTCCATTTAACTGCTAATGCACTATCCTTACAATTTGGACATCCAGTCTCCTCTCCCTACCAGTTTATAAAGATGAACTCTTAAATTGGATACCATTTTTATAACTTAACAAGAGTACCGCATACGGTACATAATACGCCCACTTGCAAACGTTCTCTGATTCAACATGCCTTATAAGTGTTGACATTTTCTAATCTGTGCTTCAGATCTTGATTTCCATATTAAGGTGATACTATTTTTTAAAACAAGAGGGCCATGAGGCCCTGAAGCGCTCACCAGACATAACCCCAGGGGCGGGACATATTTGACCACAAGAAATCATGTGTACACCCTTGGTAGAGAACCACAAGGCAAAGCAATATGCCATTAATTAAAGGTCTAAGCCTTATGGTTTCAGAGAAAGATAATATTTATATTTTTCCCATGAAAAACTGATAAGCCCTGAGGCAGGGCCAAGTTTCGCCCAGTGGTCAGGGTCGTAAGTTAAACATTCTTGGCAGAGGACCACAAGCCACAGCTACATATTTGTAGAGGATCATTAGATCATGTTACATACCAAATATCAAAGGTCTAGGCCTTACAGTTTCAGTAGATTTTTAAAGATTTTCCTATGAAAAACTGATAAGCCCTTGGGCGGGGCCATTTTTGGCTTGGGGGTCATAATTTGAACAATATTTGTAGAGGACCATAAGATCATGCTACATACTAAATATCAAAGGTCTAGGCCTTACAGTTTCCGAGAAGAAGATTTTTAAAGATTTTCCTATGAAAAACTGATAAGCCCTTGGGCGGGGCCATTTTTGGCCCGAGGATCATAATTTGAACAACTTTTGTAGAGGACCATGAGATCATGCTACATACCAAATAACAAAAGTCTAGGCCTTACAGTTTCCGAGAAGAAGATTTTTAAAGCTTTTCCTATGAAAAACTGATAAGCCCTTGGGCGGGGCCAATTTTTGGCCCGGGGGTCATAATTTGAACAATATTTGTAGAGGATCATAAGATCATGCTACATACGAAATATCAAAGGTCTAGGCCTTACAGTTTCAGAAAAGAAGATTTTTAAAGATTTTCCTATGAAAAACTGATAAGCCCTGGGGCGGGGCCATTTTTGGCCCCGGGATCATAATTTGAACAACTTTAGTAGAGGACCATAAGATCATGCTATATACGAAATATCAAAGGTCTAGGCCTTACAGTTTCAGAGAAGAAGATTTTTAAAGATTTTCCTATGAAAAACTGATAAGCCCTTGGGCGGGGCCATTTTTGGCCCAGGGATCATTATTTGAACATTCTTTGTAGAGGACCATAAGATCATGCTACATACCAAATATCAAAGTTCTAGGCCTTACAGTTTCAGAGAAGAAGATTTTTAAAGATTTTCCAATGAAAAACTGATAAGCCCTTGGGCGGGGCCAATTTTGGCCCGGGAGTCATAATTTGAACAATCTTTGTAGAGGACCATAAGATCATGCTACATACCAAATATCAATGGTCTAGGACAGAATGGTTTCAGAGAAGAAGATTTTTAAAGATTTTCATATATTACCATATATGGAAAAAATGACCACGCCCTCTGGCGGCCATGTTTTTCGCCGTATCAAAATTCTTTTAACAACTTTTAAAGTCTATCAACTGAGAAACATTTTGGGGAAAACTATATTCAAATCGGACAAGTCATTCTGGAGAAGAAGATTTTTCTAGATTTTGCGTACAGTTGCCATGGCAACAAGACCGATGGCCCCGCCCACTATCTTTTAACAACTTTTGAAGCACCCACCCACAGTATGTATCTGACCAAGTTTGGTTACAATTGGGCAGTCGGTTTCAGAGAAGAAGTCGTTTGAAATTGTTGACGGACAGACAGACGGACATGCTAACGGATGGGTAGTTGTGTGACTTTTTCCTTTGATCTTTTCTTGTGTGACTAGTCCCACAAGAAAAACTATTTTTGGCTCTAACTTTGGAAAAGAATGATCTGGAAGCTAACCCTAACCCTAACCCTATGTCCCACAACTGGCCAGGTTAATGTCACAAGAAATGGCCAGGTTAATGTCACAAGAGATGGCCAGGTTAATGATTTTACTTGTGGGACTAGTTAGAAAAAGTCACACAACTACCCTTTGGTGAGTGCGGACGGACTGACAGACGGACAGACGGACGACGGACGCCGGACACAAGGGCATCACAATAGCTCACCTTGAGCACTTTGTGCTCTGGTGAGCTAAAAATAAGTGAATATCTTATTAAATAAAAAAGTTACAGCTAATCCTCATTTTTGCAGATTTTTGTAAAGTGCAACAGCCATAACTCTGTAAAGACAAACTGAATGAACCTCAAAATAAACTCAGCTTCAAATTTTGTTGCTTAAAACATTTGTGTTACGTTTCATTTATATCATTTTAATAGTTTTCCCAGAAAACAACAGACAAACAAAGCAACGAACACACAAAGTTCAAGGACCTTAATTTTAGAATAAAATGACATATCAAAACCCCTGCAATATATGTGAAAATTCACATTAAGGTTTAACCATATAAAAAAATTGAAGTAAATATCATTTCAAATGAAAAGTTATGGCCATCCTCATATTTGCATAGATTTGCATTATTTTTTTAAGTGCAAGGGCCATAACTCCGAAACAACAAATCAAATGATCCTCAGAATCGACTTAGCTTCAGGTCTTGATGCATTAAACATGTGTATGAAGTTTCATTAATATCTGTCAAACAGTTTTGCTAGAAAACAGCGGACAAACTATATGCATATATTTGCATTATTTTTTAAGTAAAAGGGCCATAACTCCGAAACGACAAATCAAATAAACCTCAAAATCTACTCAGCTTCAGATCTTGATGCATTAAACATTTTTGTGAAGTTTCATTAATATCTCTCAAATAGTTTTCCCAGAAAACACCGGACAAACTATTTACATATTTTTTAGGACAAGGGCCATAACTCGGAAATGAAAAATCAAATGAACCTCAGAATCAACTCAGCTTCAGATCTTGATGCATTAAACATTTTTGTGAAGTTTCATTAATATCTCTCAAATAGTTTTCCCAGAAAACAGCGGACAAACTATTTGCATGTATTTGCATTATTTTTAAGGACAAGGGCCATAACTCTGAATAGAAAAATCAAATGATCCTCAGAATCAATTCAGTTTCAGATCTTGATGCATTAAACATTTTTGTGAAGTTTCATTAATATCTCTCAAATAGTTTTTCCAGAAAACTGCGGACAAGCTATTTGCATATTTTTTAAGGACAAGGGCCATAACTCTGAAACGAAAAATCCAATGAACCTCAGAATCAACACAGCTTCAGATCTTGATGCATTAAACATTTGTGTGAAGTTTCATTAATATCTGTCAAATAGTTTTCCCAGAAAACAGCAGACAAACTATTTGCATGTATTTGCATTATTTTTAAGGACAAGGGCCATAACTCTAAGAAAAATCAAATGATCCTCAGAATCAATTCAGTTTCAGATCTTGATGCATTAAACATTTGTGTGAAGATTCATTAATATCTGTCAAATAGATTTCCCAGAAAATGGCAGACAAACTATTTGCATGCATTTGTATTATTATTTAAATACAAGGGCCATAACTCCGAAACGACAAATCAAATGAACCTTAGAATTGACTCAGCTTCAGATCTTGATGCATTAAACATTTGTGTGAAGTTTCATTAATATCTTTTAAATAGTTTTCCCAGAAAACAGCGGACAAACTATTTGCATTTTTTTAAAACAAGGGCCATAACTCTGAAATGAAAAATCAAATGAACCTCAGAATCAACTCAGCTTGAGATCTTGATGCATTAAACATTTGTGTGAAGTTTCAATAATATCTGTCAAATAGTTTTCCCAAAAAACAGCGGACAAACAAAATGTTGACGGACGAACGAACGAACGAACGGACGGACGGACAGGGCCACGACAATATACGACCACCTTTATTAGGTGGGCGTATAAAAAGTTATACGGACAATGAGCAGTTTGATGAGGGACTCAGAGCTCCAGATAAGATGTGTAAATTAAAATATTTTCAAGTATAACTTCTTTATTTCTCCACCAAACCCCATGTTGTGACCACTCTTTAGAATCGTCTCGAATCTCCACCAAACCCTATGTTGTGACCACTCTTTAGAATCGTCTCTTTGAGACGATTCTAAAGAAAGTCACAACATAGGGTTTGGTGGAGAAATGAGGATTTCAGTATTTGAGTAGGCACAGTTATCTGTAGCTCTGGGGTCTGCATAAATTTCAGCATTCAGACGGTTCAATTCAGTATTAAAGGCAAACTCTTTCCAAGCTAAGCTAATTAATGTTTTCTGGATTGTGTTTCAAACTTTATCCTCACAGTTAATTCTGCTTTCATTTTTACTTCCGCGGTAAATTGCAATTGACAATGTCAATCAGTTACCCTTTCTTTGTTCCATGTTTATTCCAAATTTCAATACCTACTGAATATTTATACAGTAAAACCCCGCTAATGCGACTACCTAAAAAAGGTATAATTCTGGATGCTAGATGCAGGTGGTAGCTTAATGCAGGACAAAAGTAATGCAGAAAGGAGCTTTCTGCATTACTTTTGTCCTGCATTAAGCAACCACCTGCTTATAAAGACACCCATGTTTATTCATTAAGTGGTCACATTAGCGAGACTTTACTGTGATAAAATATGGAAGGTGGAACATTGTAGCCATTTCTGAAAGTGAAGAAATAGATCTATCAAATTCCATTAGCAAACAGAGCAGACCCAGATCAGAAGGCTCCTATAGGAGTCATCTGATCAGGGTCTACTCTGTTTGCAGATGCTTGAAAAGATGTTTATATGAAGGAAAGGGTTTAAATCTGGATGAGACACCAGCTTGCTCTGCATCTCATATAGATCTGAATTGATTGTCGTAAGATTTACCTTATAATGCATTTATTCTCCAGCTTTAAACAAGAGTGCCAGTGGGCACAATATAAGCCTGTCGAGGCCTTGTTCAACATAAATTGAGGTTAACATATTTGCTAAACGCATATTCTAAGTCCAATTTTGCGACCTTGACCTTGGACATACATACATGGACACACCCATGCTACTGTAGCATGTCCAGATAAACATTGTGGTGAAATTCGAGAAAGATATGTTACAGACGGACGAAGAGACGGTCAGACAGCCAGCGCCATTCCATAATACGTCACGTTTTTTCAAACAGGCGTATAAAAAGTCCACAAGTAGAGGAAAATGATTATAATGCTACAACTTTTTTTGTATTTTAAAGTAACCAAGAATAAAACTCTCTATGTGAATTTATGGAGTAATTTCCGCCATTAAGAGGGGGCGGGGGGACCTTCTTTTTTGACACTTAGTGACTGTAAGTGCCATCTTTAAGTGTTACTGCAATGTATAAGTGTTATGATTATCTAAAATCTTTTTTCACATACTCTTTGAATACTACAGACAAATTTGTGACTACATTTACAGTATTGTTTAACCCATTACCTCATAGGCTATTTTTAGGTACAACCTCTTTGACTGTTTCCATGTCAGGGTTTGATAACATCAGGGTATAATAACCATTTCCATGTCAGGGTATGATAACATCAGGGTATAATAACTGTGGAATTTCCATGTCAGGGTATGATAACCATTTCCATGTCAGGGTATGATAACATCAGGGTATAATAACCATTTCCATGTCAGGGTATGATAACCATTTCCATGTCAGGGTATGATAACTGTTTCCATGTCAGGGTATGATAACTGTTTCCATGTCAGCGTATGATAACTGTTTCCATGTCAGGGTATGCTAACATCAGGGTATAATAACTGTGGAATTTCCATGTCAGGGTATAATGTATTGTTTTCATGATTTACTTACTGTTTTTGGTGAAAATAATCATCTTCAGCACTTTACCAAACTTCCCAAATATCTGAAACACAGAAACAATTCACTCATAAAAAGAACGTTCAGCAATGAAAATCTTGAAGTCCATTTTAAAATCAAAATGGTGTATTAAAATTTGACATCAGCTTCACAAAACAAAACCTGGTGCTCCTTCATATCTTTGAATGCAGGAGACAAGTATACATGGACTGTCATTTTGCAAACAGTGTAGATCCAAATCAGAGTCCAGACTGTTTGTCATTCAAAATCCTCTTGCAAATTATTTCTTTTCAATACTGAATGGATTTTATCGTTAACCCATTCCCTCATATTGATGCCTCTGAAAAAAGTGAAACCATTGTGATAAATAGAGCATTTGCTCCTATAGAGACAATTCTAAAGAGTGGTCACAACATAGAGTTTGATGTAGATACAGTAAAACCTCTCTATAACGGCCACTAAATTACATCAAGTATTTTGTGCAAAAAGGCAGGTGGCTGCTTAAAGTAAGGTGAAAGTAAAACAGAACGCTCCTATAGGAGCGTTCTGTTTTACTTTCACCTTGCTTTAACCAACCACATGTCCTAAATACAAACTAATAAACATAAGTTGGTGGCCGTTATAGAGAGGGTTTACTGTATGACGATTTTAGTATTTGGGTATGCACCTTTATCTGTAGCTCTGTGTATGGTTATAGCAATATTGTTCAAGTCACCAATTCCATGTAAACAACATTTAGAACTTCCTTAGCATCAATTCAGAAGTTCATTAATCATCTCATTAGCGACACTTTGGCAAACAATTTCAGTTCAGATTTGATTTGAGTTGCTACTTTGCATGAATCAGTGTTTTTAGAAAAGAGGACAACACAGTTCATGGGAAAACAAAACTCTTTGCATGCAAAGAAATTGCTGTCTACGGAAATTGTCGTCTGCTGCAAATTTCTAAATGTTATTTTTGAAAGCCAATTTACCTGGAACCTCGTCATGAATCTAAATCAGAATTCTAGTTGAAAAGAATTTAGATGCCACTTTATGGCAGGTGGCTACTTAATGCAAGGTGAAAGTCATGCAGAAAGCTCCTTGAGGAGCTTTCTGCATGAATTTCACCCTGCATTAAGCTGCCACCTGTCTCCAGGACCGATATTCGTACTAAATTGAATGTCCGGTTTAGAGAGGTTTTACAGTAGTGTAATGTAGAAGCCCAAATTATCAGATGTTATTCACTTTAACCCTTTCCCTCATATAAACATGTTTTCACGCATTTGCAAACAGAGTAGACCCAGATCAGACGGCTCCTAGAGGAGCCGTCTGATCAGGGTCTGCTCTGTTTGCTTGTGGAATTTGAAAGATATGTTTCTTTACTTTCTAAAATGTCTATAATGTTCCACCTTCTATATTTCATTGTAACTATTTTTTCCATGAATATCCAGTAGGTATTGAAAATTGAAAACATAGAACAGTGAAAGGGTTGATCAAATTCCATGGTTATGCTGTGCATTCAGATCGACAAACTTGAGTAAACTGTGTACAGACAAAGACCACAGGGACCACACCATTTGCTTCTATGTCAGGCTAATTTAAAGTTTATCAAAAGGGTGCAAAAGTTATACAAGCTTGTGGAGAAGGGTATCCAAATACATTATTAAAATTCTGCTAATTAATATTCATGATGTCATTATTTCTTACAAAAGTATTTATGGAGTAACGGGTTAAGCAAAATATTTCATTTTTACAGCAGTAGAAGAGTTGAGTTAAATCTAAGTTTCAGAGATTTGGATATCTCACAATCTGAAGTATTTTCTGGATACTGATTATGTAGAATTTCACAATAAAATGCATATTAAACTGATTGACCGATCAGGAACAATTGAATAACATGGGAATAATTTCTTCCTATTATTCAGCAACTACTGTGTATTGTTACAACCTATATAAACAAGAGGGCCTGAAAGTCCCTGATATCGCTCACCAGACAATCAGGGAAGAAGATTTTCAAAGTTTTCACTACATGTTTCTATAGAAAATTAGCCAGCCCTGGGCAGGGTCAATTTTAAACCCAGGGGCATAATTTTTATAACTTTGGTAGAGGACCTGAACATGATGCTGTGTGCCACATATGAAAGCTGAATACCTTCCAGTTTCAGGAGAAGATTTTCAAAGTTTTCACTACATGTTTCTATAGGGAGAATAATGGTGTTGTTAACACCCTTTCCTCCATAAATAGGCCTTTGAACCCCTTGGCAAACATAGTATACCAAGATCAGATGGCTGATCAGGGTCTGCTGTGTTTGCTTTTGTTATGATATAGTTCTGATTCTAGTATTTATCAGGTCACAGTTTTTGCTTATTCATCCACAATAGAAAATATGTTAATTAATATTCATGATGGAATTATCTACTACATGAATATTCATTCATGGTCTAAAGGGTTAAGAAATGACTAACTCTACCCCACATAATTGTAACCCACAGCACTCCAAGCTAATACACAGTGAGTGCACCTGTCTGCAGTATACTGCTAGACCTAATTATCAGTGACCAGTAAAGGATCTGATTGTTCTAATCTGCAGTCAGCTATACAAAAATGGTCACCCCTGGGACGGGGTCAATTTTGACCCCAAGGGCATAATATATATAACATTTGCACAGAACCTGATCATGATGTTATGTGCCAAATATGAAAGCTAAGAACCTTCCAGTTTCAGAGGAGAAGATTTTCAAAGTTTCATTATATGTTTCTATTGAAAACTGACCACCCCTGGGGCGGGGCCAATTTTGAACCCAGGGGCATAATTTATACACTTTTTGTAGAGGACCTGAACATGATGCTATGTGCCAAATATGAAAGCTGAGAACCCTGTCGATTCAGAAGAAAAGATTTTCAAAGTTGTCACTATATGTTTCTATTCAAAACTGGCTACCCCTGGGGCGGGGCCAATTTTGACCCCAGGGGCATAATTTATATAACTTTTGTAGAGGACCTGAACATGATGCTATGTGCCAAATATGAAAGCTGAGAACCCTGTAGATTCAGAGAAGATTTTCAAAGTTGTCACTATATGTTTCTAATGTAATCTGGCTACCCCTGGGGCGGGGCCAATTTTGAACCCAGGGGCATAATTTATACAACTTTTGTAGAGGACCTGAACATGATGCTATGTGCCAAATATGAAAGCTGAGAACCCTGTAGATTCAGAGGAGAAGATTTTCAAAGTTGTCACTATATGTTTCTATTCAAAACTGGCTACCCCTGGGGCGGGGCCAATTTTGACCCCAGGGGCATAATTTATATAACTTTTGTAGAGGACCTGAACATGATGCTATGTGCCAAATATGAAAGCTGAGAACCCTGTAGATTCAGAGGAGAAGATTTTCAAAGTTGTCACTATATGTTTCTAATGTAATCTGGCTACCCCTGGGGCGGGGCCAATTTTGACCCCAGGGCCATAATTTATATAACTTTTGTAGAGGACCTGAACATGATGCTATGTGCCAAATATGAAAGCTGAGAACCCTGTAGATTCAGAGGAGAAGATTTTCAAAGTTGTCACTATATGTTTCTATTCAAAACTGGCTACCCCTGGGGCGGGGCCAATTTTGACCCCAGGGGCATAATTTATATAACTTTTGTAGAGGACCTGAACATGATGCTATGTGCCAAATATGAAAGCTGAGAACCCTGTAGATTCAGAGGAGAAGATTTTCAAAGTTTTACTATATATTTCAATAGAAAACAAGGCACCCCTGGGGCGGGTCAATTTTGACCCCAGGGGCAAAATTTATATAACTTTTGTAGAGGACCTAAAGATGATGCTATGTACCAAAGATGAAAGCTGAGAACCCTGTAGATTCAGAGGAGAAGATTTTTAAAGGTTCAAATTGTTGACGCCCGACGACGGACGACAGACGACGGACATCAAGTGATCACAAAAGCTCACCCTGAGCACAAAAGTGCTCTGGTGAGCTAAAAACAATGAGAATTAAAATCAGTACAATCACAACAATTTTCAATATAAGCTTGTTACTTTGCCACATTATTTCCCATTTGCTATTTCTGTCCCTGAAAATGATTAGAAGTTATAACTAGAAAATTATGTTGTACCGATTTTCTGAAACACTGACGAAATCTGTTTCAAAGATTTTCCTTTCTAATCTGATCATTAGTACCAAAATTCCTATTCACTTCACCTTGAAAATGGCAGCCAATTCTGCGACAAAAGTAACATCAAGTAATATACAATTTGATTAGATCTGCACAGATTTGCAATGGCTTATTTTGCTTTAATTACGATGTTTAGAAACTGCGGGCCTTTGGATGCGGGAAATCCGTGTACTGGCATTTGCTAACAGTGTATATCCACGTCAGACGGCTCATATAAACGTGTTTTCATGCATTTGCAAACAGAGCAGACCCAGATCAGACGGCTCCAAGAGGAGCCGTCTGATCAGGGTCTGCTCTTTTTGCTAATATAATTTGATAGACCTGTGTCTTAGCTTTCTAAAATGTCTACAATGCTCCACATTCTACATTTCTTTATAACTATTTTGTTAATGAATAATCAGTAGGTATTGAAAGTTGGGAAAGGGTTAAAGTCTGTACTTGTTTGCCATTCAAGCTCATCTAGCAAATGTAAGCCTATATATACTGAATAGACTCTACCGGTTCAACACTGATGCATCATTCCACTTTCCGAAGTTTCGAAATTCAATTTCTATTTACATTGGCAATAGCTGTACACATGACAGCTAATTAGTAAATGATAAGATGGGCCTTCAGCTAATTAGTAAATGATAAGATGGGTCTTCAAAATGAACTTGTGATTGCTTAATGCAGATGAAAGTAATACAGAAAGCTCCTATGTAAGCTTTCTGCATTAAGCTACCACCTGTCTTAAAAGTGGAGGAGGTTTTACTGCATATAAAACACACCCAATATTTTTCTTTAAGCATCTAATAACCTGGAACAGCAATAAAATGATAGCAGCTTCTCCACTACTTTGGCTCATACCAACGTTAATTTTGTGAATGGATAATTTTTAAAGTGGAATAGTCCATCATTGTCTTAACCCTTCGCATGCTATTCGCATCAATATACCTACCTGTAAATAGTGAAGACCCAGATGAGACAGCTCCTGCAGGAGCTGTCTCATCAGGGTCTGCACTATTTACAAGTTAATTGTGAAACCAGTGCACTCCACAGTAGTGATTGCACAGCGAAATACTTGTACACAGTGAAGATATATGTAGTTATACAACAGGGTATGGGTAAAGAAGGAGAAATGTATTTTAAAAGCAAGAGAAGGTTAACTATATATTCCATTCAATATGACAGGCTTAAATTTGTAAGAGAATTTAGAATGATGAACAGTGAAGACTGTTAACCAATTCCCTCATAGACTACTTTTAGACCCAACCTCTTTGAATACATCTACCGGAAAGGAGCATTCCCTTACAGAATATTCTTATATGTCCCATATATGTTTGACTTATATGTGGCATATAAGGCACATATATGGGACATGTTGGGATTTTAAATGCAAATGAGATATATGGGCATTATATGTCACATATATGGGAGCATGCGAAGTCAATACAAGAGGTAGCCCTATATCCCCCATATATGCGAGTTATAGGGCACTAGCCCTACAACTCACATATATGCCCCATATATGGGACTTATATGTCAGTTATATAGATTGTAAATGCCACATGCCTGGGGCATATATCAGTTATATGGGACATATATGTCCCATATATGTCAGCTATAAGGGACATATATGTCAGTTATATGGGACATATATGTCAGTTATAAGGGACATATATGTCAGTTATATGGGACATAGATGTCCCATACATGTCGGCTATAGGGCAGCTAGCTGTCCATGGCTAAGGGGTTACAGCTAGTGTACGTCGTCCAGACAGCTGTCTGGTCTTGGTCTTCTCTGTCTGCCAGTATGAGAAAATGTTTGATTATTAGGGAGAGGGTTAAACATTATCAGTCCCTTAGATCAGCAGTTAATCATTTATTATTTGAAGCCCTTATATTGAGATATTGGTTATTAGCAACATGAAAATATCACTGAATTTCACCATCAAATACACATATTGTAAAATGTATGCACATTATGTATAAATAAAAAAAATCTTGGAAAGTAAATTGTTCATCATTTATAAATTGAAAAGTCTTGTTTATCCACAATATATGCGCAACTAGCCAAATCAAGTGTTCAATCTACTATAAGCAGCAGTGTTATCATTTTTATGCCCCCGCCTTTAGGGCATTAAGTTTTACCGTTGTCTGTTTGTTTTGTCAAAGATTTCCTGACTTGTAAGCTGGAATGATTTGATATTTGCTCTGAAGCATAATCGTAGTGAGTTGTACTGTGTCTCCCCTTTTCAGGTCTGTCGTTCATCTACTTCCTGTTCGCCAACACTTGATTGAATTTTGGTGATTGTATAATGATTGTTCAATTTAGAAAAACCTGGCGTAGGCATTTGTGTCCCATGGACATATTTTCTTTAATTTACGTCTGGGTTTCATGGGTTTCAACTTTTGGTTGATTGCCTGGATGAAGTCTTTCTCTGGAGTCTTGCATATTTTTTTCTTGCACATATTCTGAAATGTAAGGAAAAAAGAGAACATTGTAAATATTTAAATTCTTGCCCACCAGACCTGATGTGAATTTAAAAGACTGTGGATGAACTTTGCAAAAATTCTTGGATCTTAAATTTTCTAGATGTTCACCCTGCACCTTATCTCTATATCCAAGGTGTTTGACACTCGGATATAGATATATATAGCAAAATGTTGGATTTTTTTTAAAAATTGTACCCAATATATTTATCTTTGCAAACGGTGTAGATCCAGATAAAGAAGCTCTGAAGGAGCAATCTAATCTGGGTGTACTCAATAATTTGCTTGACAGAATATTGAATTCTATTAATGGAAAACAAGTAAAAGGTTAATAGTTACATGTAAAAAGGTTACCGAATCTTTCATCAACTGTAAAGTTAAGTTGTACTGCTTTTGATGTACAGAATAACAGCAATAATTTAGCAGCAATTGTGTGAATCCTATAGCTTGTGTGAGAGATATTCAGCTTAGAATGAAAGTCCTGTTATATAATTTTTAAATGTTGTTGCATCATGTATTTCACAGCCTAAAGAATTTATTCATCCCCATTCATCCTCAAATTATTGATTTATTGCCTCAATTCCCTGTATTTTAAGTCATTTTTTATTGTGCCATCTTATTGTGTATTGGTGTATAGTTGTCGTTGATATTTGTATTAATTTTATATTCTAATTCTTTATACATTAGAATCTTTATCAGATGTATTAAAACACATGCGAATTAGATCTTACTTGTTATGGCGTCAACACTCCTTCCATCCAGGGCTGGCTTCTCCTCTGACAGAGCTCCTAGACATTACTTCATCTGAGAAGTACTCTGCATAACAGGCGAGTTAGTGCAGTGTCACTTCCTTTTGATGTCCAGCTGAGGGACAGAGATCTTTCCACCATATCCCGGTAGCAGATCTGCCTCAACATCTATATTGCCAGCCTTAAATTTAAACATAATCCAATAAGCATTACACTACAGTACTAAAAAGTACTATATAAGACTTGATGAGTCTACTTCAAGACATGACATGGGTTTTTAAAAGTGTCACAGCAAGACATCAGCAAAAGATTTCAACTACATTGTATATATAATTGTTGCAGAGTGAACTGTAAGTCTGTTTCAAACAGTGTAGATCTTCATGAAAATGTATCTGCTAACATTGGTCAATCCAGTTTGCATTAGCCCAAACGACCACTGAACTTCATTAAAATATTATTCATAAACACTGCAAGTATTTTTGTTTCTAATGAAATTTTCATTAAAATGCCTTTTATCAACCCTCGTCTATATTGCTGATTATAATCTGCGTATGCCTTTGTCGTGTTGGTCCGAATTTTGGCCGAAACGACCAAGGCCGAAAGGGATTGGGTCCGAAACCATCCGCGACCTTGTTGATGTTGTGCGTGAGCTTTCCTGTCGATGCATATGGTTGGGTTGTGAAGAGGAAGAGTCCGCTGACACTTTGTTAAAGTGCATGGTTTAATAAATGCTTGTATTAATGTTGACTTTGAAATACAATTTCTAGCCGAGTATGCGCTAAACCGGGATAACCGACAGTCATAGGTTAAGCCATCGACTTTCGTCAAAAACTCAAATTTCCGACTTAAAAAAATAATAACAAGTGGTGTTTTATATACTGATACTCACCATTCATTCTTGCATGTACTTTTTGTAGCATGTGGTGGATGTTTTCATTCAAATCGAGTCGAATTTCTTTGCCGAGAGACAATGTCGATGTATTTGTATTGAAAACTTTCAAAATGGCGCTGGGTCGGATTAACGTGTGACCCCGAAAATTTGAATATTGCGGGCCGGATGCAATATGGTTAAACTTGTTTCCGAAATATGAAATATACATCAAAATAAAGCTAAAATTGTTTTTTCGTATGGTATATGGTGCATTTTGAAAAAAATGATAACATTTCGGACAAAATGGTTCCAACTTCGAGGGACTATATCTTTGCGTAGGAATAACCAAATTTTATGCACCAACTTGCACCCTGACCTTTAATATGATTGGTCACACCCACAACTGTATATATGAAAGCATGCAACCCCCCCCCCCCCCCCCCCCCCCGGGATCAAAAAGGGGCGTGTTAAAAAAAAATCAGATTGATCTTGTTTCATAATTATGTAAAGACATTTATTGTCAGTTAGTTACATTAAGTACACAATTCTTAGTATTTTGATACCCATAAGTCAGTTTGGTAAGGGTTATTCAACCTGTAAATAGTACAGACCCTGATTCCTGTAGGAGCTGTCTAATCAGGGTCTTGCTTCACTATTTACAGGTAGGTTAATCTAAGGTATATTGACATGAACAGCAATTAAGAGAAAGGTTAATTAATATATTGGAGTATGACAAAATATTTAATAGTATATATGTATAATTTTTAAATTATGTATATAATTATAATATATTATGTAAACGATTATTATTTTGTTGGATAGATCTTGAAATTCTGAGAATTTTGATACCCATTACCCATGTGTCTAAAAATAGCCTATGAAGGAATGGGTTAAACAGTCTTGCAGAGTTTTCTAGTACTTACTAATGCACCATTTCATAAAAACAGCTTAACCCTAATGTAGATATTAATATTTTAATTTAAAAAAAAAAAAAAAAGATAACCACACCTTGTTATTCTTTGAATAATGCTGGTCATTTTGATACCCATAACGTGGGTTTAAAATTGGAAATTAAATATTGCATTTTTTTTAACAAAAACCTGACCATTTGCAGACTTAGAAATTTTCAGGGTCTTTTTTCTGAAGACAGATAGCCAAAATTTCTAAGTTCTCACTGCCGTCCTCTGGATGCCAGTAACATATAACTCCCCTATACAACCCTTTACAATTCATATAACTGACATATATCGTCCATATAACTGGCAGAGGGCTCCCAAAGATTTTTACTTCCCCTATACTAGACATATATGGGACATATATCTCAACATATAACTACCCTATAACTTTCCTATAACTATAACTCACATAGACACTATTTATATGGGCCTTATATGGCCCTTATAAGGCCCTTATATGGCCCATATATGTTCCATATATGTTTGTGATCGGAATTTTGGTAAGGGTTTACTTGAGAAAAGGAACAGTTTAGAATTGAGTAGTTTTGAAACCATTGTTATAAATAGAGCATTTGCTCCATAGGAGCAAATGCTCTATTTATCACACTGGTTTCAAAAGGTGACTTTTACAGGGACGTATCAATATGAGAGAATGGATTAAGTGTAAACAATGCAGTGTAGAAGCCCACTGATCAGGATCTACACTTTTTGCAAATGCCCATGCACTGATTTCTACATTCAAAGGGTTAGGCTACAATATATTGTAAGATGTGAGGTGTGGTGTAGATGGACATATCATAGACTGATTGTAAATTACAAATCATAGCGGGAACAAAACTAATTACCCAAATGATGTAAAGGTTTGTTAAGTCTAGACTTTCATTTCTATCCAGCACATTCCACCTCTGTATGCATTTCATTTAGAACTAATGTTCATCCCTTCAAATGAAGCCCCACCCTTCTCTCTCGTCTATTTGATATTGACCATCTTGACAAACAGTATGGACACTGATCAGATGACACACAGTGCAGACCCTGATCAGATGACACACAGTATAGACTCTGATCAGTTGATATGTCTGACACAGTCTGAGGTCAATTTTTGTATACAGGAAACAACTAGTATTTGCAAACAGTGTAGACCCAGCTCAAAGGACTCCACTAGGATACCTTTGATTACTTTGCAAACAGAGTAGACCCAGATCAGACAGCTCCTCTAGCAACCATCTGATCAGGGTCTGCTCTGTTTGCTTATGGAGATTTATAGATCTGATTATGTAGTTTCCCTTTTCCATGTTAAATTTACCTTGAATAAATACTGAACAGGTAAAGAGGTAACCCTTTTCCTCATACAAACGTGTTTCACGCATATGTAGAGTAGACCCAGATCAGACGGCTCCTATAGGAGCCGTCTGATCAGGGTCTGCTCTGGTTGCGAATGGAATTTTAACGATCTGTTTCTTTACTTTATGAAATGACTACACAAAGTTTCCACATTCTATATTTCACTGTAACCCTTTTGTTCATGAATATTCAGTAGGTATTGAACTTTCGAATAAATACTGAACAGGTAAAGAGTTAAAGGGGTTCAGAGCCATACTGCCACAGTAGGTGAAAGTCTACATGTACCGGTGAAAGTCTACATGTACCTAATAGAACCAATCACATAGGCAAGGTGCCTAGACAATTAACTCTTTGCACGTCAGGCAACTCTTTTGCAAACGCTACATATTCTTATAGTAGCTTTTCTGTCATAGTTTTTATTCCCTCCAAAAAAATGTGATATAATTATAAAACAGATTGGATCTTGATGAAAGACAAAGTTATTTCGCTTCTTATATGGATCGGAATAATTTGTATAAAATAAATCAAGAACTCTACGCTAACTTATTGAAAGTTACAGCAGCCAGTAAATTAAACTACTGTAGACAATTAAACTACTTCTAATGGTTAAATGTCAAACTAAGAAATGAGAAAATGTATGGCAGACATTCAGCCAGTACATTCTTTAGAAAAGTGTAGCGCCTAAAAAACTTGCACATGTACTGCTGAGCAGCCTAATACAATTATTTGATTTATACGAGAAATAAAATGAAAACTAATCTAATCTTGATTTCGACTAAAACATCTAACATGTCTCCACCTATCAAATTACAGGATATCCAATAGAATCTCAAAATTGCCATTTTTTTGTTATTTCTAATGATTAGACTCCTCAGGAACTTTATTCGTACCTTCTGGATCTTATCAAAGATCGTATTTAGCATTTAAACTGAGCTACAGATGCCTACCCATATTCTAAAATCGTCATTTCTCCATCAAACCCTATTCCGTGACCACTCTTTAGAAACGTCTTGAAGAGACAATTCTAAAGAGTGGTCACATTATAGGGTTTGGTGGAGAAATAAAGGAGCTATTTGTGAAAATGTTTAAATTTACGCATCATATCTAGACCTCTGTTTAAAGTGCAGAAACCTTTGCAGTGAAGTCCCAGATCAAAAGGCTCCTGAAAGTGTTTTTTGATCAGGGTCTGCACTGCTTGTCATAAAAATCATTTTCTTCTGTGATATAATTTTTTGTTTGATTAATATTCAGAAAGGGAGGAGCCAGTTTTAATTATTCGGCAGGTTATGGGTTAACCCATTACCTCATAGGCTATTTTTAGATCCAACCACTTTGAATAAATCTACCGAAATGGAACATTAACTAGAGAAAAGGAAACTTTAGAATTTTGTAGTCAAAAAGCAATTGTGATAAATAGAGCATTTGCTCCTACAGGAGCAAATGCTCTATTTATCACAATGGTTTCAATTGGTGATTTTTACAAAGGCGTAGTAAGGCGTATTTATGGAGGAAAGGGCAATCATTACATTTCAGCTTCTGAGTAATTGTTGACTTAGAAATATGATCCTGATGAGATGCATCTAAATCAGCTGTTTGTAAAGAAATATAAAATGAGGCAACTTCCTGCCAGAGTAAACAGTGTAGGTGTGTAACATATAAGCAAGCAGAGCAGCCCTTAACCAGACACAGGCTACACAGGCTGTCTGATCTGTGTCTACTCTGTTTGTAAAGGCAATTGAAAGGGTTAAGACTATGACAGGATATTTCGCTACTACATGACTAGCTTCTGCTACTACATGACTTGTACATTTCGCCACTATCAAATACAGTAAAACCTCTCCAACCAGGATCTCTCTATTTCGCTACTACTTGTACATCTCACCACTATCAAATACAGTAAAACCACTCCAAACAGGATCTATTTCGCTACTACATGTACATCTCAACACTATCAAATACAGTAAAACCTCTCCAACTAGGATCTCTCTATTTCGCTACTACTTGTACATCTCACCACTATCAAATACAGTAAAACCTCTCCAAACAGGATCTCTCTATTTCGCTACTACATGTACATCTCACCACTATCAAATACTATCTTAATGCAAGGTGAAAGCGCTAGGAACTTTCTGCATTACTTTTGTCCTGCATTAAGCTGCCACCTTTCTCTAAGACCAATATTTATATTATATTGAACGTATTACTGAATACAGAGCATTGAGGAAACAAAAAGGCCAAGAAGAAATATTTCCTTTCCTTTCTCTATGATGTGGAGGATACAAGAATCATAACTTAATTTCATTTCTTGTTAATCAACATAGTACAAGGAGCGGAGATTTTATTGTCTTTTTGTTGTAAGGCTCGCTAATTGAACGAGGCAGCTGCATATTACAGTGCTGGCAATCGGAGAAAAAAGCAGCTTAGGGGAAAACGCCAATTTTTAAAAATAAGATTAGACAAGATTTGTGCGGTCATATATTTAACTACACTGCTTCCGTTAACTACATCATTATAGCTGACAAGTACAAGGTCACTACAATTACTAGAAGTAATGGGAGCATTGAAAACAATGCCATAGTCCCTTACCGGCCGAATTTTAATTCCAACTGCTGTAATTCCGTGATAAATCAATGTAGTGTAACACAATTCAAACACGATCTGTAACTAATTATAACAAGAGGGCCATGATGGCCCTTAATCGCTCACCTGTTCGTAACAGATTAATGATTTCAATGACAGATTGCATAATTTGAAAAATCTTGGTAGAAAACCATTAGATGATGCTACATAATAAATATAAATAGTCTAGACCTTACAGATTTGGAGGAGAAGATATTTTAAAGATTTTCCTATGAAAAACTGTTAAGCCCCAGGGCGGGGTCAATTTTGATCCGGGGTTCATAATTTGAAAATCTTGGTAGAGGACTATTAGATAATGCAACATACCAAATATCTAAGGTCTATGCCTTACAAGTTCAGAGAAGACTTTTAAAGACTTTTAAGAGAAGATTTTTAAAAACTTTCCTATAAACAAGAGGGCCAGAATGGCCCTGAAGCGCTCACCAGACAATCAGAGGAGAAGATTTTCAAAGTTTTCACTATATGTTTCTATAGAAAACTAGCCGGCCCTGGGGCGGGCCAATTTTGACCCCAGGGGAATAATTTAGAAAAACTTGTAGGGGACCTGAACATGATGCTATGAGCCAAATATGAAAGCTGAGATTAACCTTCCAGTTTCAGAGAAGAAGATTTTTTTTAGGTTTCTTGATAATTATGTTACTATTGAAAACTGACTACCCCGGTGGCAGGGCCAATTTTGACCCCATGATGCTCTGTGCCAAATATGAAAGCTGAGAGCCTTCCAGTTTCAGAGAAGAATATTTTCAAAGATTTCACTATTTGTTTCTATTGAAAACTGTCCACCCCTGGGGCGGGGCCAATTTTTACCCCGAGACCATTATTTATATAACTTTTGTAGATGACCTGAACATGATGCTATGTGCCAAATCAGAAAGCTGAGAGCCTTCCAGTTTCAGAGAAGAAGATTTTCAAAGATTTCACTATTTGTTTCTATCGAGAACTGCCCACCCCTGGGGCGGGGCCAATTTTGACCCCAGGGCCAAAATTTATATAACTTTTGTAGAAGACCTGAACATGATGCTATTTGCCAAACATGAAAGCTGAGAACCTTCCAGTTTCAGAGGAAAAGATTTTCAAAGATTTCACTATTTGTTTCTATTGAAAACTGCCAACCCCTGGGGCGGGGCCAACTTTGACCCAGGGGCCATAATTTACATAACTTTTGTAGAGGACCTGAACATGATGCTCTGTGCCAAATATGAAAGCTGAGAACCTTCCAGTTTCAGAGAAGAAGATTTTCAAAGATTTCACTCTGTTTCTATTGAAAACTGCCCACCCCTGGGGCGGGGCCAATTTTGACCCTGGGGCCTTAATTTGTATAACATTTGTAGAGGACCTGAACATGATCCTCTGTGCCAAATATGAAAGCTAAGAACCTTCCAGTTTCAGAGAAGAAGATTTTCAAAGATTTCACTATTTGTTTCTATTGAAAACTGCCCACCCCTGGGGCGGGGCCAATTTTGACCCCGGGGCCATTATTTATACAATTTTTGTAGAGGACCTGAACATGATGCTATGTGACAAATATGAAAGCTGAGAGCCTTCCAGTTTCAGAGAAGAAGATTTTCAAAGATTTCACTATTTGTTTCTATTAAAAACTGCCCACCCCTGGGGCGGGCCAATTTTGACCCCTGGGCCATAAATAATATAACTTATGTAGAGGACCGGAACATGATGCTATGTGCCAAATATGAAAGCTGAGAACCTTCCAGTTTCAGAGGAGAAGATTTTCAAAGATTTCACTATTTGTTTCTATTGAAAACTGCCCACCCCTGGGGCGTGGCCAATTTTGACCCTGGGGCCATAATTTATATAACTTTTGTAGAGGACCTGAACATGATGCTATGTGCCAAATATGAAAGCTAAGAACCTTCCAGTTTCAGAGAAGAAGATTTTCAAAGATTTCACTATTTGTTTCTATTGAAAACTGCCCACCCCTGGGGCGGGGCCAATTTTGACCCCGGGGCCAAAATTTATATAACTTTTGTAGAGGACCTGAATATGATGCTATGTGCTTAATATGAAAGCTGAGAACCTTCCAGTTTCAGAGGAGAAGATTTTCAAAGTTTGCACTATATGATTATATTGAAAACTGCCTACCCCTGGGGCGGGGCCAATTTTGACCCCAGGGCCATAATTTATTTAACTTTTGTAGAGGACCTGAACATGATGCTATGTGCCAAATGTGAAAGCTGAGAGCCTTCCAGTTTCAGAGAAGAAGATTTTCAAAGATTTCACTATTTGTTTCTATTGAAAACTGCCCACCCCTGGGGCGGGGCCAATTTTGACCCCGGGGCCAAAATTTATATAACTTTTGTAGAGGACCTGAATATGATGCTATGTGCTTAATATGAAAGCTGAGAGCCTTCCAGTTTCAGAGGAGAAGATTTTCAAAGTTTGCACTATATGATTATATTGAAAACTGCCTACCCCTGGGGCGGGGCCAATTTTGACCCCAGGGCCATAATTTATATAACTTTTGTAGAGAACCTGAACATGATGCTATGTGCCAATTATGAAAGCTGAGAAGCTTCTGCTTTCAGAGGAGAAGATTTTCAAAGTTTTACTATATGTTTCTATTGAAAACAAGGCACCCCTGGGGCGGGGCCAATTTTGACCCCGGGGCCATTATTTATACAATTTTTGTAGAGGACCTGAACATGATGCTATGTGACAAATATGAAAGCTGAGAGCCTTCCAGTTTCAGAGAAGAAGATTTTCAAAGATTTCACTATTTGTTTCTATTAAAAACTGCCCACCCCTGGGGCGGGCCAATTTTGACCCCTGGGCCATAAATAATATAACTTATGTAGAGGACCGGAACATGATGCTATGTGCCAAATATGAAAGCTGAGAACCTTCCAGTTTCAGAGGAGAAGATTTTCAAAGATTTCACTATTTGTTTCTATTGAAAACTGCCCACCCCTGGGGCGTGGCCAATTTTGACCCTGGGGCCATAATTTATATAACTTTTGTAGAGGACCTGAACATGATGCTATGTGCCAAATATGAAAGCTAAGAACCTTCCAGTTTCAGAGAAGAAGATTTTCAAAGATTTCACTATTTGTTTCTATTGAAAACTGCCCACCCCTGGGGCGGGGCCAATTTTGACCCCGGGGCCAAAATTTATATAACTTTTGTAGAGGACCTGAATATGATGCTATGTGCTTAATATGAAAGCTGAGAACCTTCCAGTTTCAGAGGAGAAGATTTTCAAAGTTTGCACTATATGATTATATTGAAAACTGCCTACCCCTGGGGCGGGGCCAATTTTGACCCCAGGGCCATAATTTATTTAACTTTTGTAGAGGACCTGAACATGATGCTATGTGCCAAATGTGAAAGCTGAGAGCCTTCCAGTTTCAGAGAAGAAGATTTTCAAAGATTTCACTATTTGTTTCTATTGAAAACTGCCCACCCCTGGGGCGGGGCCAATTTTGACCCCGGGGCCAAAATTTATATAACTTTTGTAGAGGACCTGAATATGATGCTATGTGCTTAATATGAAAGCTGAGAGCCTTCCAGTTTCAGAGGAGAAGATTTTCAAAGTTTGCACTATATGATTATATTGAAAACTGCCTACCCCTGGGGCGGGGCCAATTTTGACCCCAGGGCCATAATTTATATAACTTTTGTAGAGAACCTGAACATGATGCTATGTGCCAATTATGAAAGCTGAGAAGCTTCTGCTTTCAGAGGAGAAGATTTTCAAAGTTTTACTATATGTTTCTATTGAAAACAAGGCACCCCTGGGGCGGGGCCAATTTTGACCCCGGGGCCATTATTTATACAATTTTTGTAGAGGACCTGAACATGATGCTATGTGACAAATATGAAAGCTGAGAGCCTTCCAGTTTCAGAGAAGAAGATTTTCAAAGATTTCACTATTTGTTTCTATTAAAAACTGCCCACCCCTGGGGCGGGCCAATTTTGACCCCTGGGCCATAAATAATATAACTTATGTAGAGGACCGGAACATGATGCTATGTGCCAAATATGAAAGCTGAGAACCTTCCAGTTTCAGAGGAGAAGATTTTCAAAGATTTCACTATTTGTTTCTATTGAAAACTGCCCACCCCTGGGGCGTGGCCAATTTTGACCCTGGGGCCATAATTTATATAACTTTTGTAGAGGACCTGAACATGATGCTATGTGCCAAATATGAAAGCTAAGAACCTTCCAGTTTCAGAGAAGAAGATTTTCAAAGATTTCACTATTTGTTTCTATTGAAAACTGCCCACCCCTGGGGCGGGGCCAATTTTGACCCCGGGGCCAAAATTTATATAACTTTTGTAGAGGACCTGAATATGATGCTATGTGCTTAATATGAAAGCTGAGAACCTTCCAGTTTCAGAGGAGAAGATTTTCAAAGTTTGCACTATATGATTATATTGAAAACTGCCTACCCCTGGGGCGGGGCCAATTTTGACCCCAGGGCCATAATTTATTTAACTTTTGTAGAGGACCTGAACATGATGCTATGTGCCAAATGTGAAAGCTGAGAGCCTTCCAGTTTCAGAGAAGAAGATTTTCAAAGATTTCACTATTTGTTTCTATTGAAAACTGCCCACCCCTGGGGCGGGGCCAATTTTGACCCCGGGGCCAAAATTTATATAACTTTTGTAGAGGACCTGAATATGATGCTATGTGCTTAATATGAAAGCTGAGAGCCTTCCAGTTTCAGAGGAGAAGATTTTCAAAGTTTGCACTATATGATTATATTGAAAACTGCCTACCCCTGGGGCGGGGCCAATTTTGACCCCAGGGCCATAATTTATATAACTTTTGTAGAGAACCTGAACATGATGCTATGTGCCAATTATGAAAGCTGAGAAGCTTCTGCTTTCAGAGGAGAAGATTTTCAAAGTTTTACTATATGTTTCTATTGAAAACAAGGCACCCCTGGGGCGGGGTCAATTTTGACCCCAGGGGCATAATTTATATAACTTTTGTAGAGGACCTGAATAAGATGCTATGTGCCAAAGATGAAAGTTGAGATCCCTGTAGATTCAGAGGAGAAGATTTTTAAAGGTACAAATTGTTGACGACGGACGACGAACGACGAACGACATACGACGAACGACGCACGCCGACGGACGACGGACAACGGGCGATCACAAAAGCTCACCATGAGCACTTTGTGCTCTGGTGAGCTAAAAACTGATATGCCCCTGGGCGGGGAAGTTTTCAACCCAGGGGACATAATTTGAACAATCTTGGTAGAAAACTATTAGATAGCGCTACATACCAAAAATTAAAGGTCTCTGCCTTACAGTTTTGGAGAAGAAGATTCTTAAAGCTGTTCATATGAAAAACTGATAAGCCCCAGGGCGGGGCCATTTTTGACCCAGGGGTCATAATTTGAATAATCTTGGTAGAAAACCATTAGATGATGCTACATACCAAATATCAAGGGCCTAGACCTTACAGTTCTGGAGGAGAAGATTTTTAAAGATTTTCCTATGAAAAACTGATAAGCCCTTGGGCGGGGCCATTTTTGGTCCAGGGGTCATATTTTGATTAATCTTAGTAGAGGACTTTTAAATAATGCTACATACCAAATATCAAAGGTCTATACCTTATAATTTTAGAGAAGAATATATTTAAAGATTTTCCTATGAAAAACTGATAAGCCCCGGGGCGGGGCCATATTTGACCCAGGGGTCATAATTTGAACAATCTTAGTAGAGGACCATTAGATCATGCTACATACCAAATATCAAAGGTCTATGCCTTACAGTTTCAGAGAAGATGATTTTTTCAAGATTTTCCTATGAAAAACTGATAAGCCCCGGGGTGGGGCCATTTTTGGCCCAGGGGTCATAATTTGAACAATCTAAGTAGAGGACCATTAGATGATGCTACATACCAAATATCAAAGGTCTATGCCTTACAGTTTCAGAGAAGAAGATTTTTAAAGATTTTCCTATGAAAAACTGATAAGCCCTGGGGTGGGGCCATTTTTGTCCTGGGGGTCATAATTTGAACAATATTAGTAGACGACCATTAGATGATGCTACATACCAAATACCAAAGGTCTATACCTTACATTTTCAGAGAAGAAGATTTTTAAAGATTTTCCTATGAAAAACTGATAAGCCCCGGGGCGGGGCCATTTTTGGCCCAGGGGTCATAATTTGAGCAATCTTAGTAGAGGACCATTAGATCATGCTACATACCAAATATCAAAGGTCTATGCCTTACAGTTTCAGAGAAGATGATTTTTAAAGATTTTCCTATGAAAAACTGATAAGCCCTGGGGCGGGGCCATTTTTGGCCCAGGGGTCATAATTTGAACAATCTTAGTAGAGGACCATTAGATGATGCTACATACCAAATATCAAAGGTCTATGCCTTACAGTTTCAGAGAAGAAGATTTTTAAAGATTTTTCTATGAAAAACTGATAAGCCCTTGGGCGGGGCCATTTTTGGCCCGGGGGACATAATTTGAACAATCTTTGTAGAGGACCATTACATCATACTACATACCAAATATCAAAGCTCTTGGCTTTGTAGTTCCAGAGAAGAAGATGTTTAAGTAAATTGTTGACGCCCGCACGTACGCACGACGCACAACGCACATACGCACGACGCCGGACGCCGGACATAGGATCATCCCAATAGCTCACCTTGGCACTTTGTGCCAGGTGAGCTAATAAAACTACATACCAAATATCACTTCAATATCTGTAAAGGTTTAGAAAAAAATATCCGGAAAACCTAAAATTCCTGAAATTTTCTAAGTCCAACTGCTGTAATTCCTTGAAAAATCAATGCAGCGCAACAAAACCACATACCATATATCACTTCAACATCTGTCAGCGTTTAGAAAATAATACTGGAAAACTGAAGTGTGACTGACTGACAGACAGACTGATGGAGGGACGGATGGAGTACAAACCTAGTCTCCTTCGCTTTGCTGGAGTTTGTTTAGTATCTGTACTGTTTACTACTCTCGTTAGTTTAGCCCATTCCTTCATATAAAATGCCTTTTTCACGCCTTTGCAAATTATATACCTAGGAAAACTAAATAGTAAGGGCACAAAAACAATTATGCTGAGCACACAGCTGAGCTATTCGAAAACTTGATAGGCTATTTAGGTACTCATTAACATTTAATTTACCTGTTGTAGCACCTCAATGGTGACTGGATAGACTAGATTTTCCACAATGACACGCAAGATTGTTTTCTTGGACATTTCACTGTCCCCGTTGCCCATCAAAGCCTGTTGTGCTGCCTGCAAAGCTGCCTGGGACGCCTGATTCTGTAGGAAGAAAAGTTAGAGCACAGTGAAACATGCCTTAAACCGAAAGTCAAAAGAAGCCTAAGTCAATGGTTAGCTAAATGCAGAACTAAAGTAACTTAGAAAATGCTGAAAGGAGCTTTCTGCAAATACTTTAGCCCTGAATTAAGCAACCATCTGATCTGAAATGAACAAAGGATATTTTGGCCATGGCAGAAACTGTAGAATCATATCTGTACAGTTATATAAGCAAACAGAGTAGACTGATCATACTGTCTGATCAGGTCTACTCCATTTGCTAAGACATTCAAGGTGTCTCTCTTTATCAGGTAGAAGGTTAATAAGTAAGTAGTTGCTTGTTCCTTTACTCAACCGATATGCCTTTTAACCACTTTGCAAACAGAGTAGACCCCAACTAATATTGTTATTATTTCTTACATGAATATCATTGAAGTTTTACAGTATAAACATTCCACAACTGGAAACCCTGAAAACAATTATTCAAAATAAGATTCCTCTGTGCATACAATCAAATATACAGTAATGCCTCTCTGAAGCCACCACTCTGTTGATCGTCAAGACAGGAGACAGCTTAATGCAGGAACAGAGAAATGCAGAAAGCTTTAAAGGGAGCTTTGTGCAATCTGAATTTTGCAGCATCTCAATTGGATCCAAACTGTTGGACTGGAGTTTTTTCTCCGAGTGTGCTGGAGGCAAAAAAAAAACAACCAACGGAAAACATCATTTTGTTCCATTACTGTAAACACAGCGAAATCTGTCATACTATCTAATTTACAGGTCTTTGAAGTTGATTGAAACTTACAAGAATCAAGCATGCTCCATTACGCAGGTTATGAATATTGTGCTGGAACAAAAACGTTCGCTGTTAAATGCATACGAATAATCAATAGAACTTTTGAAAGAACAAAGTTAAACTGAAACCTTGGCTTTTCCTGCAAAATGAAAGAGGCCCTAATTACTAGACAATAAAACACTATTCATCAATGCTCTATGATCAAACTCTGGGGCAGGTAAATGCTAACATTATGACTAAGAAGGCTTTGAATGCTGAATTGTCAGAAGTGGAACATTTCACTATGGTTTAACCCTTTCCCTGTTGAATATTCATCTAAGAAATAATTACATCATTATGTATCACTTAACCCATTACCTCATATTGACGCCTTTTGACGCCTCTGCAAAAGTCACCTGTTGAAACCATTGTGATAAATAGAGCATTAAAATTTTGCTCCTACAGGAGCAAATGCTCTATTTATCACAATGGTTTCAAACTACAAAATTCTAAAAAAATTCCTTTTCCTAGTTGGATCTAAAAATAGCCTGAGGGAATGGGTTAATAGAGACTTTTTTCATTGGATTTACGCTTAAAACTTGTTGGAACACGTCAATTGAAATTGAAATCAATTTTATAAGTACATTTTTTTTTTTTAGTATTAGTAGAAACTGTAGAGATCAGACAATTCTGATCTGGGTCTACTCTGTTTGCAAAAGCATGACAAAGCATTTATATATGGGAAAGGGTCGATCATTCAGTAAAATTAATTTGTTCATGTGCTATTATAAATATTAACCTACTTAATATTCATGATATCATTATTTCTTACATGAATATTCATGGAGTGAAGAGTTAAGGGTATCAACTGTCTTCAAGACTGACAACAGTATTTAGTGATCGCTTCATAATGTTTTAACAATAGTCCTCGCCTCACTCACAGTGTCCTTTCCTCCTGATGGTGATACAGATAGTGTGAATACTTTTTCAACCCTTTCCCTGTTCTATGTTTATTCCAAATTTCAATACGCACTGAATATTCATGGACAAAATATCTATAATGAGCTATATGGAAGGTGGAACATTGTAGCCATTTTAGAAAGTAAAAGAAACTAATTTATCAAATTACATCAGCAAACTGAGCAGACCCTGATCAGACGGCTCCTACAGGAGCCATCTGATCTGGGTCTACTCTGTTTGCAAATGCATGAAAAGGCGTTAATACCAAGGAAAGGGTTAAACTATTCTTAAAACAGCGGAGGCATAAAATGAAGCATTAAACCTAATTTCTAGCATGCTTTACAAACAGTTTGGAGCAAGATGGGACACAAGTAAACTTTGCCTTTCATTATATCTCACACTCATACTTTTCTTTTCCCTTAACCCTTTTCCTGATAGAGGCCGGTTTCTGACACCTTTGCAAACACAGGAGACCCATATCACCTGGCTCCTTTAGAAGCTAACTGATCTGGATCTGCTCAGTTACTGTATGAAATTAAACCGATCTGATTCTACTGTTTTCCTCATGGACGAAAAAAGCTGTGTTGATAAACGGTTATAAAAATTATGTTATCGATATTCATGATGTTACTATTTCTTACATGAATATTCATGAGGTAAAGGGTTAAAAGAAATCGAGAATCGTGTGAAACTCTACATAGAAACCATCTATCGTCATATTCTGAAATGTCGGGCAAACCAAGAATTTTTATTTTAGCCTTCAGCTTTATGGCCAACCAAGGAATTAATTGTTTAGTATTTTTATTAAACAAAGAACCAACCTGAAATGAGTGAGCTTGGTCTGTTTTGAGTTCTTTGTGCTGTGAAAACTGCACATAGACCTGCTTTCCTCGTATCTGACACGTCATCTTTGTATAGTAGTTGACAAATGTGCCTGCTATCGTCTCGTCCTCAAACTCCAGGAAAGCCTGAAAATGGAATTCAAGTTTATTTTAAAATAAAACTCGCATGCATGATAGTACAGTTTGCAGGTTCAACTTTTCAACTCCACCTTCCTTGTTCTTTCTTGTTCAGTTTTTCTCCCTAAATTTATTTCTCTGCAAAAGGAAATTCTTTCTACTACAGTAAAACCCCGCTAATGCGACCACCTAAAAGAGGTATTATTCTGGGTGCCAGGTTCAGGCGGAAGCTTAACACAGGTGGTAGCTTAATGCAGGACAAAAGGAGCTTTCTACATTACTTTTGAACTGCATTAAGCAACCACCTGCTTATAAAGACAGCCATGTTTATTCATTAAGTGGTCGTGTTAGAGGGGTTCTACAGTGTAACTTTCCTATATAATTCATGTAGAGACATTATGATAAGCAATAAGTATGATGAACTGTCAGCTGTTCTAACATGTCATCTAACACCAGAAGTCATCCACAAATGGCTGAATTACATCTGAAGAGGTATTCTGACAGAATTAGCTGTAACCTGCCCGATTTAGGATGTAAGTGGACCCTTGTGACTCTTATTTCCTGTACAGAACAATGTACCCATCACGTTCAGCTACCTGCTATTCACCCAGATGATAGCCCCCCACAAAAAAAAGAACTACAATACTTTGGCAACAGTGTAGATTTTGATGAGCAGACAAACAGTTCACATTAGTTTATGGGGTCTTACGAGCTAAAGCAGTATATCAAGTCCCAAAACTTCAAGCACCCAAGTTTGGACAGATGAATGGGTGAGGTTGGTGGAAAGGCAGTCAACATTCCAAACTACCTGATACTGTAATACATCATACCAAAGCCCAGGTGTCTCTTTAACTGAATGACTGACTTAAAATTATGAGATGTAAAATCTGCAAACAATGTTACAGTTGAAACTTTTCAAAGTGATAATTTATGAATATCCATATAAGTCTGTAACCTCTTACTCCTTTTAACCCTTTCCCTGTTCTGTGTTTATTACAAAATTCAATACCTACTGAATATTCATGGACAAAAAGGTTATAATGAAATACCGAAGGTGGAGCATTGTAGCAATTTTAGAAAGTAAAGACACAGATCTTTGAAATTCTATTAGCAAACAGAGTAGACCCTGATCAGACAGCTCCTCTAGGAGCCGTCTGATCTGGGTCTACTCTGTTTGCAGATGCGTGAAAACACATTTATATGAGGGAAAGGGTTAATACTTTTGCAAATTGAGAAGACCCAGATCAGACAGCTCCCATGGGAGCTGTCTGATCAGGGTCTGCTCTGTTTGCTTAAGGAATAACATAGATTAGATTCTACAGGTTCTCCCACGGCAAAATATTAATATTAATTAAACAGTAAACTACAAAAGAGTTCATGAATATAATTACTTCAATGTTTGCATTAGCACTTTTTATCACCATGGTGATGAACTTAACACATTTTTATCATAATGAGTTGACATTGTACAATTTAACCATTTCCCTCATATAATTTATCCCTTTCCCTTATATAAACGTGTTTTCACGCATCTGCAAACAGAGTAGATCCAGATCAGGGTTTGCTCCGTTTGTTATTGGATTTTGATAGATCTGTTTCTTTAGTTTATAAAATGTCTACAATGTTCCACCTTCCATATTTCATTATAGCTATTTTGTCCAGGAATATATATAATATTCAGTAGGTATTTGGAGTATATATAGAACAGGGAAAGGGTTAATCCTTTCCCTCATACAAACGTGTTTTACGCATATGCAAACAGAGTAGACCCAGATCAGACGGCTCCTACAGGAGCCGTCTGATCAGGGTCTGCTCTGTTTGCTAATAGAATTTGATAAATCTGTTTCTTTGCTTTCTAAAAATGTCTGCAACGTTCCAAGTTCCATACTTCTTTATAACTGTTTTGTTAATGAATATTCAGTAGGTATTGAAATTTGGACTAAACATAGAACAGGGAAAGGATAAATCCTTATCCATGTCTTGAAGCAAAGGTCAGCTAGGACATCAAACAACGGAGCTTACCCTAATATTAAAGTATTGATCTTGTGTCTGCTGAATTATAATCCAATTCAATATCGCCACAGGTCAGTAAAGGCTTTATCTCCCTTAGATTAACAATAGCATGTGCGGCTTTTATTTGCCCTTTCATTTTAAATATGAATGAATCAAATGTGCCTGGTGGCCAAAACCTGATTGTGCCGTTACTCTAGGGCCTGCAAATCCATTTCAAATCCTGGCTTATAGCTGTAAAATTGCATGTGATTCAAAAGTGAAAGCCATGACATAATCAAATTGCTCTGCCCGTGGGAAATTACAACTGTTGCTTTATGGAATATAATCCTATTAGCTCATTCAGGCTGCCGATTCCATAGCAAACCAACACTGAGCCGTAACAGAGTAACAGACCGAAACCTTCAATTCGATGACAGAAATTTTACACTATAAATTTTAAAAAAGTCATTTTTGTTTGTATCACTGTTGATAAATAATCATTTAATCTTGCTAAACAGTTTTGATTTTAATGTGACATGAATGTAAACCTGAGGCAAGCCGTTACCGTTAACCTCGTCTTCTAATTACAAATAAATTCTCACAAAATCTCATGCTTCTGTTCAAATTTTGAATCAGTGTCAAGGTTTGTATTGTGATGAGATGGTGAGTCACGTGATGTCTATCCTGGGTCACCAGTTACAATCACTAATGCAGGAAGAAGTTAGATAAGGACTTCTATTACAATTTCCTCCAAAATGTTTAACTTTGTAAAACAGGTATTATGTAGTTATCAAACTGCTTATATTTTAAATAAATTTTTGTCAAGTTTTGTCACCAACAGTAACGACTTCTTATCTATCTATAAATACTCCTTTCTACATCTTTGCAGACAGAGTAGACCCAGATCAGACAGCTCTTGTAAGAACTGTCTGATCAGGGTCTGCTCTGTCTGCTAAGGACACAATATAAATTTGGTTCTATACTTTCTGCCTTAGATATTACCCCTGTGTTCATGTGTTATTGTAAAAATACACGTACAGCTAATTAATATCAATGATGTCAGTTCTTCTTACACAAATACTCATGGAGTAAAGGGTTAATTAATTAACCCATTCCCGCATATAGACGCCTTTTGACGCTTCTGTAAAAGTCACTTTGTGAAAGCATTGTGATAAATACAGCATTTGCTCTATTTATCACAATGGTTTCAACACTACACAATTCTAAAATTTTCCTTTTTAGTAGTAAATGCTCCTTTTCGGTAGATTTGTTCAAAGAGGTTGGATCTTAAAATAGCCTATACCGGAATGGGTTAAAACACAAATGATAAGTACAGAATAATTTTTCTATTTAACCCTTATCATGCTGTGAAAATTATGTCTGATTACACTGACCTCTAAAATGCTGTCTGATTACACAAACCTCTTAAATGATGTCTGATTACACTGACCTCTAAAATGATGTCTGATTACACAAACCTCTTAAGAGATACCGGAATGGGTTAAAACACAAATGATAAGTACAGAATAATTTTTCTATTTAACCCTTATCATGCTGTGAAAATTATGTCTGATTACACTGACCTCTAAAATGATGTCTGATTACACAAACCTCTTAAATGATGTCTGATTACACTGACCTCTAAAATGATGTCTGATTACACAAACCTCTTAAATGATGTCTGATTACACTGACCTCTTGTACTTTTTACTTCTGATTCCTTCAAGCTTTTGAGAAATTACTGACCAAGTGTCAAACATTCTGATGAGATATCTAACAATACATGAGCACAGGAAACTGTGGATCCTGATGAGATATCTAACAATACATGAGATATCTAACAATACATGATATATCTAACAAAGCATGAGCACATGAAACAGTGGATTCTGATGAGATATCTAACAATACATGAGCACAGGAAACTGCACAATCATAATATCCATAAGCAAACAGAGCAGACCCTGATCAGATGAACAATTATAATTTCCATAAGCAAACAGAGCAGACCCTGATCAGATGGCTCTTACAGGAGCTGTCTGGTCGGTGTCTACTCTGTTTGCAAGAGCGTTAAAAGATAATATATATTGAGTAAAGGATTATTATGCAGCAAATTTACAAATCCAAAGAGCTGTACCCTGCATGTTAAAGCAATCACTTACCGCATACCACACCTGTTTAGCACATGATATTAACTTCGGGTCATGCTTTAACGTTAAATTTTATGATTGATACTATGATAAAAGACAGAGCATGTGGTTTATTTTTCTTATTTTACTTGAGGCGGTTCAACAGTTGAGTACTTCCCTTGGAGCTTGTGTGTTCTAGTATTTTATCACATGGGCTGAATGTAAAACTGGTGTAACTGACTACACGTTATGGGCAAGTTGGAGATCAAACTATGCAAGCAGATGCCAAATACCTGTCTAATCTGGATCCAAACTATTTGAAAATCTAATCATCTTGTTTTTCACAGAAATAGAAGAAAACTTCACATTGGATTTCAAAGGAGGGTACAGTATTGTACATTTATAACTGCTTAACCCATTACCCCATAGGCTATTTTTAGATACAAACTCTTTGGAAAAAATCTACCGAAAAGGAGCATTAACTAGAGAAAAGTAATTTTTTAGAATTTTGTAATTTGAAACCATTGTGATAAATAGAGCATTTGCTCCTATAGGAGCAAATTCTCTATTTATCACAATGGTTTCATAAAGTGACTTTTACAGAGGTGTAGAAAGGTGTATTTATGGAGGAAAACGGTAAAATGTTTTACCCTTATCCTCCTGAGCAGCTTTCAAATGATGGCTTCTAGTTAAGAATTTAAAGCTGACCTTTTTTTCCCTTTCTTTGTTTTATTTTAAAGAACATAAGCACCAATTGATCTATTATAGTTGACCCTAATGAAACACCAATTTAATTTGGGTCGCATCTGAATCAAAAGTAATCACTGCTTCATCCGTAACATGCTAAAAATTAAAGAAACAAGAGATGTCACAGTCACGTGACAAATGCCCCCAAAAATTGTACCCTGTGACCTTGACCTTTGACCCATGGACCAGGGAGTTGACACATCGTCTTTGTGTGGTGAACATTTGTGCCAGGTTCCTTTGAAATCCATTCACAGATAAACAAGTAATTGTACCCTGTGACCTTGACCTTTGAGATATGGACCAGGGAGCTGAACGCGACACATTGTCTTTGTCTGGTGAATATCTGTGCCAAGTTATATTGAAATCCATTGATAGATAAAGATGTTACAGACCGGACACAAAATTTGTCACAAAGTAATTGTATTCTGTGACCTTGACCTTTGACCCATGGACCTGGGAGTTGAACGCGACACATCGTCTTTGTGTGGTGAACATTTGTGCCAAGATATATTGAAATCCATCGATAGATAAAGAAGTTACAGGCCGGACACGAAATTTGTTACAAAGTAATTGTACCCTGTGACCTTGACCTTTGACCCATGGACCTGGGAGTTGAACGCGACACGTCGTCTTTGTGTGGTGAACATTTGTGGCAAGTTATATTGAAATCCATTGATAGATGAAGAAGTTACAGACCGGATACGAAATTTGTGACAAAGTAATTGTACCCTGTGACCTTGACCTTTGACCCATGGACCAGGGAGTTGAACGCGACACATCGTCTCTGTGTGGTGAACAATTGTGGCAAGTTATATTGAAATCCATTCATAGATGAAGAAGTTACAGACCGGACACGAATTTGGGACGGATGGAAGGACAGACGGACGGACGGACAGACGGACAGGCGGAAGGACGGACAATGCGATCACTATATGCCCGCCTTTGGGGGCATAATAAAAATAGTTTCGCACTACACCCTTATAACAATAACCATGGATTTTCTTCTTCATTCTCCATCTTGTGGCAACATGGAAGCCCTTCTGCCAGTAATAAACACTAAAGAGACTAAACATGACTGATAAATGAGGCAATTTACAAAAAAACTCTCATTAATAATGGTACCTTTGAGTGTAGAAACAATAATGTTTTATGTTAAGTCACACATTTTTACAATATTGTTGTAACAGGAAGTTTTTCAGAGCTAATCGGCAGATTTCAGTCAACGTAAAGAATGCCCAACGGGTTTGTTCCCTTCCACCTTAACCCAATTAAGCCTCATATTCTAAGCTCACTTGCCCATTGAATTAAGAACAATCTAATTTGCATTTCAAGGGGTTTCTGCAAAAAGTCTTTTGCTGATGTGATCTTTGGAAAATAGTTTAAGAACCAAAGAATGCAGACCCTTGTCACTCGTTTATGAGTCTCTGAGCTAGGTCTACAAAGTGTGCAGACCCTTGTCACTCGTTTATGAGTCTCTGAGCTAGGTCTACAAAGAGTGCAGACCCTTGTCACTCGTTTATGAGTCTCTGAGCTAGGTCTACAAAGAGTGCAGACCCTTGTTACTCATTTATGAGTCTCTGAGCTAGGTCTACAAAGAGTGCAGACCCTTGTCACTCGTTTATGAGTCTCTGAGCTAGGTCTACAAAGTGTGCAGACCCTTGTCACTCGTTTATGAGTCTCTGAGCTAGTTCTACAAAGTGTGCAGACCCTTGTCACTCGTTCATAAGTCTCTGAGCTAGGTCTACAAAGAGTGCAGACCCTTGTCACTCGTTCACGAGTCTCTGAGCTAGGCCGCTACAAAGCGTGCAGACCCTTGTCACTCATTCATGAGCCTCTGAGCTAGGTTTACAAAGCGTGCAGACCCTTGTCACTCGTTCATAAGTCTCTGAGCTAGGTCTACACTGTTTGCCAATAACCTTGTTAACCATTTCCCTGTTCCATGTTTATTACGAATTTCAATACCTACTGAATAGTCATGGACAAAATAGTTATAATCCTTTATAATAAATACACATGTGAGCAATGCAAAAAAAGTGAGAAATGTTCTTTTGACAACTACAATCTGTGGTGATGTCTTATGCAAACTTTGCATCTCATCAGGATCCAAACTGTTTGAAATTGAAAAGAAAATGTAGAAAACTGTAGTTTGTGATATAATGCAGCCAGTGCTTTGAAGAGTTCAAAGGGCTAAACTTATGAAAGAGAATATTTCACATACAGAAATTGATTAGCTGGCACTGTGTCTCCAAAGAAATGCTCCCTTGCTTCTAACATTGTGCAATATTCATTTGTTTCAAGGTGTAAAATTTCATATAAACGACAGCTCAGCATCACATAAATTCTTTACACTCATTTGACAAATGTAGCTTTCCAAATTAGTGCAAACCAATAGTAGATATCATAAAACCATCATATTCTCTTCAAGTTTTCTCATAAACCAAGCAAAATCAAATGAGAAATTATACATGTGACAATCAAATGGTGACAGTTGCTAGGAATCAAAACTCCATGAATGCCTTCCGACGACGACACTCCAGCAAATTGAAAAGGCCTGATTTCCCAGTAGACTCTCCATAATCTTTCTATTACAGTTGTTTCACAGGAATATTATTTTATTACTTTTCTGCTTCTTTATGTTTTCCATTTTTTGTGTTTTTGTTCATCAGCTTTTATCTGATTTATGAAAGATGAAACACGATCTAACTTCCATAGAAATTACTTTCTCATGAATCAAAGAGATTATGGAGTAATTCTAAAGTGGCTGATCATAAGATCAAAGCTGCATGAATATTTTACCTAGTTACCATCCAACCTCTCTACAGCAGCCACTAGAGAAGGCTGAGCCTCCTTTACTGACCCTTTAACCCTTTCTCTGCTGCATGTTCATGTCAAAAACAAGATGATATTTGTGTGCGCTGGGGGGGATTACTCTGTGTGCAAAGGCATTTATATGAAGGAAAGGGTTTACTGATGACATATGTGTAAGAAATAATGGCATCATGAATATTAAATAGATAAATTTTTATTTGATGGCATATAAATGCAGTGATTCTTGGACACGGCATAACTGCTGATTTTTATTATTCCATAAGCACATAGAAGCATTCTGGTTGAGATCTACTTTGTTTGCAAGGTAAAGAGATAACACAGATGGTGGCCTGATGCTCCTTCATCCTTGCCCTCATATAAATGCTTTTTCATACCTTTGCAAGCAGAGTAGACCAAGATCAGATGGCTCATGTAGGAATTGTCTGAGCAGGGTCTGCTGTGTTTGCTTATGATATAATATTGATATGATTCTACAGCTTCTGCCATGGTCAAAACTTCCCATGCAGCGATGCCCATGTGCTATTATAACAATCTAATAAATAATATAAATCATTTTACGTAAATACTTAAACTGCTCTGATCTAATATTTCGACCACTAAGGGCCTTTGTCAAAGATTATCATTCTCTTTGATTTTATGGCTGAATGCATGTAACAAAAATGTGACGTGTATTTTGACATGATAATCTTTGACAAAGGCCCTTAGTGGTCGAAATATTAGATCAGAGCAGTTTAAGTATTTATGTATTATATTAATTCCCTATTTTGGAATATTTACTTCATTGTAAATCATTTTAGTTTATAATATTAGTATATACAAAAAATAAGCGGAGTATATTTGCAGATGAAAGTTACCCAGTATACATACATTCCTATTTAACTATTCAGGGCTAATGGTCTCTGAATGATCTGGAATTGAACTATGCAAACATCCACCGCTATGGCATAACTAGTCTAAAAGGTATCCATCGACTATATGAATTCCCATGTCAGACGGAGGAAATCTGTTTGATGACTGGTCATACGGAGTGGTCACATCACTCCTGATATTGTCACATGTAATCTAATTGTCTGTGTGACTGAATAATAAAACCAGGATTTGTCTCTCCAAAGACTGGCATTTGCTGTCCACAACAAGAAAGAACATTCTATCAGCTGATGTTTTATCTCGTAATAAAACAATATAATTTTGAATCTTGTTTGGATCCAGTTTTAAAGACACACAGTAACTCAGTGGTTCACTTGCATAAAAACTGTCCACCACTAACTTAGATCATGTTCTTGAAAAGAACAAGAGCTGTCACAGCCACGTGACAAATGCCCCCAAAAATTGTACCTTGTGACCTTGACCTTTGACCCATGGACCAGGGAGTTGAACACGACACATCGTCTTTGTGTGGTGAACATTTGTGCCAAGTTATTTTGAAATCCATTCACAGATAAAAAAAAAAGTTATAGAAGGGACACGAAATTTGGGACGGACGGACAGACAAACGGACAATGCGATTACTATATGCCCGCCGTTGGGGGTATAAAAATCTACTATGGGATGAAGCAGATGAATTATATTGAGGACAACTACTTGAAACGTAAGCACGGTGATTACCATTCAACCAGTTTGAAACCAAATGATACACGGAGAAATTCCAACACTTTATCAGAATCCAAACAGTTTGTTACTGATTACAGCTTTAGAAAGAAATGGAAGAAAGTCTAACCCTTTCCTCCATAGGCTATTTTTAGACCAAACCTCTTTGAATTAATCTACCAAAAAGGAGCATTAACTAGAGAAAAGGAAATTGTTTTAGAATTTTGTAGTTTGAAACCATTGTGATAAATAGAGCATTTGCTCCTATAGGAGCAAATGCCCTATTTATCACAATGGTTTCAAGAAGTGACTGTTACAGAGGCGTAGAAAGGCGTATTTATGGAGGAAAGGGTTAAACTTATTCCATTATATTCACGCCTCTGTAAAAGTCACTTTTTAAAACTATTGTGATAAAGCGTTTGCTCCATTGGAGCAAAAGTTAATGCTCTATTTATCACAATGGTTTAAAAACTACGCAAGTCTAAAATTTTCATTTCCTCTAGTAAATACTCCTTTTCGGTAGATTTATTCAAAGAGTTTGGATCCAAAAATAGCCTATGAGGGAATGGGTTAATAATTAGACATTTTCTATTGACAAAAAAATTTGCTCAGTGAGCTAAACCTTAGGAATGTTAGTATTCTGAATGTTCTAGGTGCCCTGTGATGTGGGTGTGCGCTGTTCTAGGTGCCCTGTGATGTGGGTGTGCGCTGTTCTAGGTGCCCTGTGATCTGGGTGTGCGCTGTTCTAGGTGCCCTGTGATCTGGGTGTGTGCTGTTCTAGGTGCCCTGTGATGTGGGTGTGCGCTGTTCTAGGTGCCCTGTGATCTGAGTGTGCGCTGTTCTAGGTGCCCTGTGATCTGAGTGTGCGCTGTTCTAGGTGCCCTGTGATCTGGGTGTGTGCTGTTCTAGGTGCCCTGTGATCTGGGTGTGCGCTGTTCTAGGTGCCCTGTGATGTGGGTGTGCGCTGTTCTAGGTGCCCTGTGATGTGGGTGTGTGCTGTTCTAGGTGCCCTGTGATCTGGGTGTGCGCTGTTCTAGGTGCCCTGTGATCTGGGTGTGCGCTGTTCTAGGTGCCCTGTGATCTGGGTGTGCACCGTTTGTTAATGCTAGATAACATGTTCTCCCCTCCCACCCCACATTCAAAGTGACAATGAATTTGTCTGATAGAAATTGGCATAGTATGTTATAATACAAGCTTTATTTAGTCTGAACCCTGATTAAGGGGCAACAAAAAATATGCCCTGCTTGCTAATCAGAGCCAAAAGTGTCTGAAAAAAAGTTATATTTTAAACAGTAAAAACAATGATTAAAAAAAAAAAAAGGGAAAGAGGCAATGATTGTGCTTTGGCTGATATGATTAGCTAACACGAATTCTCCGAGATTTAAATCAACACTTTTTCACTTTAGGAAATGCATAATAAACAGAAGACAGGAGTCAGAGAAAAGCAGTCTGCATTTCTTTCATTTGTACAAAAGCAGCAACCTGCTTTTTACTTGCCAAACTTCAGACGGTTTTTACTAAGTTGTTCTACTGTACGACAGCTTACCTGGTTCTTCTGTTTGAGGAGCAGTACGTTGGACATTTTGCCAAAAGGGATGCCAAGCTGGACCACCTCCGAATCTGTGACATCGTTTGGAAGGCTCCGTAAGTGTATCACCTTTGAGGGCGACTGTTCAAGCTTCACCTGAAAGTATACATTTCAGAAAGTCGTAAAAATATCTTATTAACCACTAAATGACTAACTTTTACCTGTGACAATAAGACATAATAATCGGATTTCTTTGCAAAATCTTATATACATGTATTTCATTAGAAGTTGTTCCAGATTGCCCTTTGCTTGATGAATATTCAGGTAAGAAACTAATAATAATTTGGAAACAAGAGGGCCCGAATGGCCCAGACAATCAGAGAAGATTTTCAAAGTTTTCACTATATATTTCTATAGAAATGGCTGGATAAGCCACCTTAGCAAGCAGAGTTAACAAAGGATGTTTTCATTCCATTTTTTTTTTTTTGACAGTTTCAGATGGTAAAACAAAACATCATACACTGACTGACTCCATATACCGTATTGATCCATACTGTTAGCAAAGTAAATTTTTATTGAAATAGTTAATCCTGTCCTTGTTGAATATTCATGTAGGAAATAATGACATCATGAATATTCATTAGATGATTTTTTATGATGGCATAATTATGTACACAGGAGTTTTTGGTATTGGTAGATCTTATAAAATTCATAAGCAAACAGAGCAGACCATAGTTGGACCCAATAGTTTAACCCATTCCTCCATAGGCTATTTATAGACACAACCTCTTTGAATCAATTTACCGAAAAGGAGCATTTACTAGAGAAAAGGAAAAGTTTAGAATTGTGTAGTTTTGAAACCAATGTGATAAATAGAGCATTTGCTCCTATAGGAGCAAATGCTCTATTTATCACAATGGTTTCATAAAGTGACTTTTACAGAGGCATAGAAAGGCGTATTTATGGAGGAAATGGTTAACTGATTCAACTACATATTTTATTCTATACTTCCTTTCAAAAACATAATAATGGAAAACTGTCTACGGGTTTCACATTTACATCTTTTCTGTCTGTAGATCACACTACAGTAAACCCCCTCTAAACCGGACATTAAATTTTGTTTAAATATCAGTCTTAGAGAAAGGTGGCAGCTTAATGCAGGATGAAAGCCATGCAGAAAGCTCCTAGAGGAGCTTTCTGCACGACTTTCACCCTGCATTAAGCAACCATCTGCCTAAAAGTATCTAAATTCTTCTCTACTAGAATTCCGGTTTCGAGAGTTTTTTACGGTATTCCCAAACTCAAGTTGCATTGTCATATTGATAGCTCTCGGCAAAATCAATCCTGAAATTCTCTCCCTTGTGGACACACAAACTGAACCAGCAAATGGACAATTCCATCAAAATACATCGAGCCAAGTGAATGAAGGTGGAAGCTAGCATGGCCACCTACCGTATGTGAGATTTTGTATAGAACTCTGACTATGCCAGTTCCTTAGAGACATGCAATTGTCATTTATCTTAATTATCCCTTTACCTAATGAATATTCAAGTAAGAAATAATGACTATGAATATTAATCAGATAAGTTTTGATAATGGCATTACAAACAAAGAGAATTATTGACCATGGCACACACTGCTGAATCAGATCTTCATTTTATCATACACTCCTGCAGGAGCCATCTGATCTGGGTCTACCCTGTATGCACTCCTACAGGAGCCATCTGATCTGGGTCTACCCTGTATGCACTCCTACAGGAGCCATCTGATCTGGGTTTACCCTGTATGCACTCCTACAGGAGCCATCTGATCTGGGTTTACCCTGTATGCACTCCTACAGGAGCCATCTGACCTGGGTCTATCCTGTATGCACTCCTACAGGAGCCATCAGATCTGGGTCTACCCTGTATGCACTCCTACAGGAGCCATCAGATCTGGGTCTACCCTGTATGCACTCCTACAGGAGCCATCTGATCTGGGTCTACCCTGTATGCACTCCTACAGGAGCCATCTGATCTGGGTCTACCCTGTATGCACTCCTACAACAGCCTGACTGATCTGGGTCTACCCTGTCTGCAAAGGATCAATAGGTGTCCCCATGAGGTAAAGGGTTAAACATCAGCATAGTGGAGTGGAAAATATAAAGCAAATTGTTTTCTTACATTACTATTCTAACATCACAATTTGCATTTTTATAAAACAGATAGTTGATTGAATCTCAGGGTCTGCTCTGTTTGTAACGGCTCAGATAGGCATATTTATGGAGTACAAGGTTAACCCTTTCCCCCATAGGCTTTTTTTTTTAGACCCAACCTCTTTGAATGAATCTACCCAAAAGGAGCATTTAATACTAGAGAAAAGTAAATTTTTAGAATTTTGTAGTTTGAAACCATTGTGATAAATAGAGCATTTACTCCTATAGGAGTAAATGCTCTATTTATCAAATGGTTTCAAGAAGTGGTTATTACTGAGGCGTAGAAAGGCGTATTTATGGAGGAACGGGTTAAAGTCTACAGCCCAACGTCTCTGTGTGACAGAACTTTCTGATTGGCAGAATAAATGTCCTTGACTCTTTTCCAGGGCATTGTCCTTCAAAAATTTTCTAATTAGTCTTCTGTCTGCCTCAGATGTTGGCCTTGTGACCTTGCACCAGAGTATTTACAGGTACCAGTCAAGCGATTGCACCATTCTACTTTAAGTACACCTCATTCTAAAGCAAGATGACAATTTCAAAAAATTAAATTCAGCAGGAAGGCCAAGTAAATGAGTGGTTAATCAGGATCTAATCAGGATCTAACCCCTTTGACAATCTAATTTTGATTATGAAAAGAAACTGAAGTCTACCACCAGGTACTTTGAAAACAGGCAGAGAATTTTTAAAAAAAGTAACTTGTCCAGAATACTAAAGGTGAATTATCTTCAAACAATCTCAAGCCCGTATCTTTTTCCAATATTGCCACTACAAACCTTTTTCCCCTTCTTGAATTCTCCTTGTCATTACCGATGTAATTAAGACCCAAACGATGGAAATCTGTTTTTAACTCATGCTGACATATCATGTTACGATTTCCCAAAGCTGTATTTCTTTATTGATCCATGTATGTCTGTCCTGCATACTAAATTGTCATCAACAGATACTAGAAATGCAGAGTGCTTCATCGATTAATCTTTGGACTTGGATGGCCCCATGTCCTGTGGATACTTAATCGTCAATATGTGACAAGTCAGAGTTAATAATTCAATTTAGCTGCTAATGTAGGATCACATTAAACTAACAACTTCATTGTGAAGCATCATTCTCCAACTAGCCAATCTCTTCTCCCAACGACTAAATCTAATTTCTTGTCTTGTATCTTTCATCAAATCTTGACAATGAAGAGTTTTAAATGCACAGAGGTGTTAACAAGTTCCAAAAGCTGTGATTTTCATTAATGGTGGTTGTTCAGTAATTAAAACCAAAATTTACAATCCCAGGAACAGCTTTAAGTCATTTAACAAACTGATTTATTTTTAACCCAAGACTTGTCTTCTAAAGAAGGGGCAGCAATTAACCTTTTTCTTTTCATGCTTTTACAAACAGAGTAGACCCAGACCAGAACGCTCCAATAGATCTGCTCTGATGTGTATGAAATTATAATAGATCAGACTCCACAGTTTCTACTAATACCAAAAGATCCTGTGTACATCGCCAGCATAAAAATTCTACTAATAAATGTTCATGATGTCATTATTTCTTACATGAATATTCAGCAAAAGAGAAAAAGCACCTTTCATAATATACAATGTAAAGTAAAACCCCACTAGTGCGACCACCTAATACAGGTATAATTCTGGGTGCTAGATGCAGGTGGTAGCTTAATGCAGGAATTAAGCAACCACCTGCTTATAAAGACAACCATTAAGCAACCACCTGGTTATAAAGACAACCATGTTTATTCATTAAGTGGTCGCAATAGAGTGGTTTTAATGTACACTGTTGTTTATAGTTTTCACCGTGGTCAGAAATGGATTCTGTTAAGTTCAATTAACCCTTTCCCTGTTCTATGTTCATTCCAAATTTCAATATCTACTGAATATTCATGGTCAAAATAGTTATAATGAAATATGGAAGATGAAACATTGTAGCCATTTTAGAAAGCAAAAAGAAACAGATCTATCAAATTCAATTTGCAAACAGAACAGACCTTGATCAGACAGATCCTATAGGAGCCATCTGATCTGGGTCTACTGTTTGTAAATGTGTCAAAAAGCATTTATATGAGGGAAAGGGTTAAGTCATTTAACAAACTGGTTAATGTTTTAACCCTTCGCTTGCTGTTCACGTCAATATACCTACCTGTAAAAAGTGAAGACCCAGATGAGACAGCTCCTGCAGGAGCTGTCTCATCAGGGTCTGCACTTATAATTTACAAGTTGATTGTGCAACCAGTGCACTCCACAGCAGTGCTTGCACAGCGAAACACTTGTACACAGTGAAGATATATGTAATTATACAACAGGGCATGGGTAAAGAAGGAGAAACGTATTTTAAAATTCAGCAAGAGAAGGGTTAATTCAAGAGTTTTCTTCTTTAGAAAGGGTTACTAAGTAGTTAAATAACACTTTACCTATTGAATATTCATGTAAGAAATAATGATACCATGAATATGTATTAGCTGCTTTTTATAATGGGATATGAACACACGCTTTTTTGGTATTGGTAGAAAATGTAAAATCAGATCTATGATTTCATAAGCAAACAGAGCAGTACCTATTCAGATGGTTCCTGGGTCTTCTCTGTTTGCAAAGGCTTGAAGAAGCGTTTATATGAGGGGAAAAAGCATCTATTATAATTGACAATGTTGCTTAGAATATTCACTATGGTAAGGTTCTGTAAAGTTCAAGGAAGGAATTCAAAAAGGCATTGTCAATCTCTATAATCAATTTAAAATCCTCAAATTAAGTTTGACAAGACTTTTTGTATAGGAATAACACAAACCTACATATCACTTGTCTACCAAAGAAAGGAATTTTCAATCCTTGGCTTGTTGTGAAAAAAATTGGCTTTCTTTGAAACATCCTTCTGCATTTTCGGACTCTTCAACGTTTACAAACTCTGCATAGTGTAGAGTTCAAAACAGAGAAGATAAAAATTAATGTGCTATGGGCTGACAATTATGACCAGACAGGATTGAAACATCAACTATACTATGATTTTACCATTTAGTGGTAATGCTTACCGAACACTGCCATCAAACAGAAATTTGATAAGCACTGTTCCATAAAATTCAGGTTTCATCAATTATTAAAGTATCAAGGCCACATTCCCAGATGATTGCCAATTGAATGGAGATTAAGAGAACACAATGTGACAAATACTGTGTGCATCAGGAATATTGCGATGATGATGGACAAACTCCAATCCTTAGCATTTTGAATGGCAGAAATGTACAATCTGGGAATCAAGCAAATTCTGGAGATTAGACTCTGGGAATGCCTATTTTAGTTCTAGTATAGATGATGCTGTAACAATTCTGAAAGCTTTCTAAAATAAAACACCACTATCACAGAACTGAAATAAGCTATTATCTGTCTGAAAAACCTTGTAACAGCCGTCTGACCAGGGTCTGCTCAGTTTGCTTATGGAATATAGATACAGTGCTCCCTCTCTACAACGACAACCTTTGGGATACGAATATTGTATGTGTTGTTAAGAGGGAGTTGTTATAGGGAGGGAAAATCAAACATAATTAGCTTGTTTGCAGATCCCCAGATAAGGTGTATTTCGAGAACTAAAACCGTTATGCCTCTATCAAACCCTATGTTGTGACCACTCTTTAGAATCGTCACTTTGTGACGATTCTAAAGAGTGGTCACAACATAGGGTTTGATGGAGGCATAAATAAACTAGAGGTTTGTTTTTGTCACAAAAACAGATGTCTCCCCCTCCCATCCTCTTTCCAATACACAAGTGTAACTCCAAACTTATCAGGGTCTAATGTTTAAGTCATCAGGGACGATAACTCCAACATTGTCAGGGGGAGACAATTCAAAAGCCCCAGGTACACAAAAACACATGCTAGTCAACATTCTTGTGAAGTTTGGTGACTCTAGTACTAGTCGTTTCAGAGATACATGTGACACAAAGTAAAGTTTCTCTTATTTAAGTCACAAGGGGCAGTAACTCCAAAGTTATCAGGGGGAGACAATTAAAAATCCCAGATGCACAACAACTCATGCTGGTGAACATTCCTGTGAAGTTTGGTGACTAGCCCTACTGGTTTCAGAGATACAGGCAGCACAAAGTTTCTCTAATTTTAAGTTAACATATCAGGGGCTGTAACTCAAGAATTATCAGGGGGAGACAATTAAAAAAAACCAGGTGCATAACAACTCATGCTGGTGAACATTCCTGTGAAGTTTGGTGACTCTAGCCCTAGTGGTTTTAAAGATATGCATGACACAAAGTTTCTCTAATTTTAAGTAATCATATCAGGGGCAATAACTCCAAAGTTATCAAGGGAAGACAATTCAAAAATCCCAGTTGTACAACAACTCATGCTGGTGAACATTCCTGTGAAGTTTGGTGACTCTAGCCCTAGTGGTTTCAGAGATATGCACGACACTAAGTAAAGTTTGTCTAATTTTAAGTCATCAGGGGCAGTAACTCCAAAGTTAACAGGGGGAGACAATTCAAAAAACCCAAGAGCAAAACAACTCATGCTTGTGAACAATCCTGTGAAGTTTGGTGACTCTAGCCCTACTGGTTTCAGAGATACGCGCGACACAAAGTTTGTATAAATTTAAGTATTCATATCAGGGGCAATAACTCAAGAATTATCAGGGGGAGACAATTAAAAAACTATAGGTGCACAACAACTCATGCTGGTGAACATTCCTGTGAAGTTTAGTGACTCTAGTACCAGCGGTTTCAGAGATACGCGCGACACAAAGTTTTTCTAATTTTAAGTCATCAGGGGCAATAACTCCAAAATTATCAGGGGGAGACAATTCAAAAACCCCAGGTGCACAACAACTCATGCTGGTGAACATTCCTGTGAAGTTTGGTGACTCTAGCCCAACTGGTTTCAGAGATACGCGCGACACAAGTTTGTGACGGACAGACGGACAGACGGACGGACACACTAACAAATGGGTAGTTGTGTGACTTTTTCCTTTGATCTTTTCTTGTGGGACTAGTCCCACAAGTAAAACTATTTTTGGCTCTAACTTTGGAAATAGAATGATCTGGAAGCTAACCCTAACCCTATGTCCCACAACTGGCCAGGTTAATGTCACAAGAAATGGCCAGGTTAATGTCACAAGAGATGGCCAGGTTAATGATTTTACTTGTGCGACTAGTTAGAAAAAGTCACACAACTACCCTTTGGTGAGTGCGGACGGACGGACGGACGGACAGACAGACAACTCTGGCAAAAACAATATATCTCCCCATAAATGGGGGAGACATAATTACGATGGAAAAAGTTGTTTCTGGAGCCTTGTTGTTTCGGAAACAGTGACATGCGTTGTTGTAAGGAGGGAATCGTTATTGAGAGGGTCGTTGTAGAGAGGGAGCACTGTATATAGATCTTACTTCACAGTTTCTGCCTGGACCTCATTTACCATTATAAAAATTGTGCTTTGAAATGTTCATGATGTCATTATTTGTTTTATGTTTTTGTAAGTGAGGACAATTTTAAGAGTTCAAATCTTGCTATATCTTCTAAAAAAATATGCAAAGTTCAACTATTGAAAACCCTGTATTTCTTTTAATGATTTAATGGTTATAATATATGGTTCTAGTTGTATTATTGATCATTAATAGTCCCTCCATCACCAGAAGTAAGGGGGTATTTATCATAGTGGGGTGTTTATTAGGGAGAATACAGCAGGTTTTGTATTAGGCTCTCCTGCTACTACCTTTGATTGTATGGTTTCATCCCAGGAGTAATTTGCCTCTCTGATCTACAGCAACGATTACAGTACAAAGGACAGATAATCTAACATCTTAATTGCACGTAAATGTAGATCACACTAATGAATGCCGGCAATGAGTTGACTGGCATTTTCAAACAGTGTAGACCCAGATGGGAGCCCTCTGATAAGGGTCGACACTGTTAGTTGTTCAACATTATTAAATACTGAATACTGACTGCTGAACCCATTATCTCATAGGCTATTTTTAGATACAACCTCTTTGAATAAATCTACCGAAAAGGAGCAATAACTAGAACATTTTCTCTTTAGAATTTTGTAGTTTGAAACCATTGTGATAAATAGAGCATTTGCTCCTGTAGGAGCAAATGCTCTATTTATCACAATGGTTTCACAAAGTAACTTTTACAGAGTTGTCAAAAGTCTTCAATATGAGGGAATGGGTTAACTATGACAGACCATTCTAAATTAGAAATTCACCACTCAAAAGGTTTAAGACTTTTAATCGAGCAATGATTCAAACTCCGTGCACGCGAGCAAGCGGCAAAATGGCGATTACCTATGCTAACAGTTTGGATCCAGATCAGACGTTACATCATGCAGTGTCTCATCAGGATCCAAAATGTCTGACACTTTCAACATCATTTTGCAAAGAATTGAGAGAATTTTAACCCTCTCCTCGATATGACCCAACCTCTTTGAATGAATCTACCCAAAAGGAGCATTTACTAGAGAAAAGTAAAATTTCAGAATTTTGTAGTTTGAAACCATTGTAATAAATAGAGCATTTGCTCCTATAGGAGCAAATGCTCTCTTTATCACAATGGTTTCCAGAAGTGGTTATTACAGAGGTGTAGAAAGGCGTATTTATGGAGGAAAGGTTAAGAATTGCAGTAGACTTGCAAAATTACTTGCAAAGAGGTAAATAATTACTAGAAAGCCAATAGAATGCTTGTACAGTATCCAACATTTCTACAGAAAGCTTTCTGTACCGAGTAGCTAAATATTATATTCCATTCTAAAAATGTGTCCGAACACACCACTTATGTTTGACTCTGTAGCTACTGTTTGGCTAAGTAAGTTTGTCCGCAAAAAGTGTCCTCTGCTTCAATTTGCAAGTGTTTTTTTTTTCTTAACTTTCTTTTTAAAAATAAAATCAGAATGTCAAGCAGTTTGGATGAAACACAGAGTCACCGAGTGTCTCATCGGTATCCAAACTATTTGCAAAGGTCTTCGTATATTCATATAAAGTGTTGGATCAGTTAATTTGTTTCCAGCTATCTGTGATCAGCAATAAGCTTCACTAAATGCTGCTAATGTACCCTGAAAGGTATGATCATACAAGTTTTATGATCTTTGAAATGCACTAGAACCACTTGAAGATCTGGAAGATAGGGTAACCTTATAGTGGAAGCCAATATTGCCCCAATAGTATCAGCTGAAGCCCCAAGACCAAAGGAACTCAGAATTATATTATTTTGCTGTTTAAAACTACAAATATGCCAAACCATTAGCATTTTTATTCCATGCATACACCTTTCTACGCCTTTGCAAACAGAGTAGACTCAGACTTATTTGCTTGTGATAAACTAACAAAAAATCAATGCAGAAAGCTCCCCTAGCAACATTCTGCATTGCTTTCATTCTGCATTGAGCAACAACCTGTGCACAAAATGCAAGAAGCTCCTTTAAAAAATGTAAAAAACAACCATGAGCATTTATCCGAGATAATGCGGTATATCTCAATGTAAAGGTTATCGAGTATAAATTCTGTTTGGGAACAAATGTAACCAAAATTGACTAGAACTGTAACAATTTGTCTCCTTCCGAGAAAACAATTTTCAGCCACCAGACTGCCTATGTTATCAAGTTCCATATGGTTATGTTTACCGACTTGTATTTACTGCCTGAACAGAAATGATATTTTACAATTCATTACTTGAAATCAATAAAAAAAAATAATCACCAAACGTAAGGGCATAAAAGCTTGAGACCTCTATCAAGGACTTCCAAGTCAAATCAGTTTTTCATTTTGTTCGACGACAAATTTGGCAAAAATTTGACACCTCCTAGGAATCAAATCTTGGAAAAATTGGAGACGTAGTAGAGGCTTATCAGCCCTGAAATAGTGACCCATTTGACACGCTATTGAAATAGAACAATTAACACAATTTAGTGGCTGTTGTTGAGTCTCAGGTTTTACAGTACATGAAATGCATAGGAGTTAAGTCAGTAAGATGTAGGCTATCAGTGTATCACAACACTCAATGTTTGGTACTGGATGTATACTCTGTGTCATTTCATCTAGGTCTGCACTATTTTCCTGTTTGTCGTTGGAAGACAGGGTGTAAGTCTCAAATGGCAGAAAACAACTCTGGAAAGACCACTCAAAATCAAGTCTAATCGCTGGGTGTGTTTTTTGTGTGTTTTTTAAGAGTGACAGCTTAACCCATTCCCTCATATTGACATCTTTTGATGACTGTAAAAGTCACTCTGTGAAACCATTGTGATAAATAGAGCATTTGCTCCTATAGGAGCAAATACTCTATTTATCACAATGGTTTCAAACTACAAAATTCTTAAAGTTTCCTTTTCTCTAGTGAATGCTCCTTTTTGGTATATTTATTCAAAGAGGTTGTATCTAAAATTAGCCTATGAGGGAATGAGTTAATGCAGGAAGAATATTTATACCACTAGCAACAAGAGTACCGCATACGGTACATAAAACGCCCACTTGCAAACTTTCTCTGATTCAACATGCCTTATAAGTGTTGACATTTTCTAATCTGTGCTTCAGATCTTGATTTCCATATTAAGGTGATACTATTTTTTAAAAAAATGAAGTGAATATCTTATTAAATAAAAAAGTTACAGCTAATCCTCATTTTTGCAGATTTTTGTAAAGTGCAACGGCCATAACTCTGTAAAGACAAACTGAATGAACCTCAAAATAAACTCAGCTTCAAATTGTGTTGCTTAAAACATTTATGTTAAGTTTCATTTATATCATTTTAATAGTTTTCCCAGAAAACAACAAACTAAAAGTTGACCAACTAACAAAGCAACGAACACACGAAGTTCAAGGACCATAACTTTAGAATAAAATGACATTTCAAAACCCCCGCAATATATGTGAAAATTCACATTAAGGTTTAACCATATAAAAAAAAAATTGAAGTAAATATCATTTCAAATGAAAAAGTTATGGCCATCCTCATATTTGCATAGATTTGCATTATTTTTTAAGTGCAAGGGCCATAACTCCAAAACAACAAATCAAATGATCCTCAGAATCGACTTAGCTTCAGGTCTTGATGCATTAAACATGTGTATGAAGTTTCATTAATATCTGTCAAACAGTTTTGCCAGAAAACAGCGGACAAACTATTTGCATATATTTGCAATTTTTTTTTAAGTAAAAAAAACTCCGAAACGAACAATCAAATAAACCTCAGAATCGACTCAGCATCAGATCTTGATGCATTAAACATTTTTGTGAAGTTTCATCATCATCTCTCAAATAGTTTTCCCAGAAAACAGCGGACAAACTATTTGCATTATTTTTTAAGGACAAGGGCCATAACTCTGAAACGACAAATCAAATGAACCTCAGAATCGACTCAGCTTCAGATCTTGATGCATTAAACATTTGTGTGAAGTTTCATTAATATCTCTCAAATAGTTTTCCCAGAAAACAGCGGACAAACTATTTGCATGTATTTGCCTTATTTTTTAAGTAAAAGGGCCATAACTCCGAAACGACAAATCAAATGAACCTCAGCATCGACTCAGCTTCAGATCTTGATGCATTAAACATTTGTGTGAAGTTTCATTAATATCTCTCAAATAGTTTTCCCAGAAAACAGCGGACAAACTATTTGCATTATTTTTTAAGGACAAGGGCCATAACTCTGAAATGAAAAATCAAATGAACCTCAGAATCAACTCAGCTTCATATCTTCATGCATTAAACATTTGTGTGAAGTTTCATTAATATCTCTCAAATAATTTTCCCAGAAAACAGCGGACAAACTATTTGCATTATTTTTTAACTAAAAGGGCCATAACTCTGAAACGACAAATCAAATGAACCTCAGAATCGACTCAGCTTCAGATCTTGATGCATTAAACATTTGTGTGAAGTTTCATTAATATCTCTCAAATAGTTTTCCCAGAAAACAGCGGACAAACTATTTGCATATTTTTAAGGACAAGGGCCATAACTCTGAAATGAAAAATCAAATGAACCTCAGAATCAACTCAGCTTCAGATCGTGATGCATTTAACATTTGTGTGAAGTTTCATTAATATCTGTCAAATAGTTTTCCCAGAAAACAGCGGACAAACAAAATGTTGACGGACGAACGAACGAACGAACGAACGAACGGACGGACAGGGCCACGACAATATACGACCACCTTTATTAGGTGGGCGTATAAAAACCAATGGCAAATGTTTTGATATATACAGTGTAGGTATCTAATCAAAACCATATTTCTAGAAAGAAAAATGGGATTAATTAAAAGGATGATTTTTTTACCATGAGTCATGAAAGATATTAGGATAATCCTGTGCTAGATATTGACATGTAATACATAAACCAGTTTGTGCACACTTTTAGACACCACAGATAAAACGTTGAAAATATTGGTTAACAACATACTCAGACACTTTTGACACAAAACATGTTGTCATCAAGCTATGTATTATGAAGGAAAGGCTGGAGGACATTTATGACAATATGAAACCACATTAATATCCCACGAACCTACAGAACAATGTCCCATGTGATATCCATTTGTTGTCATGGCAACAGCACAAACAACTTGAGCTTTCAGACAGTAGTTTTTCTTTTCACACGGGTAGTGTTTTGTTCCAGAGCAATTCTACCGTACAAAAAGAGAATTGTTAGCCATCCAAACCATACAAGTCTTTTTATTGGTTCTTTTGTTCATTACAGAGTTGCTATATATGTAATGTCCTCCAGTTTTTCTTTCGGTTAATGGGTACTTTTATTACATCATAAACACTTGATCGAATAATGTGACCATTTCTGTAATGAAGTCATTTACAGTGGCGTCCTGCCCTGGCTTTTCTGTGTACTCAATAATTATTTTTTTCTGCTGTTAATGTTTGCACATGGGCAAATGATAGCAATGCTAAAATGCCAGCTAATGGACATACACAAATTTTTTTGTCGATCATGAATTGAATATTCTGATGGTGGCATTTGAACAAAATATGTTGGATAAGCAATGTAGGTCCTCAGACACTTCATCATGTGGTACAAAGCAATCTGCTACAGGGCTACTGGCACTCGCTGCTGGTAATGCAGACAAGAGATCATTAAAAAAATGCCCAATGGAAAAGATAAAACTGTATATATTAACATTCCTTGCTGCTGTGGCGGACATGTGACATTTGATAAAGGTCTATACTGTTTAAATATTAATAATGGTGATGAGTTGCAAACAGTGTATCACATGGCAGTTTGTCCCAGTCTAATTGGTTTCCAAAGTCATAATCAACTGGTAAATATGTGGACAGTCTATCACATGACAGCCTTCCCATAGGAGCCTTCTGCATTAACTCTGTCCTGCATTTAGCAATCAGCAGCTTTATAAACCCTCCTGCATATTCACTATGTGGTCATTATAGAGGAGTGTTACTGTATGACCCTGAAATGTAAAGGATATTGCCAGGCTGGTACCTGTAGCTATAACAGGCTGGTACCTGTAGCTATATAGCTGGCTGGTACCTCCAACTACACCACGCTGGTACCTGTAGCTACACTAGGCTGGTACCTGTAGCTATATAGCTGGCTTGTACCTATAGCTACACTAGGCTGGTACCTATAGCTACTCTTGGCTGGAACCAATAGCTACACAAGGCTGGAACCAATAGCTACACTAGGCTGGTACCTGTAGCTACACCTGGCTGGTAACTAGCTACACCAGGCTGAGCTACACTAGGCTGAGCTACACTAGGCTGAGCTACACCAGGCCGAGCTACACTAGGCTGGTACCTGTATCTACACCAGGCTGGTACCTGTATCTACACCAGGCTGGTACCTGTATCTACACTAGGCTGGTACCTGTATCTACACCAGGCTGGTACAGCTGATCTGGAACACATACTGATCAGTTGACCTGGTTTACACTGTAAGGTCATAAGTCAATTCCATCTTGATACAGACTGCCAAAAAACAAACACCATAAATGACAGAATCACATGACAAGAATGAGTTAGGCAGACCAGGCCGGCTATTCAATGAACTAGGGCTGCCAATGATTAACTAATGTCTATTATCTGTCCACCTTATAAGACTGTCAGAATAATGGGCCATCCATCATAGATATGGTTACTGTTTGGGCAAATGGTGATATTTTTCTAACATGGTATGGCTTAAGTATGTAAGATGCAAAAAAGCACAACTCAAAATACAGACAATCCAAAACAAAACTTCAGAAACTCAGATTTTCAGATTTCTATTGCTATAGAGACATAGCCATATAAATGGGCAAGAAGGACATCAGTTCCTTATGTTTAACTCTTTGCATGGTAGTGGCCAATTTCCTGATAACCAATGAAAACAGTTTGGATCCAGATGAGATGCAGAGTACATTGGCACCTCATCAGGACCCAAACAGTTTGACATGGTTTAAATCTTTAAATATATATATATAGATTTATTTATTTTGAGAATTGTAGCAGCAAATGACAATTACTTAACTTGCAAAAAGTTAATACACATTTAACACATACAGGATTGTGAGTACTTAAAGGGTCCAGAGGTGCCACTTTGGGACATATATACTTGATCAGCAGTAATGGATACCAAGAAACTCATTTATCCCCGTGGACAACAGCAATGAAGAAAGGAAATTAAAGACACAGCTAATTATTACAGAATCAATCAAGTTCTGTCAAAACCACTGTCTATCTTGTTAACAGAATGGCTTTGTCTACCTAGTCTATCCCATATCCTGAACATTTCTATCCAAAGCTGTACTGGACAGTCTAGAGGAACAGATAAAGACTATTAAGAACAGCTCCTTTATTTGTCTACTAAACCATATATTACGTTGTGACCACTCTTTAAAAGGGACAATTCTAAAGAAAGGTCACAACATAGGATTTGGTGTAGAAATTACCATTTTAGTATTTGATCATTTTAATTAGTATTTGGTGTAGAAATTACCATTTTAGTATTTGACCATTTTAATTAGTATTTGGTGTAGAAATTACCATTTTAGTATTTGGCCATTTTAATTAGTATTTGGTGTAGAAATTACCATTTTAGTATTTGGTGTAAAAATTACCATTTTAGTATTTGGTGTAGAAATTACCATTTTAGTATCTGAATACGCAACTTAACGTATAGCTCTTGAAGTTCTTGACAGAACACTATATCGCTAGTATTTGGTGTAAAAATTACCATTTTAGTATTTGGTGTAGAAATTACCATTTTAGTATCTGAATACGCAACTTAACGTATAGCTCTTGAAGTTCTTGACAGAACACTATATCGCAAGTGCTATCCAGAGTTTGTTTGATTTATTTCTGTATTACAGTTATACAGTAGTCACAAACATCTTGCCATACAGTCAAACTATGTACAACCATGTCCCTTAGACAAATGTACATTATTCTACCTTCATTATCCAAAGTATTGGGACACCCAATCTCTACCAGTACGTAGAAGCTGAAATATTCAATTTGGCACCATTTCGAAAACTTTAAGTAGTAAACAGTGTAGACTGATCAATTGGGTCCTTCAGGAGCTGTTTAATTTGGGTCTACACTGTTAGCTGATAATTGTCTGTCTAAATACCTAGAGTAGTTAACCCTTTCCTCCATAAATACACCTTTCTACGCCTCTGTAATAGTCACTTCTTGAAACCACTGTATGGAGCAAATGCTCTATTTATCACAATGGTTTCTATGCTACAAAACTATGATTTTCCTTTTCTCGAGTTAATGCTCCTTTTCGATAGATTCATTTCAAGAGGTTGGGTCTAAAACCAGCCTATGGAGGAAAGGGTTAGGTTATAAGGAATACATGCTTTTTTTTTCTTTCCAAATAATTATCTTCTTTATTTTTTTTAAATTAATGTCACATTTATGATATCAACCATAATGACACAAAGCATGACAAGTCTGCTTAGTATCAGCCGGTGAACTAGACCATGTTTTTGGCAAGTATGTTTTCACTTGCTATCCCCTATCACCCTGCAGTGTACTTTTAACACATTCCATTTTTTTTTTACTGTCTGCAGTGGAAAAGCAGCGTCTGACAATGGTTTTATCGTTGGCGATGTCCTGATGCAGAACTCCGAGACTTGCTGCACCTGAGTCTGTCAATCACGACTAGAAAAGCTCTTAGCATGCAGCATGCTAATTTACTACGACTTTTTTTTTTAATAAAATGAGACACCAAGTAATTTGACATAGCATTAAAATCAAAACTGTTTTCATTCTCTGTTTGTATCTCTGAATATAAAAAGCAGACGACTGAACTTTGAGAAATGACAAAAACCAAATTTTAATAATGGCAATTGCTTCGAATGCCAAGAGTTAATTGCAAATCCAAAACGCAGTCATTATTACAGAGGTTCTGAGCATGAGAAAATACCTCCCAACACCAAAGAAGTTGGATATGAGAAAATGGCAAGGAAAAATTCATCACTTTCAAATTATGATTAATTTACCCTAATTTCCCTATGTATTCTGACAGACAAACTTGAGCAAACAGTGCAGATCTTGGACAAACTAAGAAGCAGTTGGATGAGGGTGTACACTATTTGTTACTATGTCAGTCTATAGGTGTACACTATGTGTTACTGTGTCAGTCTATAGGTGTACATTATTTGTTACTATGCCAGTCTATACTGGTGTACAGTATTTGTTACTATGTCAGTCTATACTGGTGTACACTATTTGTTACTATGCCAGTCTATACTGGTGTACAGTATTTGTTACTATGTCAGTCTATACTGGTGTACACTATTTGTTACTATGCCAGTCTATACTGGTGTACACTATTTGTTACTATGCCAGTCTATACTGGTGTACACTATTTGTTACTATGTCAGTCTATACTGGTGTACACTATTTGTTACTATGCCAGTCTATACTGGTGTACACTATTTGTTACTATGTCAGTCTATACTGGTGTACACTATTTGTTACTATGCCAGTCTATACTGGTGTACAGTATTTGTTACTATGCCAGTCTATACTGGTGTACACTATTTGTTACTATGCCAGTCTATACTGGTGTACACTATTTGTTACTATGTCAGTCTATACTGGTGTACAGTATTTGTTACTGTGTCAGTCTATAGGTGTACACAATTTGTTACTATGCCAGTCTATAGGTGTACACAATTTGTTACTATGCCAGTCTATACTGGTGTACACAATTTGTTACTATGCCAGTCTATACTGGTGTACACAATTTGTTACTATGCCAGTCTATACTGGTGTACACTATTTGTTACTATGCCAGTCTATACTGGTGTACACTATTTGTTACTATGTCAGTCTATAGGTGTACACGATTTGTTACTATGCCAGTCTATACTGGTGTACACTATTTGTTACTATGTCAGTCTATAGGTGTACACAATTTGTTACTATGCCAGTCTATACTGGTGTACAGTATTTGTTACTATGTCAGTCTATACTGGTGTACACTATTTGTTACTATGCCAGTCTATACTGGTGTACAGTATTTGTTACTGTGTCAGTCTATAGGTGTACACAATTGGTTACTATGTCAGTCTATACTGGTGTACACTATTTGTTACTATGCCAGTCTATACTGGTGTACACTATTTGTTACTGTGTCAGTCTATAGGTGTACACTATTTGTTACTATGTCAGTCTATACTGGTGTACACTATTTGTTACTATGTCAGTCTATAGGTGTACACTATTTGTTACTATTTCAGTCCATAGGTGTACACTATTTGTTACTATGTCAGTCTATACTGGTGTACACTATTTGTTACTATGTCAGTCTATAGGTGTACACAATTTGTTACTATGTCAGTCTATAGGTGTACACAATTTGTTACTATGTCAGTCTATAGGTGTACACTATTTGTTTCTATGTCAGTGGGGAGATTGGGTGTCCAAATATATAGGATACATAGAGTACATGTGCCTAATTTTGCTGTGAGCTATCTTTGATATCTACTGGCTGGGACAAACAACATTCACTTGCAGCAGCTTTCTGAATAATTATATATTCTACAATGTCTGAGGTGAATATATTTCCAGGTCTCTGCACAATTCTCCATGCATGGCTTTTTTTTACCACTTTGATGTAGCATCATGTCTCTTAAACTTAATAACAGTTGGCTTGGGAAATAAAACGTATAGCTGCCAAAGTCTTGCAAATTTCTTCCTTATTCAATTATGCTAAGATTTACTAGAATTTATACAAACCCAGAAGCAAACGCAGATATGCTGTCTACAACATGAGTGCAACAACTCAAAGCTAAGAACAGGTATACTGTCTACAACACATGTCCAACAATCCAAAACCAGATACAAAAGCAGCCATGCTGTCTACAACACAAGTTCAACAATCCAAAACCAGATACAAAAGCAGCCATGCTGTCTACAACACATGCTGTCTACAACACAAGTCCAACAATCCAAAAACAAGATACAAAAGCAGCCGTGCTGTCTTCCACACAAGTCCAACAATCCAAAACCAGATACAAAAGCAGCCGTGCTGTCTACAACACAAGTCCAACAATCCAAAACCGGATACAAAAGCAGCCGTGCTGTCTACAACACAAGTCCAACAATCCAATGTTAGAAGAAAAAAACAGCCATGCTGTCTACAACAAGAGTTCACAAGGCAGTCCAAAGGACAGCTACATCTCCCGCCGCCCATATTGAAACTTAGAAAACTTGACCTTCTAATGTGACCTTGACCTGACATGACTGCCACATGATTGTGTTCTGCACATTGTCTCAATTTAGCTAACATTTGACTCAAGTTATATGAAGATCCTTCAAAGGGTTTAGAAGATAATTATGGAGCGGACACGAAAACGTAATGGAAAATGAAGGTTAAAAACTTGACCTTCAAATGTGACCTTGACCTTGAGCCGACATGATTGACACATGTGTTCTGCACATCGTCTCAACAGTAGTGTGTTAACATTTGAAGCAAGTTTCAGGAAAATCCTTCCAGGGTTATAGAAGATATAGAGCAAACATGAAATTGTTACAGACAGACAGATGGACAGACGAAGGTCATTCCTATAATCCCCCTCCCTCTGCGTGGAGGGGGATTAAAAAATCCAAAGTCAGAACCAACTATACTGTCTATAACACAAGTCCAGGTGCAAAATCAGCAATGAGATCCGGGTCACCAGTCCAACAGTTTAAATTGTAACAAGAGCATCGCATGCGAATGCCAACACTCATCTGTTCCATTGTAGCCCTTGTAACGGTGAATATAGTAAAGTAATATCCAACTTTAAAGTTTCTGGATGACAATGCAGATGGCAGAGTTACGACAATAGCTTGTATTTTTTTCTTGGAAAAACAGAAGCTAAAATGGCCCAAAACTTATGGTATTTAGGGTAAGGAGTTATTGGCTTGTATCTAATCCTTTTCCTACTGTAAATATTGATCCGTCTGATCTGGATCTACTGTTAAAGTTTGCAAAGGCATGAAAGGGTGTTTATATGAAGGAAAGGATTAATTAAGATTTCAAAAAGAAACAGGAAATAATAACATAAAGCAGATGACAATCTCTGTTCAAGATGATTATTAGCGTGCATTTAAAAAATTATATTGCCAGAAACATCAATATCTTGATGCTTAACAAAATGTCATTATTACAGCCGCTGCTTTTATCAGTGTCATGATACCTTAATATTTCATGGAGCCATTCACCAAATCTTGGTACCATCTTCCACTAACGCCCCAAAACAGCCAGTATGCTGCCGAAAATCAATTACACCACCACCTCATCATAACGTCTGAATTTTTCATCCAATTAAAGCCAAATAGAATGGTAAATCTATAGACTGGGTCTCCCATTCAATTTTCCCCTGCCTTTTATTGAGATGAAAGAGACCGCTGACATTATCTTTATGCAATACTCATCAATTGTACCACTGGTCTAATTAACGCTTGCATGGGTCAATTGAAGCAGCAAGAATCCTTATGGAAACTCATTTGGGTACAATAGTCCCAAGGTAATATCATTTTTCCTACTTAAAACATCGAAAATTTCCCCTCCAGATCATCTCCGTAAGTATTTATATTGAAGACTCCACCTCTGCTAACATACAAAGTTATGTAAAAGTCACTTTCGGAAACCATTGTGATAAATAGAGCATTTGCTCCACAGGAGCAAATGCTCTATTTATCACAATGGTTTCAAAACTACAATTTTTTAAAATGTTCCTTTTCTCTAGTAAATTGGGTCTTTTCGGTAGATTTAATCAAAGAGGTAGGATCTAAAAATAGCCTAAGTGGGAATGGGTTAACAATGAAAGGGAAAATTTTGCTGAAAACAAATTTGAAAAGCAAACAGTTACTGTGCAGACCTTTTATCAAAAAGCTCCTATGGGAGCTCTCTGACATCAATCTCCACAGTTTGCAATGGGCTCCTATGGGAGCTCTCTGACAAAAATATCCACAGGTTGCAATGTGTTCCTATGGGAGCTCTCTGACATAAATCTCCACAGTTTGCAATGGGCTCCTATGGGAGCTCTCTGACATCAATATCCACAGTTTGCAATGGGCTCCTATGGGAGCTCTCTGACATAAATATCCACAGTTTGCAAATAATTGTTGACTTTCCAACACTGATGGCTTGACCATAATCTAGAAGAACAATATGCTCATACCAAAATTAATGCACCAAGGTTTTAATTCACAAAAATGTTCTCTAGAGCCTCAACAATATTCTAAAACGTGTTTGCCAGATTCCCAGCTTATACCACTCTGGTAGAAGCTGGAAACCAAATATTTTTCATTTTGAATGAAAATTCAAAGCAAGCTCTGATATTTCCCTTCAGGCATATATAAGTTGGTTGTCTAGAAGTTTTACTGTAACTATTACCATTGCATGGAGAGTAATTTAAATCCCTAATGGAGACGGTTTGTTCCATTAGTAGACCTTGTAGAAAAGTCCTTTAAGGTGAAAATAGTGTTTACAGAATGAGATTAATACATGTCAAAACACATGGCCATGACTGAAGAATAATACCAACCTAATTGAATTCAAAGCAATCACCACCTGAATAAATAATACAGGACTTATTGATTTGTTAAAGTTAAAATCATTACTTTTCAATATGGTATAACAATTGACTGGCCTTTACAAAAGACTTCGGCAACAATAAATTCACAAGAACCAATCAACTCTATGCATGCTATAAGTAATTGTCCTCTACAAAATATTTAGTCTGCCGCAATTCTGAAGGTTAATGGGCATCAAATCTGGATCAAAACTATTTGCATAGAACATCATTATTATAAATTGACGACTAGTATACTAAAAACGTAACCCTTTCCTCCATAAAATACGCCTTTCTACGCCTCTGTAATAACCACTTCTTGAAACCATTGTGATAAATAGAGCATTTCGAGGGCTTGGCGGAAAACTATTCCAACTCATGTTTTTGACAAAAATGACTTTTTGTCAAATTTCATGTCTGTTTTAAGACTTACATAATCTGTCAAATTATCTCTATCAAATTCTTATTAATAGCAAAGATATTGCAAATTGTTACATTATTCTATCTCAGATGAAGTTTTCTGTTAGTAAAAGACTATTCTATCTTGAGTTGTAATAGTGTTACATTGAAAATATCTTTTACTGCATGTGTTTAAGAAAATAAAACACTATTGTAACTTAAGATGGAATAGTGTTATAGTTAAAAATGAAAAATTTTCATAATTATTTCAGAAGAACACTAGTCTATCTTGGAGTTAGCATAGTGTAATACTGAAAATCAACAAAATTCAAACATCATCTTTCAGTGGAAAACAAGTTTATGTTAAAAAGGTTAGTCTATTTTAAAGATTAAATACTTGACCTTCACATTTATCGGTATTTAACCTTCACCCTTATGACCACATGGTGTCATAAAGTTGTTTACTGCTCCATTTTGAATCAACCGTTGAAAGAAGAAAAGAAACAGAAGGTGAGTATGAATTGATGTAGAAAATTCACTTTTAATGATATATAAGAGTTTTGCTGTTATTCTTTGCAAACATTTTGTAGCTGAAAGAATTTAAAACAATTTTCTGTCACATGGGTGGGTGGTTGTATTTTGTTTTGGTGCAATCTGGAAATTTTCAGTAACCAGAAAACATGTTATTATAAGTATCTAATGTAGCAACGCTTTTCAAACATAACATATTTCATTCTAAATGTTAGTAGCAAACATTATTTTATATAATTAGAGTAGATTGAATAGTCCGGTGAAGCCGGTGCTAGGGGATGTGGGCAGTGTTGCACTTTGGTTACTGCTCATGAACAGACTCAATAAAACTGAGTCTGCAATTTTCCCTTTTTGTATTGCTATTTTTGCTTTCAGGGGATCACCTCCCTTCAGAATTTATAATCTTCACAACAGCAGGTGTTAAGTGCTTGTATGGCGGCTGTAAAACATCGCCCCATACTTCATTCTCAGTGTTGTTATACTTTCCGATCCTTCAAGATCATGATTTTCAGTACTTTTTGTTCTGAAAGTTTAATGCCGCTTAAACCTGTGCTAGGGGGTGCGAGCAGTGTTGTACTTTCAATTACTGCTCATGAACAGACTCAATAAAACCGAGTCTTCGGTTTTCTCGTTTTGTATATTGCAATTTTTGCTTTCAGGGGAACACCTCCCTTCAGAATTTGTACTTATTCCTCTCAGATCAAAATACTATAAATCACTGAATCTCAGAATGATAACTGCATTTTTGAATTTGTAGTGTCTCCAAGTAATATGTAATAAATATCATGATACCGTTTTTATGTTTTCCACAGACAAAGGCCATGGAAGCATTGAATAACACTATTTTATGATGTGTGTCATCCGTATCGCTACGAATGGTTGTAGAACACCTCAAATATTACCTAAATTGGCTGTCGCATCCGCTAGTGGTGTACTGCATTAACATATTTTTTCCGTTTATTGCATTTTACCAAGAGAAAGGCGGCTTTCCATTAGATATGTACCAGTACATGGTTTTAAGAATTAACCAAGTTTCTACTTGAACAGATTCCAAAAATGTGCAAAAATCGACGAAGCACTGTTGCAAAATTGCTGGCCAGGTCCGTTAACAGTTTGTAACTTCACACAGCAAAAGTTAAAGGTCACTCAGATACAATGAAATTATGCACACTAATTCTAGGGTTATGTGTCTCAATCATGGTAGCGACATAAGATGTCCTCCATAGAATGAATATTTGTGCCATAACATGAAAGACAGATTTTCAAGGTGTTAGTTAGAAATTGTCATGTATGTTAAAAGGTTTATGGTGCATAAACAAGTACACAGCAGCTATAGCTTCATGGTACCTATTGAAACTTAATGTTACTTTATCTTCAACTGAACATACATACAAAAATCTCTTAACCTAAAGCCATTGAAAGAAAAACAACATCAGGGATGTTAAAGTCAGGGACGTGTACTGCAACACATCATCGATAGTTTTTTGTCGCTTAACTTTGATATACACACATGCACTTGGCAATAATAGACACATGCGTATATCGAGGGTACAGAACATACCCGGAACCACATGCTTTCGAAAGTGGGTCAAGGTTAATGGAAGTGATACTCTTGAATTAAATCAGACTAAATCAATGGTAAATCATTCTTATTTGTGGCGTAACAATAGATAAATTTATAGAAAATGCCTTAAAAATTCAAATAGTACTGATACTAATGACTTTAAAAAGAGTAATGAGTGAATCTTTTGTATTATTAATCGTTGTTAACATACCTGACTTACATTATAACATTCTTGACATACTGTTTCAGAGGCCAAATAATTTGAAAGACAAGAGCGCAGTATCAGAAGAAGTACCAAGAAAGGAAGAAACAACATGATAAAGATATCTTAAAAGAGAAAGGAAACATACGAAAAAGTACCAGCTACCCATTAAGGATTTTAGCGAAGAAAAAAAATGTGAATAGAGAAAAAAGAACAAAGCATGGAAAAGGCAAAGCAGTGAACATATAAAAAGGTTTATTGCAAGAAACCAAGGAAAAAGCAGAAATTGCTATAGCACAGTCTTCAGAAAATAAAGTTAGCCTTTCTGTGCTGAATATAACAACCAGAAATGCTGCAACAATAGCTACACATGAACAGATTACGCCAAAATCTAAAGCTGAAGAAGAGATTCATGAACTTGGACTAATGCTGAGAAAAGTACCTAAAAGTGTAAAGGACAAATGCTGAGAAAAGTACCTAAAAGTGTAAAGAAGAAGAAGTTAGTAATGGCAAATGAAATGACTGCAGAAATACAGAAGAACAAGTCGCAAAATAGAAGAAGAGTTATAGCAAACATAGTGTGTGGCAATATACATGTACTCAGAAAATATAAGTGCCTTAAAATGATGAGTAAGGACAGGAATAACGAGTCATGTTCTTTAATGAGTCTGGAAACAAAAGAAGAGATTGCTGTTAGTAGAAGAAGGAGAGTTTTAGAAAGAGAAAGAATCAAGAGACTAGAGGTAGAGTTAATGGAAAGAGACAATGAAGAGATATTAAAGTTTCAAAGGCAGTATTTTGTCGTCTCCATCCCAAGAACATACTGTTGACAAAGTTGATAACCAGAAACACATGCTTGTGTAGCAGACAACAGAACATCACAATGAAAGTTGAAATGCTTACACTCTCTAGCCATAGACATATCACCAAATACAGAAACAGTAAGCAAAACTGTATTGGAGGAAGAAATGATGCAATTGTTAGATGATAGTTTGACACAATATGATATTGTGGAACTTGAAGAATGGAGATACATTAACGTAGATGTCAAGACAGGCATTCCGAAAGACGAGTTTAATTAAAAAACATGTGAATGAGCAATACTTTTTACAACATGTATTCAGTGCAAAAACACAGTACACAGTAATTACAGATCTTAAAGCAGACTTGTCGAGGAATGAAAAGCTCATTCACATGGACTTAGCAGAAGATTTAACTTTTAGCAGCACTGATGAAATTCAAAGTGCTTACTGGAATGTAACGCCAGTGACACTGCATCCAGTCGTTACTTATAACAAACAGGAGGAAGACCTTGAACATAGAAACTTGATTTTTGTTTCTGATGTTACTAATCATAATTCCATGATTGTGTTCAGCTTGTTCCTGAACTGAAATAAAAAAGAATCCCGACTTAAAGGTTATACACTATTGGACAGATAGCCAATCTTCCCAATACTGTAACAGTGTACAATGGACATAATTAAACACCATAAAGACCTATTTGGCGTGAAAGGAAGATGGAGTTTTATCAAGTCTGGTCACAGTAGCAAAACGCCAGGCAGCATAAGCATGTAAACAGGGTAAAGTAAACATACAAGATGCCACGGACTTGTACAATTAGGTGAATAATCAGAAGAAAAGCATCGAGTGTAAATTTTACACAGGCAAAGAATATGAAAGAACAGCAAAAGAACTGGAAGCAAGAAACCCCCAAACAATACCAGGCACAATGAAATTACATGCTCTGCTTTCAGTAGGAAAAACGATTTATATTGTAGAGGTATCCTGCTTATAATTGCCATAAATGTCTTACTGGAGAACCATGCGGTTACAGAAGTGAGTGGAAGAAAGAGCATATTGCAGATCCAGCAATATAAGAAAATCAAGACATACATAGATAAGAAAAGAAAGCAAGATACAGAAGCTGATGAAGGTAGGAGTAGAGAAAAATTGCCAAGGATGAGCACAGAAGATAATGAAACTGCTGTAACAAGTACAAATAAAGAAGAAAATGTGATTAATGTGCCTGTGGTGGGTAGTTATGCTACTATGAAGTGAGATGAAGTCATTTATCCAGGAAAGGTTTTGGTTGTTGAAAACCACGAAATCCAGGTGTCCTTCATGGAAAAAACTAGAAAAAAGGTGACATTTGATTTTACAAATGGTCAGAAAGACCTGATATCCAATGGATAGAAACTGGGGATACTGTATGTGAAATTGAAGAGCCGTTATCTTGTAGAAAGAGCAGACAACAATTTAGATTACCTGAAAATGCTTATCTATTCTTTGACTGAAATGTACTAGCCAATGTAATGAAGAAATGGTCCAATACCATGTCTTGGAAACAGCTTACAGCAGCATAAATGCTAAAATTGTCTTTCTTTCCAGCTTAGTATGCCATATTTATTGCTTTCCGGCTTAGAATGATATCTATGTACAGATGTTTGTTAGTTTGAGAATTTGCGGTCAGGTATGTTAAATAACAATCTTTCCACAAATCTAAATTATAATAGGAAGAGATTCTTATTTGCAACAATTTTTCTCACATATATTAATTTTGTAGTATACCTTTACATCTAAGAATTATTATGTGATTGATTGGTTTTGGAGAAAATAAAAAAGGCCTGAAAGGCTTGATATTATGTAACTCTAAATATCCCACCATGCAAACTTGGATGACCAAAACACTAGAGTCACGACTCAGTCAGATTTGACATACGATTAGTTATCCAATGTTACAATTATTGACTATACCATGGGGTATAATACTATATAAGAATCAAGCTACTTTAACTTTATATGTTGATCTGTATGACAAATATAGTTGTATTTAATGTACCTGACTCTACTTAAACAGTACCTCTATTCAAGTGCAGGTATCATTACATTTATTACTCATTAGACAACCCTGTCATGTTTAAGTTTGTGTTTGATGTTGCAGAATTGTGCATTATTGTTAGATATTAAAAATGTTGAAGTTCAGTTTTACACTTTTCTATATATAAAGATGTCCGTTTATCTGAGATTCAATGGAATACCACTGCAGCATGATCTAAAATTAATTCATTTAATCAGTTAGAGCTCTGCTTAATTTTGAATGGAAGTTGCTGGAGAAAACTCCTCATATACACTGTACTGCATTCAGCAGATAGTATAAGATAAACAGTCATTATCAAGTGGTCACTAACAAACTTAAATCTGGCAGCTCCTATAAGTTCTAAGTCTACTCAGATTACTAAGTAGAGAGTGTATGGAAGTGCTAACTTTAAATTAATGATTTGGAATTTTTACCATTTGCATAATTAATGATTAGATATGTTAACACAATCTTATAGAAAGTTTTCTAGATAGTGAGGTGGTCTATTCACAGTAAAAAACTATTGTATCTAATACAATATAGTGGATTTTGTAACGGAACACTATGCCATCTCAAGATACAATAGTATTCCACCAAACATATCTTCTTTTATGCAAGAATTTGAATATAACACTATTCTAACTCAGCCAACCTATTATAAATGACAAACCATAAAGGATAGCATAAATGTTACAATTGTCTTTAGTTTTTACATCAAAAAGTGTTGTTTTGATGGAAGAAAAACAAACAAAAGACGTAAAAATAAGTTAAAATAACGTTTTTTCGCTCTCCTGTAAAATTTGAAAAATATGAGTTAGAATAGTTTTCCGCCAAGCCCTCCTATAGGAGCAAATGCTCTATTTATCACAGTGGTTTCCAACTACAAAATTCTAAAATTTCACTTTTCTCTAGTAAATGCTCCTTTTGGGTAGATTCATTCAATGGTAGAGTGACAATCTAGGTTAAAAAAAAGTGAGGTGAGACCCGTCTGTTAACAAGACATGTCATATACCAAAATGTTTGTTAATGTCTGTAGTATCCGAATCTGCCGGCATAAATTTGGAAAAGTGGTGGCGTTCCGAGAAATCCAAAATGGCGTCCAAGATGGCCGCCGTTTTTGGTAGCATCAGCTTAAGTTAATATTATCAAAATGGCAGAAAAATCTTCAAAGTTTCTGAAAATGTTTTGCATGAATATTGTAAAAGACACATTGACCTTTTTAGAAACACCCCATTTGATATTATCAGAGTTCATTGTCAAGGTCATTTTAAGGTCAATCGGGTAAAAATACAAGTTTGCGCAACATTTAACCTTGAAATTTAATTGTTTACATAAAACTAATAGACAATAACTATTCAAAATTTACATTTAACTGGAGTGTTATGATTGGCTTACATGATAAAAAAGAAATAAAACACATTCATGGTACAACCTTGGAGATATTGGCAATTGGTATTATACTTACCCCACCCACCAGTTTTATAATGGGGAATTTTTAAATTAGATTTGGAGGAAGTTCAAAGTCTAATAACGTCACATGGCCTATTTATTTATTGCAAGAACGTAGATCTAATCAATTATAATTGGAATAATTGTATTCTGAGTCTATATTTTAATAGTAAGGTCCGTAACTCTGCTTGAAAATAGGTTACTGTAACGATTAGACAAATATATTGAAGTAATTTCTCACAGTGTGCGGCTTGTATCAAAATATTTCTATTAAAAAAAACATTAAATATAAAACTACATGTACACTCCTGGTAAAATATCAACATTAAAATAAACCCTTCACAAATAGAGTTGAAACCACACAGCCTTGCCAGCATAAATTCTTGAAAGTGATGGTGTTCCGAGAAATCTAAGATGTCGGCCAAGATGGCCACCGTTTTTAGCATCTATGTAAGTTAAATATATCAAAATTGCAGAAACAGTTTCATAGATATTGAAAATATTTTGCATAATTATTATAGAAGAGACAATGGTCTTTTAAAAAAAACTTATTTGGTATTATCATGGGTCATCGTCAATGTAATTTCAAGGTCAAACCGGTGAAAATGCAAGTTGAAACAGCATTTCACCTTAAATTATTATAATTTATAATATGCATATCCACTGTAACTATTCAAAATACACATTTATGCACATGGTTATGGCTGCCATACATATTGAAAATGAAATAAGTGTAACCAGGTGTTCTTTTAAAGAAACATACCCGCTCAGACCCGGGATCCAACCCGGGTAGCCAGGTTCGCAGTCATACACTCTACCACGTCGCCATAAAAGCCCGCTTGTACACCAAGGCCGTACAAGTGATGATAAACCTACACACTGTGACATAAGCATAACAGTTTGTCTTGATTTTGTAAAATCGGCAATAGGTATTTTTCTTGCGCCAACAATGAATTAAAAGAAAACGCATCGCATATATACTTAAAACATATTAATTGTATGTGTAAAAACTTTGCGTCTGTCTATATTATTTAGTTTTAGAGAAAAGGGTTTGAAATACCATTAAAATCATACATTTTGTGACAATATATTACCATGTAGTCAATTTTAGTAATGATCAAAAGTAGGTTCGGCGAATTTTTGCTGTGAATAGATTTGACTTTTATAATTACTTTTTTTGCATGTAAATGTTGCTTAGATAATTCTTTATCATACTTCTTCCAGGAAAACATTTAGTTAGGCAATCATTTAATAATGCAACATTGTATATATAGGACTAAAAGAACGAGGTGATTTCTACACCAGCACCGAAATGTATTTGCGGCTCCAAAATTCAAATTTCAAAATGTAAACATTAATCATACATGAAATAACAATTTTATACAAATCAAGAATATGACATAAAATGAATATTGGTAACATTTCATACCCAATGTTAAATATATGTCCTTATAGATTGAGTAAAACTATTGATTTCTGAAATGAAGAAAACTTTTCTACCTTTGACTGACTATTGCTGTCAGTGTCAATACTTTCCTATTCCAACATGCATGTCACATTATTCTTGTCCAGAAATGTTGTAAAATGAATTATCATTACCGTATAATATGTTACAGATGAGAATTTTTACAACATAAACACTGATATGAAAAGTTTATATTGAAAGTGTTGCCATTACCGATGAGCTAGTAAAATATTCTCAGTGTAATACATGTATATCCCATACCTTTCGTTAAGACGTCAGCATCTGCAAGAAAACCACCAAAGCGGACGCAGTTAGATTTTTTAATGCAGATACATGTTGGTTTTGTTGTCAAACTTTTGAAGACATTAAAACAGATTGAAATTGATCCAAACAAATTAATCCATTATTTGATATTTGCAAATCTAGGCAAGACACAACAGCTGAAAACATTAGTGCAAACGAAACTGCTATGTGTTCCGTTAATTGAAGACTGGCTATCATAAAATTCGTCTAAACCCCTTCAACAGACTGTTTCTCCATTTAAAGGATTTTGGCATGACCTCAGTTGATCACCTTGATGATCATTCAGTAGAAATTACAGGGCTGAAATCCAGTATACAGCCTTTGGTAGAAGCTGAGGGTAGAGAGATTTCTCTGTTGTACAGATTCTGGAACGGGTACTTAAATGAAGTGTCATTACCATTAAATATGTACTTTGTATCTATGTATATATGGGATCTCAGTGTGTACACAAAGACCAGACTCCTCCCATTCCTGTTTTCCTCCAATCGCACTGTGTATTCCCAGTTCATGCCTTACCAGGTGCTTGAAACGTTTTCTATCAACAATCCTCCATCAAAACCTGTAACCTTTGCTACTGGGGTTGCGGCTTCTGCTGACATAAAGCTCAGTCTGGTGAGGTGCAATCAAAAGGGAAATTAGATGTTCTATGACTTTGATTCATTGCCATGGCCAAAGGTCAAAACCATGAGTACTTCCCAATCCAAGGTCAAGTCCAAATCCAAGGTGTTTCAGATAAACGGAGGGGAAACAATTGTTGGCAATTAATTCACTGAAGAAGATCCCCATTAAGCGAGTACTATATTTTAAGAACTCACAAATTACATTAAAGGCATTTCAAAGCTCCTTATATAAGTGACCCCCACCTATATACACAGTATCCAGCTGTGCTCCTGTAGTGTCCAGTCAGGGTATATAGCCATAAGAGATAAAGTTATGCAATTATACCTAGATTCTCTGTGATGGTAGCCCGCCTTATCAGTTTGTGTATCAGTTAGCTCCCAAAATACACACACACAGCATGGGGTTGATGGGTCAACATTCCTTTCGAAATGCCTTTAAGCTTGTTCACAGATGGTGGTGTGTTATGATGTCTACCAAGAAATCTTGATTTCCTTGAAACATTTGAAAACGCCAATGGTCCCTATGTAGAGTTCAGAGTGTTCAGCATCCAGACTGTTTTGCTTTTTATGGTATGGCGATAGTTCATTTGCTGCTTCAATATTTTGGAACTGTATTCTCTTCCAAAGTAGTGGTGTGTCATGGCTGCATGTAGTTCACATTTGTGTACTCTAAATGGTGATATCGAGCTACTTTCAGTTTTAACTGTATCCCGACATCCATAAGATAAGACGGCAACCATCACAAAAATAGCATGCTGTCTTACAGCTCATTGATGAGACTAGGCTGCATGTTATGTTTGACAGAAATGTTTCAAACAGTTTAAAGTCCCCCACTGAGCAAAAACCTGGAGAGAACGTTCTGTCAGTACACCTGTTGTAATGCAATAAAACATAGCGATTGCAGACTGGAAGAAGCTACTAACCAACAGCAGAAGCAAAGCAGAGTTAACGAAACTGTATAACAGGTATTTCACAGAGAACTGCCATGACCTTCTGAAAGATGGCAAGGTTGTTTACCTGTCTGATGGATGGGTGAATGAGTCCTCAAAGTATCCTCTGGTGCAATTGAATTCCATGATGAATCCAACCAAGATGAAGCAGTCACTAGGATTATGTTGCTTATTACCTATACGTAAGAAGTGTGTTTAAGCGATGTTGTTGTAGTAAGTCCTGACATAGGTGTTTTGGTCCCGGTTGCTCCTCATTTCAGAGAACTTGGCATTGCAGTTTGTTCTTTAAAACTGTCCGAAAAGCTTGTACACAGATATGGCAACATACATTCCAGTCAGTTGTATACATGCAGTTATCGTCCGAAGGGAGGTGCAAGTTTACTGCCTTACTGGATATGACACATGCTCCTCATAGTCTGGTATCAGCAAGAAAAAGGCTTTTCAGATCATGACCAAATATGCTGATATACTCACTCATCTGTCGTCTTATAGTACAGGGCTTGGGTGGTTTCAACACTATTTTTGTACGGTTTATATCAATGTTTATATTTTACCAGGAGTGTACATGTAGGTTTATACTTAATGTGTATTCAAGTAGAAATATTTTGATGTAAGCCTTACGCTATGAGACATTACTTCGAAACATGTGTCTAATTGTAGCAGTAACCTATTTTCAAGCAGAGTTATTTTCAAAAGACCATTGTCTCTTCTATAATAAGTATGCAAAAGATTTTCAATATCTATGAAACTGTTTCTGCAATTTTGATATATTTAACTTACAAAGATGCTAAAAACTGGTGGCCATCTTGGCCGACATCTTAGATTTCTCGAAACACCACCACTTTTCAGAATTTATGCTGGCAAGGCTGTATGGTTTTAACTCTATTTGTGTAGGGTTTATATCAATGTTGATATTTTACCAGGAGTTTAATGTTTATTCAAATAGAAATATTTTGATACAAGCCGCACACTGTGAGAAATTACTTCAATACATTTGTCTAATCGTTGCAGTAACCTATTTTCAAGCAGAGTTACGGACCTTACGATTAAAATATAGACTCAGAATACAATTATTCCAATTATATCTGATTAGATATACCTTCTTTTGATAAATAGATAGGTCATGTGACGGAATTAGGCTTTGAACTTCCTCCAAATCTAATTTAAAAAATCCCTTTATAAAACTGGTGGGTGGGGTAAGTATAATACTTTTTGCCAAAAATTTCCAAGGTTGTAACAGGAATGTGTTTTATTTCTTTTTTATCATGTAAGCCAATCATAACACTTCAGTTAAATGTATATTTTCAATAGTTATTGTCTATTAGTTTTATGTAAACAATTAAATTTCAAGGTTAAATATTGCGAAAACTTGTATTTTTACCCGATTAACCTTAAACTGACCTTGACAATGAACTATGATAATACAAAGAGATGTATTTTTAAAAAGGCCAATGTGTCTTTTACAATATTCATGCAAAACATTTTCGGAAACTTTAAAGATGTTTATGCCATTTTGATATATCTAACTTAAGCTGGTGCTTCCATAAACGGCGGCCATCTTGGACGCCATCTTGGATTTCTCGGAACGCCACCACTTTTCCAAATTTATGCCGGCAGATTCGGATACTACAGACATTAACAAACATTTTGGTATATAACATGTCTTGTTAACAGACGGGTCTCACCTACTCTTAAAATAGAGGTCTTATCTGGCAATAGTCACTCTACCACAAAGAGGTTGGGTTAAAAATAGCCTATGGAGGAAAGGGTTAAGAAGGCTTTGCCCTCCATTTCAAAAGAGTTGTGTTACGATATACTAAAATATCGACCTTTAACCCTTTCCCTGTTCAGTATTCATGTAAGAAATTATCTCATGAATATTTATTAGCTGAAGTTTTATAATGTAAACATTTCAAGGAAGTTTCTTGCTATGACAAAAACTTTAGAATCAGAGCTGTATCATGTCCAAAGCAAACAGAGCAGATATTGATCTTATAGTCGCCATCTGATCTGGGTCTACCGTTAGCAAATGCGCGAAAATGCATTTATATGAAAGAAAGGGTTTGACCATGGAAGGAAACTGTAGAATCATATCTATGTTATATCATAAGCAAACAGCAGGTTCTGATCAGTACAGGAGCTGTCCGATCTGGGTCTACTCTGTTTGCAGAGGCATAGAACGGCATATTAATGGAGGAAAGGGCTAATACTTTGGTCAATAGTTTCTCATACACTTGAACAAATCTCAAGTCAAAAGTTCTCCATATCAGGGTTTTGACTTTTTCTTATTTTGTCACCATAAGGAGGGTTAACCCTTTGCCTGTCCAATATTCATGCACGGAATATCATGACATAATGAATATTTATGAGCTCAATTTTTATAATGGTACACGAACACAAAATATTTTTACTTTGGCAATCACATCTATATAAATCAATAAGCAAACAGAGGCAACTCCGATCAGACAGCTCCCACAGGAGCCGTCTGATCTGGATCTACTGTTTGCAAATGCATGAAAAGGCATGTATATGAGGGAAAGGGTGAACTGAGGATCAGGAAGTTGTGTCTATTGTATATTTGTTCTATCCTTATTTAAAGCTCCAATCAATCTTGCTGTCACTGCAGACATCAGTAGGAGGGTTATATATGCTAGGTCATAATCACAAAGCCCATAAAAAACACAGGTTGCCCCAGAATACAGCGCTGGGCAAGATATTACCATGTCTCCTGTCTGATGGATGTGCTGACCACCAACTCCCACTCACATCCACGACTGTGAAAAACTCAAGTACTTTATTCTCTATCACCAAGTACCATAAGCAAATTACAACATTTCATCTGATGTCTGTTTCAATTTTCCATGTTGGTTTGTTATCCATTTCTTTCCCTCCAACAGACAAAAGGCATGACAATGCTTGAACCAAGATAAGACACTGTATTACTCAGCATCTCATCTGGGTCTACACAGTTTGCAAAAGATATCCGTGACCTTTATCCTGGTGAATATTCATCAAATAAATAAACACACTTCATTAGCTGAATTTAATGTTATATAAACACAGGATCTTTTGGCCATGGCAGAAACTATAGTAATCAGATGTACATGCATATAATTCTGTCAGTAATGAGAGTAGATCCTGATCAGACAGTTCCTTCAGGAGTCATTTTATATGGGTTTACTCTGTTTGCAGAGGTCAAGGGCTACGGGTTAAAACAAAGCTAAAATAATTTTGCATAAATCATTCAATAGCTCTCTAATCTGGATCTTCACTGCTTGCAATTAATACCAGTTAACCCATTACCTCATAGGCTATTTTTAGATACAACCTATTTGAATAAATCTACCGAAAAAGGAGCATTAACTAGAGAAAAGGAAACTTTTAGAATTGTGTAATTTGAAACCATTTTGATAAATAGAGCATTTGCTCCTGTAGGAGCAAATGCTCTATTTATCACAATGGTTTCACAAAGTGACTTTTACAGAGCCGTCAAAAGTCGTCAATATGAGGGAATGGGTTAACTCTTCACTCCATAGATACTTTCTACATCTTTGCAAACAGAGTAGACCTAGATTAGACCGCTCCTTTGGTAGCTATCTGATCAAGGTCTGCACTGCTTTTGAAATAAAACAGATACGATTCTACAGTTTCTGTCACGGCCAAAACAATTCTGTATTCATTTCTCATTATAAAATTAATCTAATTTATATTCATATGTCATTATTTCTTATATGAATATTCATTGAGTAAAAGGTTAACTTATGTCCGACATTCAATTGGTAGAAATGACATTCAACCTCAAATAGTTTCTTACCTTCTTGGCCTCATTGACTTCATTCTGTGAGGGACTCAGCCCCGTACCATTTGTTGTTACCATTGGACTGTGAGACATGAGTTCGTCTGAGCCTCTCTGAAAATACACAAACAATAAGTATATGAGATATCTGTCTTGGGCTACTCCTTCACTTCCTTGTCCTGACCTCACTTTTTCCTGGTACTGCAATTGCATACGGTATCTCGCAAGTGCCAATAAGGAAACATGCAAATAGAGAGTATTACCAAGACAATGCAGTCTTTGTCACCATTTAAAGATCCATTTAGACAACAGTACTCTCTAACCATTTACCTCATAGGCTATTTTTAGATCCTACCCCTTTGAATACATCTACCGAAAAGGAGCACTAACTAGAGGAAAGGAATTTTTTTTAGATTTGTGTAGTGTTGAAACCATTGTGATAAATAGAGCACTTGCTCCATTACTAAGCATTCATGTCTGGGTCTACATTACTTGCAGAGCTATTAGTGAATTCCTCAGCATTTATGAATTCAAAAACCTTTTCAAAGCTCTGATAAAAGTTAGTAACTTTCGACTCGGACTCGTACACAAAATACTTATAGTATATGCATATTATCACTAAACAACAAAATCGCTAACTAATCTTTTTCTAAGTTTTTCCCTACGTTACCTAGGATAACAGGCTCATCATGATTCATCTTTCATGTCACAAAAAAATTACAAACATTTTATCAACTCAAACCAAACAAACAATAGTCAGATTTTTATAAGTACAGTAAAACCTCTCTAAAATGACCACTCAAAAGAAATGTTGCCATAGGTCTTTAAGACAGATGTACACTTAATACAGGACAAAAATAATGCAAATGGGAGTTTTCTGTATTACTTTCCTTCTGCATTTAACATCCAACTACTTTTTAAAACCTCCATGTTTGTTTATAACGGATCTCTTTAAACAGGTACTACTGTATAAATGACTTTTGTCCTCGCCTTGGGACAGATGCACCTTTGACTGACACATACCACACATTTATGGTAATCAGCGACCTATGACAACATCGCCTTTTGCATCGTTATCCCCATTTGCACAACAACGTACAACATCCTTAACCCTTTCCCTCATAGGCTATTTCTAGATACAACCACTTTGAATAAATCTACCGAAAAGGAGCATTAACTAGAGAAAAAGGATTTTTTTTAGAATTTTGTAGTTTGAAACCATTGTGATAAATAGAACATTTGCTCCTATTATAAGGAGCAAATGCTCTATTTATCACAATGGTTTCAGTAGGGGATTTTTACAGAGGCATAGAAAGGCATATTTATGGAGGAAAGGGTCAAGTATGCTACAGGCAAATCTGTAATTCACTTATGCAAACAGTCTGGATCCAGATGTAATTCGGCATCTCATCAGGATCCAAACTGAGTGATAACCATTAAATTGTGGGATAACCAATAACGTGTTATATAATATATCACTCTGCAATACCAATCTGGTATCCTCTTTGAGATCCTACAAGTATGAAGAACAAGAATGGTCAAATAATGTTAACCATTTACTCCATGCATTTGCCATTTTATGCCTTTGCAAAGACCTAGAGTTTGAAAATCTGTTTCATTAATTTCTAAAATGGCTATAATGTTCCACTTTCCATACTTCATTATAACTATTTTGTCCATGAATATTCAGTAGGTATTGAAATTTGGAATACACATAAAACAGAGAATGGGTTAAAATGACTTACTAATGAAACCGATTTACACTATTTCCCTATTAGTAAATTGACTTGGGCCAAGTAGTTAGGAACTTTTCCCTATTAGTAAATTGACTTGGGCCAAGTAGTTAGGAACTCGTGTAGTTAGGAATTCGTGGTATACTTAAGAGTACCAGAATGAGCAAATTGGCTAAGTACATACACTACACCCATTTTAATCACCTCCTCAATTTCAAGGCCAAGTTTCATCAGAATATGGATAACAACCATCCAAACTCTGCCAAGTTATTTATTCTTATGAATAACTTAGATTGTAATTAGCATCAGTATTCTGCCAGAGTTACTTAGCCAAATAGCTTAGACCCAGATCAAACTGTTCAGAAGGGAGCAGTTTAATCAGGGAGCAGTTTAACCCATTCCCTCATATTGACGACTTTTGAACACTGTACAAGTCACTTTGTGAAACCATTGTGATAAATAGAGCATTTGCTCCCATAGGAGCAAATGCTCTATTTATCACAATGGTTTCAAACCACAAAATTCTAAATTTTCCTTTTCTCTAGTGAATGCTCCTTTTTGGTAGATTTATTCAAAGTGGTTGTATCTAAAAATAGCCTATGAGGTAATGGGTTAATCAGGGAGCAGTTTGGGGGAGAAGTTTAATCAGAGTCTACACAAGTTGCCACTCCATAAGCTTCATTTAAAATATTCAAAACAGTGTAGAATAGATTTGAGCTTTTATCACTCAATAAACTACCATGCTATCTTATTATAACTGACATTATATATAAGTATATATTTAGCAACTAATTTCTTTTTCTTTGTTAACCCTTTCCTTCATATAAACACACATAAAAATAAAATAATATTGACACTGGACGGAACTAGTCATGCTTGAATATTCTAAGAAATGCAAAAGAGCACTTAATACTCAGGACGTTACTTGTTAATCTTTAGCACTCGGTTGTCATCTGTTTAAACGCTCAAAGCAATTTGTTCTTTCATCTCTTAGCAGAAACATGATTAGTCTAAAAACAGTTTGGATCTACAGTGAAACACTAACTTCTATGGCCTCCTATCTGGATCTACAGTGTTTGTAGGGCTGTTACAAATTCGCCTGCAGAGCGCTGAAGGTTGTTAGTCTTATTGCCAGTTGCCAGTCTAGACGGAAAATCCTAAATGCTCTTTCAATACAAATGCATGGAATGTCTGAGAGCTTTCAATATTCTCAAGAGCTCAGCAGTTTAAAACCTTTCTGCTCCATCACCACCATCAATGAACTTGTAACAACATTTGAAGACAATTTTGATTCAGATCAGAATCATCTGCAGTTGCCTTTGATCATCTGAATACAAACTGTTTGACAATCTGATAAATTCTTCTTATTGAAAGAAATCGAAGAAAATAACTATCTGGGGAATTAAACGAGAAGTTATTTATAGAAGTTAAAGTTACTTAGAAGTGAAAGCAATAACCCTTATCCAGCTGAACAGTTAAAACTGGCTCCTCCTTCCCTGAATAATTAAAACTGGCTCCTCCCTCTCTGAATATTAATTAAACAATTAAAACTGGCCCGCCCATTCTGAATATTAATTAAAAAGTAATTAAATTTAAATTTCTAGGGCTTGGTGCAAAACTATTGTAACTCCTTCACAAAGTGAAGGAGTTACAATAGTTTTGCACCAAGCCCTCAAATTAAAACTGGCTCCTCCCTCTCTGAATATTAATCAAACAATAGTTGTATCAAAATTTATATGATTTTTATGACAATCAGTGCAGACCCTGATCAACGTACTCATTCATGAGCCCTTTTGTCTGGGTCTATACTATTTACAAATATACTATGTTCCCACACTTTAAGGGTTAAAGCCTACAGGAAACAAGACAGCTCAGGTTAAACCCTTTCCCTCGCAGAAACTCCTTATTTTAATACTAAACAGGAAAAGAGTTAAATTCCTACCAACAAAGCCTCAACATAATGGTCTGCTATTTTTGTTAATTTGAATTTCTATTTCATCAAAATACCAAAATTTTAAAATCAACTTATCCATGCTTTGAACTGGAAGAGTAAATTTTCCAGTACAGGAGGAAAACGGTTTAAGATATTTTACTGTAATTTATAGATCTAACACTTACTCCTGGAGATTTTTAGGCACAAAATATCTTCAACAGAATCACATTATTCTTTGTTCCATTATCAGGGGATGTCTGCGAATTTGTAAAATACTGTAAGTGTTTTTATTTACAGGGGTTTGCCTTATTTTAATTGGTATTTTCACAGCTTTTGGAGCCTAAGGGAGCAATCGAAATAAATCCAAATTAAATTGTTGTCTCTCATTGCATCTGATGCACTTGCTCAAAGGTTCCATGCCGGGCCCAAAAGCAATGTAACAAAAGCTTACAATTTCTCTCAGAACTAAACCTAAAGAAGTACAAATGAACATTCTAGGAATAGCAAATCAAATTGGAATTGCAAGAGTATGTTTTATTGTAGCAGTTGCAATATAAACATGTTGAATTCAAATAGCTTATGCACAGTGAAATGTTAGAATAGGATTAGGATACACAGAACAACTGATGCGATGGCTCTACTAAAAATTCCATCTTGAATAGCCAAATAGCAACATTGGATGAAAACTGGCACTTTCTAAAGCCAATTTCTATATCAGATTATTTATGTCTGATCAGAAACATTCAAAGAAATTCAGTTCCTTGCAAATACAAAATACAGTAAAACTCCTCTAAACCGAAATTTTAACAATGTTTTTTTTCCAGTTTTATTTCAAAATCATACAAAGTTTCGCTTTATCTAAATATAGTATACAGTAAATACAGTCTTAACCCATTCCCTCATATTGACGCCTTTTGATGACTCTGCAAACATCACTTGTTGAAACCATTGTGATAAAATTTTCCTTTTCTCTAGTTAATGCTCCTTTGTGGTAGATTTATTCGAAGAGGTTGGATCTAAAAATAATCCATGAGGTAATGAGTTAAAATTTAGACAGGGTAAAAAGTCATGCAGAAATCTCCAAAAGGAAGTTGAGCCTCGAAAGGTAAACACGATTCTTACTTTCACTTTAAAAGTCATAAATCTACCAAAGATTAAGTTTGAAATAAATGATTGTATGATTTCGGTCAGACAAATGAACCAAGTAGGATGTCTACAGGTTATTTCAAGTCTTACATCGGTGCAAATATGATTAAATGTAATGTATCATTTTTTAGCCTATACAGTCTCTACCGTGACAGACATAGTAAAAACTCCGATTTTTGGGTATGAAATAAGAGTGCACTGTCTGTGTTTCGCACAGCGCCCCGGCGCTTCTGTTAGAGGAAATACCGTATACTATATCATAAGCAAACAGAGCAGATCCTGATAAGAGGGCTCATTACAGGAGACATCTGATCTTGGTCCAGTCTGATTGCAAAGGCTTGGAAAAGGTGTATTTATGGAGTAAAGGATTAAATCTATGCTTCTGCAGACAAGTATTTGGTTTCGGCACTTCCTAACACCTGTACTAACAACAAGTCCATTCTTACATCAGCGCCAGCTCAGTCTCTAGCAAAACAAAACCCTTGGCAACATTCAACAGGAAACACCTGAAGCTACTAGCTACAGTAAAACCTGTTTTAGTGGCCATAAAAAATCATGGGTATGGTAACGGCATGTAGTAGCTTAATGCAGGTCAAAAGTAATGCAAAAAGCTCCTAGAAGATTTCTGCATTACTTTTGCACTGCATTAAGCAACCACCTTTTTTAGATTCATATGTTCAATAAATGAATGGACTTAACCATTCCTCCTTAAATACGCCTTTCTACGTCTAAAATAGCCTATGAGGGAATTGGTTAAACAGTACTCTCATTAGCTCTAAAGGTTACCGGTATATTAGCCCTTTCCATGTTGAATATTAATTTAAGAAATAATAAATAACATCATGAATAATCATTTCACTGAAATTTTATACTGTTTTGCTTTGACAATCTTTGACAATCAGTCATCTGATCTGGGTCTACTCTGTTTAAAAAGGCATGAAATAGGGAAAAGTTTAACCCATTCCCTCATATTGACCAGGTAATGGGTTAACAGAGTTGTCTGGGGTGTACATTTCTAATGGCCAGTCACAACTATGGACCAGATGGAGCAAAGTGAACTTTTTCTATTTGAGATATTCTTCACCAAAGGTTGTACCACTTTTGTTCATAGTGTAAAATGCAGTGCAAGTTTACTTCTTACGAGTTTTTTGCTGTGGAAATTGTGTTGTGGGTGGCAAGCATTTGTGATGAGATAATGTGTGACTTGCAGCAAGCTTGAATGATATCATTTCTGAGTTTTCTGACGTCTCTCTCACGGTTGCCTTCCTGTCTAAGCGTTAACAAATCTTTTTCTTTAAAGCACAAGACTCTCATTCACACCTACTCATGAAAGCTTTTTATTAGTGTTAAGCATTAATAAAAAGCTTTCCTATCAGATAAGATTTGTTAGTTTTTACCTATTCCACCATTTCTCCATATGTTTTCAGCATCTGTATGTTTGCTTGTAAACCAGACTAAACTGGGTATGTTTGCTTGTAAACCAGACTATACCGGGTGAATCTTTTATGCAAACAGTAGGGATTCCAATGAGACCCATTGCAACACTACTGCCTCTGATGAAAATCACAACAGGTCCCTTTTAACAGAAATGGAAGTAAAATATGGGCTTTGCAAATTGAAGTACGTCACACATACTTATAGTCTGCTCTATTTGCTTATGGAATAATACAGAATCTGTTTCTACAATTTCTGCTTTGGCAAAACTTTTCATGTGTTAATATGACATGTTACAAAAAAAATCAACCTAATTAATATTCGTAGAAGCACCTTTTCATGCATTTGCAAACAGAGAAGACCCAGATCAGATGGCACCTAGAGGAGCCGTCTGATCACCGTCTGTTCTGTTTGCTAATAGAATTTGATAGAGATGTTTCTTTGGTTTCTAAAATGGCTACAATGTTCCACCTTCCATATTTCATTATAACCATTTTGTCCATGAATATTCAGTAGGTATTGAAATTTGCCAAAGTGTAAACATATATATAGATAAACTTGGGTAACATCCATTGCCCCTGGTCACTGCATGAAATACAGAACAATCACTATTGAAACGGTTCTTAAATCCTGCTCCGTTTAACAGTTCACCAAAGGCCTCATATATAGGGACAGGCCCTCATCAGAACAACAATTCAAGGACATCTACCGCCTGGGTTCTGTTCAAACTCTGTCAGAAATTTTGTTTTGAAAACTAATTCCCAAGTCTCCAACAGCAGGAACATATCAAGTGGAAGTTTGTATAATGATTTATTATACACCCACTTCATTTAATATCCTTCCCTCACAATGAGTACAAACTAATAGGTACTTAAAAACTCTCCACCACAGATCAGATTTTTGAGAAAGTGACTAACAATTGGAATCAAACGAGCCTCAGGTTAGAACTATGATCTAAAATTCATGGACAATCCATAGTGGAACCGATGTATTTTTGAAGACAGCAGAATGATTTGGCAGAAGGCATAATAAACAACAGTAAAAGGGTCATATAAACACTTGAAAACGGCCATTCAGATGAAGGGATGAAATCATGCATCTCTCTGCTCATGGCAAAAGAATTTCAACTAATTCATCATGATTTAACCATGTTAAACTTTCATGTTCTGTTTAAATTTTTCTAACAAATTATAGACTTAATTTAATCCTTTTTTTCCCATAACTTATTCATTATAAGAGATAATGAAATCAATAATATTAATGGGATGATTTTTCATAATAGCGTACAAACAGATATTTGGCCATGGCATTTGGACTATATGGAATCGGATCTGTATTATTTCATAAGCAGAAGACTCTCATCAAACAGCTCCTACACTGATCTGGGTCTACTCTATTTGCAATTTTGCAAATGTGTCAAATGGCAGTTATTATTGAGTAAAGGTTTAATATGACAGTAATGTTTCCGTAACGCACCATACTTATATGCTTATCTTTGATCAATGCTAAGTGACATTTTTCCAATGTCATGTTCCTTAGTAACAGAAGCGTTTTCTCTGGTCTTCTCTGATTGCAAAGGCATTATTTAAACCCTTTCCACCATAAATACGCCTTTCTACGCCTCTGTAAAAATCACCTGTTGAAACCATTGTGATAAATTTATCACAATGGTTTCAAACTGTAAAATTCTAAAATTTTCCTTTTCTCTATTTAATGCTCCTTTTGGGTAGATTTATTCAAAGTGGTTGGATATAAAAATAGCCTATGGAGGAATGGGTTAAAGGCATAATCTATTAGGTAAAGCATTAACACACCCTACATTGCAGATGCTGCAGACCTTAGCAAACAGGTCCAGATGTGACGCAAAATAAACTTGTGTCTCATTGTTTTACACCTTTAATTTGTAAAGTGTAAAGGATGTGTCTCATTGTTTTACACCTTTAGTTTGTAAAGTGCAAAGGATTTTCAACCACTAGATATTGCAAACAGTATAGACCCAGAGCAGCTGCCACACTGACAAAGCAACACATGACTTGGTTCTACATGACTGTAAGCATATAAGCCAATGAGAGTAGGTTCTAACAAGTAGCAGACAGTGCAGACCTTAATCACATGCCACATTGCATGACGCTGAACAGGGTCTACACTTTTTGATATTTCGTAAGGAAGGAGCAGTGATAAAATCAAGATTGGAAAACAATTTGCATACCTGGTTAGATAATGTCCAATATGAAGTTGACAGGATTCAATTAATCACCACACTGCGGGGTACAATACAACATATACTGTCAGTCAGTGCTTTATGCAATCTGCTGCCTGGATCTATATAATTCCTACTTCATATAACTCTCCTCACTGATTTTGGTGCAAAACTTTTGTAATACATTCTTTTACCATTTCACACTTTTTTTAGTAATATATTATTTTACCATTACACACATTTAAAATGCCAAAAGCTAATCTGTTTCTTCTATTAATTAAATTTTGTTTTCAAAAATACAGTCCGAGTGTCAAACAGCCGAGACCCAGACGAGACAAAGAGTTACTAAGCGTCTCACCTGCATCTCAAGTATTTGCAAAATGCCTACTGGGTATAGTTACAACAATGTTGCACCAAGCCCACTATATGCACTCTTAGCAAGTCCGGCTCACTCTATGCTTCAGTTTTAATTAAAATGAATATTTGTAACTGCAAGCAACTATCAGATACACGTTACAGCATGTTGTTCTTGCTAGGGTCCTGGGAAGACTGTACAAACTTGGCTGTGATTAATACCAATACAATGTATTTATACATTAATAATGTCGCTGATTCTGCCATAGCTAATGAAAGCAGCCATTCGGTTTCATTGCTATGTAAATTGATGCTAAATGACTCTAATTTCCAATAATTTTCCAGCAGCTATTTTGTAGATTGTCTTCTGTCTTCAGCCAACACCAGAACTGGCCTGACAGAAATTACCAATACTGTGAAACAGTTCGAATATCAAAGGTCAAGAAATGACTTCTCTTATTGCCATGCTTTCCATATACAGATGAAACAGTCTATGGCAAAGGTGTCTATACCAGTAGGTGGTTGTCTAATGCAGGATGAGTGTAATGCAGAAAGCTCCTAGGAATTAGACTATGTGACTTCAGTGTAAATCTTCTCTACAGCAAATATTATGTTTTTTATATTATTTAACCCATTCCCTCATATTTACGCCTTTTGACGCCTCTGCAAGTCACCTGTTGAAACCATTGTGATAAATAGAGCATTATTTTGCTCCTATAGGAAAAAATGCTCTATTTATCACAATGGTTTCAAACTATAAAATTATTTAAAAAAAATCCTTTTCTCTAATTAATGCTCCTTTTCGGTAGATTTATTCAAAGTCGTTGGATCTAAAAATAGCCTATGAGGTAATGGGTTAAATGTTTATTACAGGATGCCGTTCTTTCTATACAATAATGAATGTTTTGCTGGTCCAATTATTTACAATAGATACGATTCTTCATTTCTTGGATATGAATCAAATACTGCATTTTCAATTAATTTTAAGCATCGCGGTACCCAGATAATACAAAGACGTGAATAGATATACTTCACTCCCAGCATGCTACAGACAAATTAGCTGTAAACCCGTGTTACTGGTTCGGACAACAATGAAATATATCTAATTTGCATCTAAGTCCTTAAATACATTGCTGGTATTGTAGAAATACATGAAAGATTAAATTTGATAATTGAAACAGATAATAAAAGCAAGGGCACCACATGTGGGTGCCAACGCTCGTCTGTTTCATTGTAGCTGGTGAATAAGTGTGTGAAGTTTCACAAGAATTGCATGAATAGTAAAGAAGTAAAAGCCGGATGAAAGTTAAAGTTTCCCGATCACACTGACGACAATGACAACTTGGACGCTGGAGTAACGACAATAGCTCATATTTTTTTAGCTAATAAAATGTTGCTATACAGCAATTACTCAAGTGTAACAATATAAGTGGGAGAAAACGGCAGAGGAACAATTCAATTTTCATAACTGAATTTCTCTGAGCAATGATTATATTCTGAGCTTCATGATGGTTATTTTTTTGTGTGTGTGCTACATGATTCAGTCAGTTTGCTCCAAGTGCTAACCGAACAATCATAAACCAAGGTCGCATGATGAATGGTAATAGCGAAACTATTGGCAGCTTATTTAATTAGCAAGATTACACAGCCAGAAGGTTGTACCAGGAGGTTTATTAACCCGTATACTCTCAAAAACTGCATGTTTGCTCAAACCATCATCTCTTGTAAATTTACTTACTTCTGATGATTTCAAACTTTTGAGAAACTAATAACTGACAAAGTATAAACAGCATGGATCCTGATCTGAAGCAATTACTTGGTACCTGATCTGGATTATGACTGTGTGTAAAATGCCAGTCATAGTTTGATTAACAGGCTTATGGTGAGCAGGTCAATACTAAGTTGGCAGCTGTCAATTTTGACAATATCACAGAAAACAGTTCTCTTATAAACTACAACATATTATATGTATTTATTTGGCTTTTTTCTTTAGGTGGGATATAAACAGTTGATATTGCAGTTGCTGACAAGAAATATTATAGATTACTCTGCAATGAATGTGGGATGGATCGAAAGATAATTTGGAAAAGACTCTACATTAAATCTCTGAATGCAGGAAATAAGTGTCTTGGTATTTGCAAACAGTGTAGACACAATCGGGCTCCTGAGATGCAACCTGATCAGGGTCTGCACCGTTTGGCATTCAAAATCTTTTTGCTAATTACACCCTTTTATTCTGAAAGAAGTCCTGCCCTTAAAGTTCTACGTTGAAATGAAAGCATTCACCAGGTTAAGAAGTGAATGAAATGCTCCGCCAGGGACAATGTTGTGGGCCAACGGGATATCCCCTGGCACAAGAGGCGCACAAATATGAAACTAATGCTGGATTAACATCTGTACTTTTAATCATGCTTATCTTGTTCCTGCTAAAATAATCAAAGTATATCATACTAATACACTGGGCCTTCTGTCTTCAAAAGGCTATATAATTTAATACAGGGGTCTGCAAATTATTGCCATGGCAACCAGTGTGTTTATACTGAAGGCTGATACCTTGACCTATCACAATCTATTTATTCAATCTCTCTTCATCAATCTCTCTACACCATGCAAGAACAATTTCCACCTGAGCAGCCTGAATTCTCTCCAGATCTTGTATACAATGTCTTGCTTTTATAAACACAAGTTCAATGATAACATAAACACATCCCTCTACAAAGAAACTTCTCTCTTCTGTATTAACCCTTTCAACATGGGAGATGCATGCACTCTAATTTCCAATCAGTGTAGACCCAGATCATAGGACTTCTACAAGCTGTCTGATCAGGGTCTACACTATTGTCATTCCAAATCCTGCAGCAAGTTTAACCCTTTCCCTCATATAAACGTGTTTTCACGCGTTTGCAAACAAAGTAGACCCAGATCAGACGGCTCCTATAAGTAATTGAGGGTTGAAGATTAAAGGTACGGTTCTTTTGCACCTATAATCAATGCACGAGTACTAGAAGTACAGTACAATATATATATATAAAGTTGTGATAAACTTCTAAAGGCTATTCAAAAACATATTATGAATCGTCTAGTCAATATCAATTATATTATAACACTGATTATTGTCTACAGTAAGAACCTCTCTATAAGAAGTCTAATTCCAGATTTTAAAAGACAGAACTAAGGTGGTACGGAGCGTACGAAGTTATTTATTTCATTTTGCATTAACCCTTTTCCTAAAAGATATCCATTTTAAAGCCTTTGCAAACAGAGAAGACTCAGATGGCTCCTATAGGATAAGTCTAATCTGGGTCTGCACTGTTTGCTTATGAATAATGTAGTTCTTACTATAAAAGTTCTAAAATTCCCTATACAGTCTGATCTATTACAATTTAATAAGCAAACTGAGCAGACTTTGATCAGACAGATCCTACAGGCGCCATCATAAAATTCTGATCTAGGTCTACTCTGTTTGCAAAGGCATGAAAGGGGAAGGGTTTATCCTTTCATTATCAGGAATTAGATAGATGGGTGTTCTGATAAGGGTATACACTATTTGTTATCCAAAATTCTTGTCAGTAAATTTTCTTAAGCAGACAACATATTCTGCTGTGAGAAAGGACTAAGCTAGTTACTTTATCCAAATACCAAACTTGTATCAAAAGCTGAAATCTGTCTGATCTTGCCGTGCTTATTTATACTATCAGAGAAATGTATACTATAAGTATATAATTATCATCTGATATGCATGGTAAAGAGAGAATGGAATATTAATGTACACAAGAACCTCATTTAACCCTTTCCCTGTTCAATATTCATGTAAGAAATTATGACATCATGAATATCCATTAGCTGAAGTTTTATCATTTAACATTTCAATAGCGGTGGGTGGGGTGGGGGATCTAATTGGTTATGAGAACTGTTCACCCCTTACATTGGATGTGTTCATCCTGTTTTTATTTGAAATTGTAAGAGCCTGTCCGATAAAGGTCTGCTCTGTTCGCTTATGAAATTATAATACATCTGACTCTAACACAAACCCTGTGTACATATGCAATTCATCTGATAAATATTCATGATGTATTATTTCTAGCATGAATATTCAACAGAGAAAGAGTAAACCCTCTAATCTATGAATATTTATGCAGGAAATCATCATCATGAGTATTAATTACACGACTTTTTATAATGGCATAATAGCCGCATTACGAACAAGGGACATTTTCATCATGACAGAATCCACAGAATTAACATATAGATACTATTTCATATGAGCAAATAGAAGAGACCCTGATCCAATGGCTCCTAAAGGATATCTGGGTCTACAAAGTTTGCAAAGGCACAGGAAGGCCTATCTATAGAGGAAAGTTTAACCCTTTCCCTGATGAATATTCATGCAAGAAATAATGATGTCATGAATATTAATAAGATTATTTTTATAATGGCATAATATGAACACAGGATATTTTGGCTCAGGCAGAAGCTGTAGAATCAGATCTCTATTACACCATAAGCAAACAGAGCAGACCCTGATCAGATGGCTCCTATAGGATCTGTCTGATCTATGTCTACTCTGTTTGCAGATGCGTCAAAATGCACTTACAAAAGGGAAAAGTTTAAACTGTTTTGTTTTACAGAAAGAAGCATTTCCTCCCATTTTCATAAGACCATACTGCATATCAATCGTTGTAGTCATAAGTGGGTACCCTGATAATTTTTGTTATCAAAGCATGCAATCATAGATATGTGCCAGTCTTAATGTTATGTTGATGAAAATCAAACTTGCAACTGGTGGACTCAGAGCTGACTTGAACTATTTTGAACAATTTGAAACAATTTCTACTTCCTTTCTGCCATTTTCTGTACTAATTAAGTTTACATCATATCTGATCAAAATGACAAAATGTTGATCATTTACCTATGACACCTAAAATGTACTGAATACATGCAAATTTAGTAGGTAAAAAAGCTACATCACAAAGTCTCCAGAGAAGAGATGCAGAAAAATCTCAAGATTTATCAAAGAATATGACTATATTTCTACTCTTTCATCAGGAAAACAAAACATACTTGCACCGTCAATCTCAAAACGTGCAAGATCAAAGGCTTTGCATGTTAAACTAGTATACACTAACAATTTGACAAAACATTAACAACAATTACCAAATTTTGACAAATATCTAAAAATTTAGACGGTAGGCTATCTTTTAAATACTAAAAAATTACACACTTGAACAGTTTTATTGGTGAGAAAATAGTTGTCATAGCCATAGCTGTCAAGTAACACAGAGTAAAAATTTTAATGTTCTTTTACTGCTTCAAAAATATTGTTAAATATTTAACCCTTTACTCCATAAATATGCCTTTCTACACCTTTGAAAACAGATTAGACCCAGATCATATGGCTCCTATAGGAGCCGTCCGATCAGGGTCTGCTCTGTTTGCTTATGATATAATATATACCATTCTATAGTTTCTGCTTAGTAAGGGCCAAAATTCCAGTGTCCATGTGCTATTATAAAAAATAGTATAATTTCTATTCATGATGTTATTATTTTTTACATGAATATTCATGGAGTAAAGGGATAAACAAATCCAAGCAGTGACAGGCCTAACATAATTTATAATGTATGAATTTTTTTATTGATTAAACCCTTAACCCTTCGCTTGCTATACGCATCAATATACCTACCTGTAAATAGTGAAGACCCAGATGAGACAGCTCCCGCAGGAGCTGTCTCATCTGGGTCTTCACTATTTACAGGTACGTATATTGACATGAATAGCAAGCGAAGGGTTAAAACAGTGGAACGAATTTTAATAGTTTTAACACACTGAAGGTATGCCAATGAAAAACAAAGCTTTAATTCTTTACTAGTTAGTGGCGAAATCTTGATTACCAAGGCAAACAGTTTGTATCCACATGAGACACTGCATAATTTGACCTCCATGATCTGGATCCAAACTGTTTGACACTTGACCATATTTCTTCAAAAAAATTAGAAATTTTCTTTAAAGGATTGTAGCAGATGACAATTTTTGCAGACGAAAAATTACTTAGCATACAATCTTTTGCTGCCAATGTCTCCTGTGATTACCTATGCAAATAGTTTGGATCCAGATATGACGCCAAATAACTTGGCATCTCATCAGGGTCCAAACTGTTTGTTTGTAACTGTGACTGTTTTTGAAACAATGATGAAGAAATTGTAACAGATGAAAAAGTTTGCAGACGACAAAATTTGGCAGCGAAAGAGTTAAATTGATAATGGTTAGTCAGGCATAAACGTGAAGGGGAAGCGAAGGTATGAAATCATAAGACCATGGCAATTTGAATTATTCATACTCGTGATGTTTCTGGTTAACAATCGATAGATTTAATTATACTGGAATGCATGCGTATGGAAGTATCAAATTTACTCCATCACAGCAATTACCTGTTAGTGATACGGTTCATTGTCAGCGACAAAGTGCCGGCAACTAGAAAATGAAAACGTTTCTTCTTCAAAGATACTGCTATATACCATTATTATCCCGTATACAAACTATGAGAAGATAAACAGACTAAGACAAGTAGCTGTGTCTTAGACAGCACTGTTAACCCATTCCCTCATATTGACGCTTCTGCACAAGTCACCTGTTGAAACCATTGATAAATAGAGCATTAATTTTGCTCCTATAAGAGCAAATGCTCTATTATCACAATGGTTTCAAACTACAAAATTCTAAAAAAAATCTTTTCTCTAGTTAATGCTCCTTTCCGGTAGATTTATTCAAAGTGGTTCGATCTAAAAATACTCTATGAGGTAATTGGTTAATTAAGGTCTGCAATATCCAGCACTCATAAACATCTAAAATATTTCATAAGCCTTTACTCTAGATCTATAGCTACATCTTTTAACACCTGTGCGAACAGAGTAGACCCAGATCAAGGTCTGCTCTTGTTTCCTTATGCAAATATACAAATAACTGATTCTACAGTTCCTTCAATGGCCTAATATTTCTTCGTTCATATGCCATTATTACCATTCCGCTAATTAATATTCATGACGTCACTATTTATATGAATATTCATGGGGTAATGGGTTTTTAAACAGTAACAGAAGACTATGAATGCGACATCTAGCTGGGTACCCCATGTACAAGAATACCTAACTGGAACTTATTGTTTAGCTCACCAGGTAAGTGCTAGTAGTGGCACTACCACACAGGCCATTTTTTAAAACAGCCAAATCTATAAACATTTCCCAAATATTCCAACTAACATTGCCAAAATTCTAAACAAGAGGTAAATAATCCTAATATTTTCTCCAAGAACAACCTAGCAGAAACCTTTTGGAATGTAAACTTGCTGAATATTTTGCTTAGATGAAAAGCTTGGCATCTAAATTACCTGCCAGGCAATGGCTAGTTATTCTTTGGCACTGGACTGACCAACAGGTGGCCTGGATAAAGACATGGCCTGGCCGGAAGTGATAACATGCTACGAGAGATAACCAGTCAGACTCTGCCGAAATAATTAACTTTCAAGTGAGCCCAGGCATTTCTTAACAGAATCTTTCATCTTTGGAGACCAACCAGGTGCAGACTGGATTTCTCATTATGGAAAAAATTAAAGTTTATAATTATACTGGCACTAGACATTCAAAGACTGTGAGGCAAAACGGTTTCAGATTCAAATATATTTCTAAATAACTGTTGTGAAAAAAATGTCAGGATTGCATAGATATATATTGTAGATTGAAGAAAGTCTGACTCATTTTCCATGTACAGCCAAACAATGATTGAATGCTGTATTACTGAATATTTTATGGCTACTGGTTCTAAAATACAATTCTCAGTGAGAAACATGACCTGTTCAATTCAGAGCTTTAGAGAAATCTGATGCAAAATCGTTCTGAACAAACTGTTAAATTAAACATAATTAGAGATTGGTTTGAACGTTACGCATGGTATCATGCTCGCATTCATAAATGCATATTTCCCAAAACTGTATTCATTAACTGTCAAACTATTTTAGTTAACATTGAAACTTCTAATCATATCAACAAATGCTTTTATAGCCTCAACATGAAACTGATGGCCCTCTCAAACTTATATAATGCTGTTTTCTCCATTAACTTTTTGCATGCCAAGTGATTGTCATCTGCAGCATTTGTCTTCTGCTACGAATTCTTAAAGTTGTGGGTTTTTTTGTTGTTTTTTTCAATTCTTTTTCATAAGACATAATCCTTTCTCTTATATAAACTTTTTTTTCATGCCTTTGCAAGCAGAGTAGACCCAGATCAGACCGCTCATGTATGATCCAAACCATTTGTGTACGTAACTAGCATGTAACTGTTATTTCAACTAGAATTAAGTACAAAACTAGAAAATTGTATCCATAGGACAAAGATGCCACTCTTGTGATATTGTCCATAAATCAAGCATGTTTCACCATAATATTATATAGTGAAGAAAATTTCAAAGTCCCATAACTCTGGTAAACATAGTGAACATATTGAGCTCTGGTAAAGTTAGTGAATGTAACTGGTAAAAATTCTTTACGTATATCTTCACATCAAAGTTGTCAATATGTGAAAGTTTGAAGTCAATCCTCCCATTGGTGTATTTGGAGTTGAACCCACAATACTATTTCACTATGATGTTATATATGGGTAGTGAATAACATTTCAAAGTCCCTTAACTCTAGTAAAAACCGTCATAGCAAAAATCTGGGGGTGGGGGGGTGGGGGGGGGTTGGGGGGGAGCATAACCACCGTAACCACACTACAACAAACTCATGGTAACATGTGTAAACAGTCTGGATCAAGATGAGATGCTGAGAAGATTGCAATTTTGCAAATCGAGGGCTTGGTGCAAAACTATTGTAACTCCTTCACAAAGTGAAGGAGTTACAATAGTTTTGCACCAAGCCCTCGAAATACTTAGTTATGATAGCAACAGTCACTCTACGTAGACAGTCAACTGCCCTCAAGACAGAAAAGAATCAGAGAGGAAAAGATGTGAAGGACAGCCTGGTCAGAATCCCACGGAAGACTTCCTTAAGCTTCACAAATTGAATCAATTAAAACATAGTTTACTCAATGATTATTCACAAGGATTCAGATAACCCTTTGAATACTGTATATTTTTTTGTCTACCAGTTTTTACCTTAATTTCAATTCCTAAAGCATTTTTCTTCCTTTTTTCTTCTTCAAAACTCAATCAAACTGTCAAAATTGTTTGTATTCTAATAAGATGCCCAGTATCCGTGTCTCATCTGGATACAAATTATTCCCAAGGTTACAAATCATAAAATCAGAGTCAACAAGGAAGTTCTTCCTGATCACTGCTCACTCAGGAAGCCTCAAAGCTACTGCAACCTTCAGGTTCATACAATCTTCAGGTCAGAAATGATGAGAACTTAATTAGAAGAACAAGTCATCATAAAACTGACACACCCACTTGTCATGATGCCAAAGTGATTATGTTAACCTTTTATCTCATGAATATTTATACAAGAATTCAAGACTTCATGAATATCCGTAATAACCCTTTAATTTCCTCATATAAATGTTTATTTCACGCCTTTGCAAACAGTGTAGACCCAGATCAGATGGCTTCTGTAGATCGTGAGTCTTCTGATCCAGGGTCTGCTCTGTTTGCTTATGACGTGACATAGATCTGATTGAACTGTTTTGTCAATGCAAATAATTCCCTTGACAACATTACATTATAACAAGAGCACCGCATGCTGGTGCCAATGCTCGTCTGATTGTAGCTGCAAACATCAACGTTAACGTTAAGGACGACGACGACAACACAGATGCCGGAGTTATGACAATAGCTAAAAAATGTAATATTTTCATTGGAAAAAAAAGACAAGCTTAAACTTCAGCTAATAAATATTCATGATGTCATTATTTCTTACATGAATGTTGAACAGGGAAAGGGATAACATGTTTTATAATGGCCAATGAACACAGGAAGCTTGGACTATGTTAGAAACTGCACTTCAGATCTACAGTACTCCTTAACCCATTCCACCATAGACTATTTTTAGACCTAACCTCTTTGAATAAATCTACCCAAAGGGAGCATTAACTAGAGAAAAGGAAAATGTTGGAATTGAGTAGTATTGAAACCATTGTGATAAATAGAGCATTTGTTCCTTAGGAGCAAATGCTCTATTTATCACAGTGGTTTCATAGAGGGACTTTTACAGAGGCGTAGAAAGGCGTATTTATGGAGGAAAGGGTTAAGCAAAGAGAGCAGAGTAGGAACCATCTGATCTGTATCTACTGTCTTTACGACAGAAAGTCGGTTAACACTCGGACCTTAATTTACAACCCTCTGCTTTTGCGCCTGTGTCAATGAAACCCCTTTTCAATCTGAGAAATTATTGAAAACAGTCTGATTCCATGCTGATGGTCCCCAATTTATTTAACCTTTTGAAGTCAAAATAATCTATGAACCATCAGTGCTTAACTAAACAGTCTATTTAATAGTAAGAAAGGCTTAGAAAATTTGCTAGAGGATATTTAATAATAAACAGCTAAGATCCTGATAAGAGGCATTTGATCTGGGTCTACATTGTTTGAAAATGCCAGTACATTCATTTCCCACATTCAAAGAGTTAATATTTCAATCAGACAATCACAAAGTCAAATAATATCATGTGGCTTCAAGTTCATACAAATATTGGCTTCACTTGGTCAAAAGTTCAAAATTGTAATGAAACCATTAATTTTCTTCTATTTATTTTGTATGTTAAAACTGGGTAGATCAAGATCAGTTAAATGGTATCTTACATGTGTCTACACTGTACACACAGCTCCATCAGATTCTGTCTGCTTCTCTCTGAAGCCGGAGGATATTAATGTATCCAAATGTCCCTCTGCACGGTTTGATTAAAACACTGGCAGGCAGCTTTGCCGGAAAGAATAGGGGAATTTGTGTCAATTAAGCTTGACTAATGGTGGCAGAGTTCTGGTAAAATCGTTTGACAGGATCAACACATCCAATATAAAGGGCGAACAGTTGTCATGACCTGAATTAAGATCTATCTCTCCCCCAACCCTCCCCCTCTTCTATGAGGGATAGGGAAACTTTTTCACAAGAACTAAATAGTCATAGCTGATTGAAGCTGCTATTTTAAATAAAATCTTTATTCAAGCAATTTTTCCATTTTTTCTCAAGAAACTCTTTGAATATCTCCAGTGGGAGTACTAAGTTTAAAAGTAAATGTTTTTGATTTCTTAACCCTTTCCTTCATATAAACGTCTTTTAACGCATTTCGAGTGCTTGGTGCAAAACTATTCTAACTCCTTCGGTTTTGCACCAAGCCCTCGATTTGCAAACTAAGTAGACTAAGGTTAGACGACTCCTGTTTGCTTATGGTATAATATAGACCTGATTCTACAGTTTCTGCTTGAGCCAAATTTTTCCGTGTCCATTATGCCGTTTTAAACAAGAGGGCCAGAATGGCCCTGAAGCGCTCACCAGACAATCAGTGGAGAAGATTTTCAAAGTTTTCACTTTATGTTTCTATTGAAAGCTGGCTACTCCTGGGGCAGGGCCAATTTTGACCACAGGGGTATAATTTATATAACATTTGTAGAGGACCTGAACATGAAGCTATGTGCCAAATATGAAAGTTATGAACCTTCCAGTTTCAGAGAAGATTTTCAATGTTTTTACTATATATTTTTATTGAAAACTGACCACCCCTCGGGTGGGGCCAATTTTAATCCCAGGGGCATAATTTAAACAAGGCCATACAAAGTTCTGACTAAAGGCGATCAACTGTTCTTCTGAACGGGTATGTGTACCCTTGCATTCCAAACTGATTTTTTGCATTTGAATATTATTATAAATTATTACATAATAATTGCATAATCATAAGTATAAATTAATAGTTTCAAGTAGTACAATTTCATGTTAAAAAATATTTCATAATTTATTTGAAATCTTTAATTTGGCATTCTGGAGTCTTTACATGATTTACCCTTCTTCTGAACTGCAGGGCAGGTTATAATAATATCATAATGCCAATCACTATTATTAATTAACCCTTCCCTCATACAAACGTGTTTTCACATTTTTGAAAACAGTAGACCCAGATTGGATGCCTCCTATAGGAGCCATCTGATCAGGGCCTGCTGTGTTTGTAAATGGAATTTTATACATCTGTTCCTTAAGTTTCTAAAATGGCTACAATGTTCCACCTACTATATTTCATTATAACTATTTTGTAGATGAATATTCAGTAGGTTGTGAAATTTGGGGAAAAATGACTACAATGTTCCACCTTCCATACTTCATTTTAACTATTTTGTTCATGAATATGCAGTAGGCATTCAAATTAATAATAAACATAGAACAGGCAAAGGGTTAAGGCACAGAGCTCCAGCACCAGATACAGGTGACCTAAAAATAGCCACTGGTCATCTATCCCACTGCTTGACTGGATGACCTATTTATGAGCAAAGAGAAGATGCTTAAAATGGCAGTCAGCTATAAGTTTGCTAGAAAACTGTCTACCTTGTGGTGTAGCCAATTTTGACCACAGGAGCATAATTTATATAACTTTTGTAGAGAACCTGAACATGATGCTATGTGCCAAATATGAAGGCTGAGAACCTTCCAGTTACAGAGGAGATGATATTCAAAGTTTTCACTATATGTTTCTATAGAAAACAATGCACCCCTGGGGTGGGGCCAATTTTGACCCTAGGGACATAATTTATATAACTTTTGTAGAGGACCTACAGATGATGCTATGTGCCAAAGATGAAAGCTGAGACCCCTGTAGATTCAGAGGAGAAGAATTTTAAAGGTTGAAATTGTTGACGACCGACGACGGACGACGGACGACGCACGCCGACGGACGACAGACATCAGGCTATCACAAAAGCTCACCCTGAGCACTTTGTGCTCTGGTGAGCTAAAAACAATCTGATTAATATTCATGATGTCATTATTTCTTCCATAAATATTAAACAGGTATAGGGTTAGGGAGCCATTGTATTTCATAACTGAGTGTTATTAATTAATTGAATTATCTTCATTACATTTTTTTTTCAGCAAGTGAGTGGTATACTTTTCACCACCAGCCAATCAACTTGATTACCACTGCATCCTTTATTGCGAAAAATCATTGCTATCATATTACCATCAGCGAAACATGACGAATGTCACCAATTCTCTATCAAACCTCTGAATAGCTCATTTTGAAAGTGGAAATATCCCACATTGTTTAACAGAACTGCCAATTCACTATTTTAGGTTTGAATTTGCCAGATGTTATTTATTATGACAAAAATGGTAGAAGATGGTCAAAAAATGATCTCCTTTAGGACCTTTAGATCTGGGTGTACATTGTTTGCAAATGACAGTTATTTTGTATCCCATACTCAAAGGGTAAATCGATCGGCTTTCACAATACCCTTGTATAAAACAGTATAATTGCCTTTTATATACATTTCTAAATCCTATATCTGAACCAGCACCTGTTGCCTATGTTTGGTCTATGATACACAGCCCTGAGGATCTCGACAGATGGTGTACCATATAATGACACTGTATTTGTTATAGAGATGCTGGGTAAAATATATTTCTCTCTCTCTCTTTTCTCCTCCTCCTCCTCTCTCTCTCTCTCTCTCTCTTCCAAAGTGTAATGCATGTAAACTACCATAGAATTTGACATATAGCCAAAGCACATTATCCTGACACCATTTGAACACTCTAATGTTCACAGGGGTTACAAAACTTGCAACTCCAAATATGAATTGAATTACAATTTTGTTGGTGTGTGCATATTCCAACATTTATTTGCAATGTAAAATACATAAGGATGTCCAGTTAGCAGATGATGGCGGCTCCCATACACTGATGGCGGCTCCCATACACTAACATTGATTCATGTCCTTGGAAACAAGGACAAAACAACCCGGGGAGAATTTATATGGAAATTAGGAGAAACAACGATTAACCATTTGAATGTGGAAAATGAGTTGGAACAGCACTTGTACACAATGTAGAACCAGATTAGAGCGCTCCTAAAGGACTGGTCTCTAATCAGGGTCTGCGCTGATTGAAGTATTGCATACTGGATGCACTTCACAGTTAAACATTGATTGGCAATTCCACTGAATATTTAGCATCATATGGGTTAAATCAAGTGATCCAGCAATGTTATTCCAATATCCATGTCACAAGAACTGAAAGTGACAGAAGTGACAGGAAGCCATAATCCCATCACCATCTGGAGACATGCGTCTCTCCTAGCATGCAACTATTCATTAGCACAAAGCTCAAGGAAAAACATGACATCTACAAGTCTAATGAGAGCATAGGCTTTTCAATTCATAATTCTGATAATATCAAACTTTGACCACAGGTGCTAGGCGTGTGGCCATTTCACAAATACTGCTTATAAATACCTTCAAATACGTTTAGACATCATAACTTGACATTATAAAAAAAAGAAAAAAAATTTATTTTTTTTCGTATAATATATTACTATATAAAGGTATGTAACTAAATGGTCCAAAGTGGCAGAAAAAATGCACCAACTACATTCCGCGTCTTGTTACGACGTCAATTTCCGCTCGATTTCAATCAAATATGAGTCAATGCACGCAGAAATGTCCAGTCTTTCAAATATACACCATTGATTGCCGATCATAAGCCGAAAAATTACTGTTTTGAGACGATAAACTCCAGCTTAGATTTAGTCGACCGAGTCACTACCGACACATACATGCACATTTTCACCACTGATGACATCGAAAGTCACACTAGATCTCATAATATGGTCCGTTTTCCACTCTCATTCAATAAAACTAACATAACTATTCAACTTACTGTCGATGTCAACCTCAAAGTTACTACCGGTTCTACGAAACTGAAGAGTTTTCGAAACAACCCGCGGCTGTCAACATTCGGCCAGCCATGATTTTCGTGACCCGGAAATGCTTGAAGCGAAGAAGCGACTGGTGCCCGGCAGACCATTTGACTACTATGAAGCAGGTAACAAGTGCCCTGTAAACATGATTACTGGTGCTCGGTTTCTGCATAAAACACCCTGTTAACCCTTTCCCTCCTATAAACACCTTTTCACGCATTTGAAAACAGTATAGACCCGAATCAGATAGCTCGTAGAAGACCAGGATCTACTCCATTTGTGCCATGATATATAGATATAATTCTATACCATTCGTCGAAGCAAACATGCCCTTGAAAATGATAAAAATTAATCTAATAAATATTCATGGTGTTACTTTTTCTTACATGATTATTGAACAGGGAAATGTTAACTGGAAAATAAAATGCAGTCGACGTATACATTTTTCAGTCATGTGCTGGACACTATATATGAACAAGAGGACCCTGAGGGTCCTGGGGCGCTCACCTGACATTTGTTAAGTGTTGGTTACAACAATGTTACACACAAGTAATGGACAAGATTTTTCTAAAATTTGAAAATATACAAGATATCATCATATTTTAGAATTTTAGAAACTTGCAAGAGGGCCACCTAAAGACCATTCCTGCCAGATATCATTCAAATCTGATTGGTAGTTTCAGAGAAGAAGGTTTTTAAAGTTTTCTATATAAATAAATAAGGAAAGTGGCCCCGCCCCCTGACGGCCATGTTTTTTTAGATATCATCATGAATTTTAGAAACTTGCAAGAGGGCCACCTAAAGACCATTCCTGCCAGATATCGTTCAAATCTGATTGGTAGTTTCAGAGAAGAAGATTTTTAAGTTTTCTATATAAACATGACGAACACGAAGAACTTTTCCAGACCGAGAAGATCAAATCTAGGGCTTGAGAGTATTTCCTATTTCGAAAGGTGAATCCTGGTTCAGCAAGCAAAACAACACTTGATATAGATGATGTTATATGTAAGCTCTGTAAGAAAGAGTATAAAAACAAAGGTTTGTATAATACAGTCAATACCCTACCCACTTATGTTTACTTCGGCAAAAGCGAAGCGAAATATTCACAAACATGCAGTCAAAGATTATTACCAGATACTGAGCAGAAATAAAATTTCAATAAAAGATGTGAATAATTCATTCAATGATCTAGTGATGAAAGCGTTGGAGTTGCTACTGTGCTTTTCGGATGGGGGTCAACTTGGCCCATTTCCAACTCGGACCGCATGTCTATGATTGCCAATTCTCTTCATTGCAAATCCAAACTAGCTCATTTAGATATTTAGCTGTATAAACAGCAAGCTTGCTACTTATATAGTTAAATACCTAAATGAGCTAATTTTATGGACTAATGGTGAGGGTTGTGTTGAAAACAAATTAATATTTCTAATTTTCATTTGATAACATTGAAAATATCCATATTGTGCAGAGAGTTATGCAATCTGAAAGGCTTATGCAGACAAGGTACACATTACTATTGTAGCTTGAAAAGTTGACCGCATGTCTATGATTGCCAATTCTCTTCATTGCAAATCCAAACTAGCTCATTTAGATATTTAGCTGTATAAACAGCAAGCTTGCTACTTATATAGTTAAATACCTAAATGAGCTAATTTTATGGACTATCGGTGAGGCTTGTGTTGAAAACAAATTAATATTTCTAATTTTCATTTGATAACATTGAAAATATCCATATTGTGCAGAGAGTTATTCAATCTGAAAGGCTTATGCAGACAAGGTACACATTACTATTGTAGCTTGAAAAGTTTATTCGAATACAGCCCCTCCAATAGGCTAAAGAATCACACGGCATAAGGTTATCATTCTGAGCAAGAATCACACGGCATAAGATTATCATTCTGAGCAAGCGTGATCAAGATTAGGCAGAAAATGTGGCTTCTAGAGTGTAGGCAAGATTTTTCTAAGATTTGACCTAGTGACCTACTTTTTCACCCCACACCACCCACAACCGAACTCAAATGAGAGATCATCAAGGTTATCATTCTGAGCAAGTTTGATCAAGATTGGGCTGAAAATGTGGCCTCTAGGGTGTAAACAAGATTTTTCTAAGATTTGACCTAGTGACCTACATTTTGACCCCAGCCCACCCATGATGGATCTCAATTGAGATATCATCAAGGTCATCATTCTGAGCAAGTTTGATGAAGAATAGGCAGAAAATGTGGCTTCTAGAGTGTAAACAAGATTTTTCTAAGATTTGACCTAGTGACCTACTTTTTGACCCAAGCCCACATATGATCAAACTCGATCAAGATATCATCAAGGTTATCATTCTGAGCAAGTTTGATGAAGATTAGGCAGAAATTGTGGCTTCTACAGTGTAAACAAGATTTTTTTAAGATTTGACCTAATGACCTACTTTTTAATCCTGCCCCACCCATGATCGAACTTGATCGAGATATCATCAAGAATATCATCCTGAGCAAGTCTGATCAAGATTGGACTAAAAATGTGACCTCTAGATTGTTCACAAGGTTTTTCAATAATTTGACCCAGTGACCTAGTTTTTAACCGTATGTGACCCACTTTCAAACTCATCCAAGTTTCTATCAAGACAATCATTCTGACTAAGTTTCATGAAGATTGGACTAAAAATGTGACCTCTAGAGTGTTCACAAAGATTTTGAATAATTTGACCTAGTGACCTAGTTTTTGACCCCACATGACCCACTTTCGAACTCATCCGAGATTTTTTCAAGACAATCATTCTGACCAAGTTTCATGAAGATTTGGCTACAAATGTGACCTCTAGAGTGTTCACAAGCCAAATGTTGACGACGCACGACGCACGACGCACAACGCACGACGCACGACGCCGGACGCCGGACGGAGCACCATGACAATAGCTCACTTGAGCAAGCTCAGGTGAGCTAAAAATAAATTAACACATATATTAGAAAGCAAACGATTATAAAATAATCAGTATAATTACCAAGTAACTATAGTCATTGTTCCTGATATATGTATGAAATGAAGGCTGTCATTAAATTTTAAATAGAGCTAGTTCTCTCTTTTTTTCAGTCTTATTAGAATAGAAAATCTAAATTTTGGGCGAACATAATCAGCAGTTTACAGGGCACTTGTTACCTGCTTTATAGTAGTCAAATGGTCTGCCGGGCACCAGTCGCTTCTTCGCTTCAAGCATTTCCGGGTCACGAAAATCATGGCTGGCCGAATGTTGACAGCCGCGGGTTGTTTCGAAAACTCTTCAGTTTCGTAGAACCGGTAGTAACTTTGAGGTTGACATCGACAGTAAGTTGAATAGTTATGTTAGTTTTATTGAATGAGAGTGGAAAACGGACCATATTATGAGATCTAGTGTGACTTTCGATGTCATCAGTGGTGAAAATGTGCATGTATGTGTCGGTAGTGACTCGGTCGACTAAATCTAAGCTGGAGTTTATCGTCTCAAAACAGTAATTTTTCGGCTTTTGATCGGCAATCAATGGTGTATATTTGAAAGACTGGACATTTCTGCGTGCATTGACTCATATTTGATTGAAATCGAGCGGAAATTGACGTCGTAACAAGACGCGGAATGTAGTTGGTGCATTTTTTCTGCCACTTTGGACCATTTAGTTACATACCTTTATATAGTAATATATTATACGAAAAAAAAAAAAATTTTCATTTTTTTTTCTTTTTTTTATAATGTCAAGTTATGATGTCTAAACGTATTTGAAGGTATTTATAAGCAGTATTTGTGAAATGGCCACACGCCTAGCACCTGTGACTTTGACAGGATCTCCATAGCTGCTGACAAAACCATGGAGCCCTGAGTTAGAAGCAGGCAGGGCGCCAGATAATAAGTTGAACATTTTTCAACAAGTGTTTCTTAACCATTTACTCCATGAATATTCATGACAGAAATAATGACATCATGAATATTAATTAGATGAATTTTAATAAGTTTTTAGCTAAGACAGAAATTGTGAGCCAGTTGGGTTTTACGACACTGCGACACTAAAAAACAGATTTATTCTCCAATTGTCCTACACACTCTATCAATGACAAACAGTTTGGATTATGATGAGACTCATCCTTTCCTTAGATTATTAACCCTTTACTCCGTAAATACGCTTTTCTACACCTTTGCGAACAGGGTAGACCCAGACCTGACCCTACTGTTAGCTTACGACATATCAGAGATGTGATTCTACACTTTCTGTCTTGGTTAAGTATTTCTGTATTCATATGTTTTAAAATTATCACTAATTAATATGCATGATGTCTTAACCCTTTCCTCCAATAAATACACCTTTCTACGCCTCTGTAATAACCACTTCTTGAAACAATTGTGATAAATAGAGCATTTGCTCCTATAGGAGCAAATGCCCTATTTATCACAATGGTTTCAAACTACAAAATTCTAAAATTTTACTTTTCTCTAGTTAATGCTCCTTTTGGGTAGATTTATTCAAAGAGGTTGTATCTAAAAATAGTTTATGAGACATGAATATTCATGGAATAAAGGGTTAATATTTACCAACAGCATGCTACAACTTAGATCTGTCCATTAATAGTATTATCCTATAGTTTCACACATAATTCCTTTGTAATTGCAATAGTTACCTGCAAGGTGGCCAATTAAGTCGCCACTGACAGAACGGGGAATCAATATCCTTTGATTGACTGAATTTAGATTATTCAGGATTTGCAAATAGGTGGATTTCACAACCGTAAATCAATATTGTGTCCAACCTGGCTGATCTGTCGAGACTGTTTGCAAATGGTGATATTATAGAACCTTCTTAGGGCGACCACTTTGAAATGAATGGGAGTCTCCGAATCAGGTGACTGCTTCATTAGGAACCAAAGTAACGCAGACATCACCTCGGAGAATTTTCTGTATTACTTTTGATTTACAGCATACTACCATCTGTCTTGTAACAGATCAACAATTTTACTTCTCGTCAGTGATCCTTTATGAAAGGTAGTACAGTAAAACCTCTCTATAACGACCACTAAATTACATAAAGGTATTTTGTGTTAAAGGCAGGTGGATGCTTAAAGCAAGGTGAAAGTAAAACAGAACGCTCCTATAGGAGCGTTCTGTTTTACTTTCACCTTGCTTTAAGCAACCAGCTGTCCAAAATACCAACTAATTAACACAACTTAGTGGTCGTTATAGAGAGGTGTTACTGTATTTAGGTTTAACTATTCAAACATTGAATTACTTCAAAGTGCAATGGTCAGCCCATGCTTAACAATAGAGTGTATTTAGTATGAAAGAGTATGATTTGTGCAACATATTGTGCAGACACTTTTCCCGTGAATATTTTTGTAAGAAAGGATGACATCATGAATATTAATTAACAGATCAAGCCCTGATCAAAGCCATCTGATCTGGGTCTAATGTTTGCAAAAGTGTTAAAAGACGTATTAATGATGTAAAGGATTAAAATTGGTTCCTCCTTTGCTCGCACGCACGCACACGCAGAGGAACGCATACCCCACACACACACATGTACACACACATGCACACCAATAATCCTAAAACTCTTTGCTCCATATTCTTGAAATAGCATGGGCATTAATGTTACAAGGACACAGAATTCCTTTCAGGCTTTCAACTGATCAGGAGGTCATTAATCACTGGATTAGAAGAAATCTTCCCTAGTAGTAAGGACTACTAGATGGCATTGGAAACTTTAATCAGTAATCTTTAACCCTTTCAATGTAGGATGTGAGTGTACTGCCATTTGCAAACAGGGTAGACCCAGATCAGAGGGTTCCTAGAAGAGCCCTATGATCAGGGTCACCACTGTTTGTCATTCAAAATCATCTAGCAAAGTTTAGCCTTTCATAATGAATGAAGTCTACAGTTAACCCTTCCTTCATATAAATGCATTTTCAAGCACTTGCAAACAGATAGGACCCAGATATGGGTCTGCTCTGTTTGCTTTTGACATAATATAGATCTGGTTTTACTGTTTTTGTTAGAGCAAGAAGACTCCTTGAAAAGCTAAAAATATTCAAGCTGTCATAATTTCTGAAATGGATATTGAACAGGGAATGGGCTAACCTGTTCCTCCATAGGCTATTTTTAGACCCAACCTCTTTGAATACATCTACCGAAAAGGAGCATTAACTAGAGAAAAGGATAATTTTAGAATTTTGTACATGTAGTTTGAAACCATTGCGATAAATACAGCATTTGCTCCTATAGGAGCAAAATTAATGCTCTATTTACCACAATGGTTTCAACAGGTGACTTTTACAGGTGTAGAAAGTCATATTTATGGAGGAAAGGGTTAAACAACGACAGGGCACTCCATTTTTTTAAATTTCGGCATTCAAACGATCCATGTTTTTCATTACTACTAGTTTAATGATCGTATGTATATCATTGAATGCAGACTCTTGCATACAAACAGCATTTTCTATACAACAAACATAAAATACCCGTACAGTCGAATCGCGGTCAATCGAATCTCGCTCACTCGTTTTGACGGTTTAACTCGTCCAAAGGCAATGTCTGCATAGTAATTATATGTATAAACAATGCTTTCACTCGGACATTCGTTAAATCGGATAATTCGATCATTGGGACGGTTTGTCAGGTCCTAACAACCACTAATTACCTTGTTTTTGACACGTTCACTCGAACACTGCTTAGACTTCACGGCGCTGTGGTTATTACCACTTCGTGATTTTCACACCTATTTCGAAACCCTTTGATCACGGATTATCGAGTGAACGGTTTTAATGCATACAGTCAAAACTGCCCTGACACTTGTCACTTTTGTTTTTAACTGTGATCAAACAGCAAGCTAATAGAATAACGGGTTGCCTATAAATACAAAGTGACTTATGTACACGACAAATATTCCCAGGCAACGTTCATGTAGTATAACTTACGATACTGTAAGTTTCACGACACCAATTAAGATGGCGGCCGAGATAATGGAAATGCAACTACTCAGACGATGCGCTGGTTCGAACTTGGTTCGGGGTCCATTGGAGGTTCGAGTTATCGCGATTCGACTGTATATCTATTCTTCAATGATAAATGTGTATGTATATATACCAGGAATGAAAAATCTTTTAATCTCCAACAATTGATAACACATATACAAAGGACTGATAAATCACTTTTCGCAATGATTCACCTTTATTCATGTTTTTCAATCCGACTCCATTTTGCAAATAACAAAATTTCCTCAAAAGCTGAAAATATTAATTGTAATATTTGCACAATATGTCAAGAAGTTTGACATGCCTTAATGTAATATTTTAACAATTTTTTCATTAGAAGAAATTAATCTTTTAACATTTTCCGTTGCACCTATAATCAGTAGCCGGCGGCCATTCAAAGACTGTGAAATGAAATGCTAATATTTTGGGTTTATCTATCAACAAACCTGAATCACTGTATACAAACTATTGATTATTCAGTATAATGGATCTTTTTATTTTAAAGTAATGGCTTTTTCTCCAGAGCTTGTAAATCTTGCTTCATTGTAATGACCTAAAGCTGTGTCCTAGCTCAACTTTGATGTGAAATTTTAATGTCACCACTTGGCAGCAGCGACCATGAAACCCTTTGATCAAGATTGTTGGATCAATATTGAAATGAACCATGCATGCTTCCATTTTTTCCCCACATTTCTACACAGTATACCAGGTACCTTGTTCTTTGAAACAAACAGTCCAACTGAAAATCACAATATTGTCTGTTCTATGACAACGGGACTAAAATAAATTAACTTTAAAGAATGAATATGTAATTATATGACTGTTGAATAACTCTTGTTTCATGACAAAATTTTAGCCAGATGAAATCACGTTCTGATCCAGGTCTGCATACTCTGCCATTGATGTCAGTCATGTTTTCCACGGAATCATACAAGGACAGAAGTATTAAACCCTTAACCTGCTGAATAATTAAAATTAGCTCCACCCCTCCTGAATATTAATGAAATAAAACATTGTAACAAAATTTATCATTGAAGAAAATGATTTTAATGAAAAACATTGCGGACCCTGATTAAAAGGCTCCCTCAGGAGTCCACTGATCTTGGTCTGCACTGTTTGCGAAGGTCTTGTCTACTTGGTTCTCACACTTTAACCCATAACCTCATAGGCTATTTTTAGATAAAACCTCTTTGAATAAATCTACAGAAAAGTAGTAGTAACTAGAGAAAAGGACAATTATAGAATTCTGTAGTTTGAAACGATTGTGATAAATAGGGCATTTGCTCCTATAGGAGCAAATGCTCTATTTATCACAATGGTTTCAACAGGTGAATTTTGCAGAGGCATCAAAAGGCGTCAATATGAGGGAATGGGTTACTGGTTAAACTTGTGATCAATCGAAAACCTCAAACTTTTATCTTAATTTTCATGTTCAGGTGTTAAAGAAAAATCAAATTTTTGACAGTAAAAAAAAATAGGATGTTGAAGCTTCAAAAATAGTGTTCAGCTTGAATATTGTATGCCTCTTTCTGGAGTAAATAAATTCCCATCTATTTTTAGCATTGAGATGAAATATCATGTGTGGGAGAGTAGACAAACATGAAAAACCATTTTTTTTCTCGGTGAAACAAATCTGACAGATGCAAAGGCTCGTAAAACCAGAACAAAAACGGAAATCTTTCCCAGACACAACAACATTCCCACTGCATGTTACCGAAACTCCTGCCTCTCATGAAATGTTTTCTTAAGATCAGAAACCTAGAAAATAGTTCAAAATGCACCACTGTGATTTTTAGAAGGCAATAAGAGCCAAGTGCCATTTGTTAGAATTAACTTTAAGCACCCTAATTAACCCTTGAATGCTGCTTTTTCAAAATGAACTGATCCAGCAGTGTCTAGCAGTAGAGTCCATTCAGTATGAAAGGCCTACAGTGGTTAGAGAATTTTGAATGACAAACAGTGCAGACCTCGATCAGAGGGCTCCTTAGGAGCCCTCTGATCAAGGTCTACACTGTTTACAAATGACAGCACACTCATTTCCAGGCATTCAAAAGGTAATGGATGAACTGATGGTATTCACAAACATCATAAACAAGCATTACCAAGTGCTATTTGGTCCTAGTCTGTGTTCAGGCAAGAAAATGGTACTTAATCAAGGCAATTATCAGCTTGATTTTATAGACACAAGTCACTCACCACAGAAGACAATCCAATATTCAAAGATTAACCTCTAGGTGATTAAGCTACTGAGCATACCAGTATAATTTCTTTTCAAGGAAGTGATCTGTTTTACCCAGTTTGGATACAGATGAGACGAGTTACATGACATCTAGACAGATGAGATGAGTTGCATGATGTCTAGACAGATGAGACAAGTTACACGACGTCTAGATCAAGATCCAAACTTGTTTTGTAAAAGTAATCAATGATTCCCCTGTTAAATGTTTTAACTAAATCTTCAGTCACCAAATCTCCCTCTCCACTGCTTTGTAAAGCTAACAAATCAATTGGCAACATTTTAATAACCGTAAATTAGACTAATAGAGAAACGAAAAGAAAAAGAACCTGATCAAACTGCTCCTTCTAGAGCAGTAAATGAGTTTAATCTTGGTCTGAAGCATTTGCAAAAATAATTAGGCTAATCAGGGTGTAGGCACTTACAAAATTGGTGCTTTGTTACAAAAAACTTTTAGGAATCTATAGTCTATATCCCAGTTTACTCAATGAATGACATTCTAGAAACACATAAATATGCTAAAATAATACGACTACCACTTTATATCTGGTTATAAAACTTTATAATTATCTCCTTGTCGATATTTGACTCCTTAAACCTTTACACTGCGAATATTCATATAAGAAATAATGACATCATGAATATTAAGTTAGATTAATGAGCCATCTGATCTAGGTCTTCTCTGTTTGCAAATGTGTAGTGAGGCGTGTTTATGGAAGAAAGAGTTTAGTTTTGTCTTTGGCAAACTAGCTCATTTCAAATATAGTCAGCTGCAATTTTCCACTAGATTTTCCCACGCTTGAATTTATGGCTGATACAAAAATTAAATATTGATATGCATATTATTATAGAGCCTGAATTCTTACGATTTCTTGTAGCAATAATAATCTTTCATACTTAGATAATTCGTGAATGTAATTTATTAAGTAAGTTTCCAAAATCAAACTCTAACTATACAGCCACAATAAAAATGATTAACCCTTTCCCTCATATAAACACCTTTCTACGCCTTTGCAAACAGAGTTGACCAAGATCTGATCACTCCTGAAGGAGCCATTCGATCAGTCTGCTCTGTCTGCTTATGGTATTTTATAGATCTGATAAAATGGAACAAATTTCCTTCTGTTCATAATGCCATTACAAAAATTCAGTAACTAAAAAATATTTATTCATAATGATCTTTTTTATATTGTTTTTTTAAAAAACAAAACAAAACCAAAAAAACATCAAAAGATAATTTCTTACAAACAACTCAGATTGTAAAGACAATATATACAAGAATGTTCTAATTCTCAGTCACTGCTACTTATCCTTCAATGCTGAATTCTACACATGTACAAGATTCTTATATTTTAACTACATTTTAATAGCCTGTAAGCTACAAAATTTCCCATAAGCCAGACTGGGCTTATCAGCATTCTGCCAGTGTTAACAAATTGGTTAGGGCAGCCAGAAGTCCCAAAGTTGTCCCAGAATACTAATGAATCGCAGTGGTACCCCATAATGAATATCAACTCAAAGATGGAGCAAGAACAAACACTCAAAACAGTTCAGATCCTTATCATGTTACAGAGTTTTAATGTACCAGAGATAAAAGGCACTGTTCACTATACCCATCTATGGACTCAGATGCAGCATATAACAAAGATTTACATGTATCTCTTTCAGAGCTGTTCACACTTTTGAATAGTAAAGAATTTTACACAACTCACATTTGTTGTTAATTATAAACTCCTCAAGACTTCAACAAAAACAAAAAAAATACTTCACCCTAACAGGCAGAGTGCTTAGGTATAGTGCTCTTCCTTGACATGTAAATCTGTAAGAAATAACATTTTGCCAACCAAATTCTTCCTGAAAATTGGCTAATAAACTTGTCCTTTTCAAAGCAAGACTTACAAGCAAGTACGTCTGAAACAGTCTGATACATGACGAGTCTGATCAGGATCCTAAGGGTTTCAATATCGAGGGTTTGGTGCAAAACTATTGTAACTCCTTCACAAAGTGAAGGAGTTACAATAGTTTCGCACCAAACCCTCGAATTGTATACTAAAACATTTGTTTGAGAGTGTTGGTGAATTTAACCCTTTATTCCATAAATATGCCTTTGCAAACCGAGAACACCCACATCAGACTCAATCTCAGGGTCTTTCCTGTTTGCTTATGAAATACTATAGACCTAATTCTACGGGTTTCACTATGACGAACTATTCCTGTGTTCAAGTGCTATTATAAAAATTAATCTAATTAATATTCATGATGTTATTATTTCCTATATGAATAGGGTCGCTTATTATGGAATACTCTGTCAAAACAAGTCCAGCTTTATTAACCCTTTCCTCCATAAATACGCCTTTCTACGCCTCTGCAAAAGTCACTTTTTGAAACCATTGTGATAAATAGAGCATTTGCTCCATAGAAGCAAAATGCTCTATTTGTCACAATGGTTTCAATACTGCATAATTCTAAAAAAAATCCTTTTCTCTAATAAATGCTCCTTTTTGGTAAATATATTCAAAGAGGTTGGATCTAAAAATAGCCTTTGAGAGAATGGGTTAAGGGACTAACAGATCAGGTTTATTTTGCACTCACTGTGTCAATTCTCTATATTCTAGATCCAAATATGACATCCAATTTTAGCAACTCAGCCTCTTATCAAGATCTAACTTTCTTTCTGATTCCTTGATTGTGTCTTGGGCGAGAAATAAAAGAAAACATTTACTCTGAGATAGGAAGCTAACAACATTTTGTGTGGCTTACAATTACAAATTAAATACATCTTATTTTAAAATGTACTTCTCCAATGACGGATGTAGTGAGAAAGCATAAAAAATGGGAGGGGCAAATATACCAGTAAACAGCCACACTCAGTGAAACCGAGGAAAAGTGACAGAAAATAAATATCACTACTTACGTTTTTCCCTGTACTGTGGTAAATGTAAGTCCAATGCTGATATTAGAGCAACAGAATATAATCACAGCAGGGAGAGACAGTTGTCACAGAGAGAGAGGAGAAGAGAAACAACAGCGAAGTATTGCTTTAGACCCAGCCCCTAGTAACGAAGAACATGTATGTGAGTGAAGTGTCGATATGTAGCACACCGGTTAACTGAAAGCTTTACTCTCCCATTGGAAGATTAGGCCTATACAATCCTGGCGAACTCACTCAGCTATATCCTACACCTACCTGTCGTAATAGGTGTATTGCCTTTGCCATAACTTAATACTGACTGACTGAAAGGCTTATCACAACAGTATGGATCCTGATCAGAGTACAAGTAATCTAACTTTTATTAGATACTCGAGCTATTGACTCAATTCCTAGGAAAAAACTGACTAATAAATAATCATGCAATTAAAGCAGACAGGATGTTTAAGCAGGCTTATTTACAGTATATAAAAGGATTAATTATAAACTGCCATACGAACTACAACCTATTCAAACCATTGTTGGGTAAAAAATTGTATGGGAAAATTTCCGCACTCTTTGTGAAAGGTGTAATTTCATATTATAATTTCCAAGTCTAAATTTAGTAAGAATTTAGCAAAACTGTGACACTGGTGAAACTGATTGCTTGCAGATGAAATTAAATTTGGAAGAAGATTTGTACAACTAGAATTGTTTTTGTTTTCTCAGTCCCATAACTCTGCAGAAAATCATCGAACCGGAACAGGAGTATGATATGCACAACTAGGCATGGTGCTGAGCAGTCCTATAAAGTTTCATAAGAATCTGACCAAAGATTTTGGAGAAATCGTGCTGACAAAATTTTCAATGTAACATTTCAAAGTCCCACAACTCTGCAGAAAATCATCTAACCAAAACAGGAATAAGAAATGCATAACTAGACATCATGCTCTGATCTGTGATCCTATGAAGTTTCATGAAAATCTGACAAAAAGTTTTGGAGAAAACGTGCAGACAAATTAAAATCGAAAAGACAGACAGACGGATGGCCGCCGCCCACAAAAACAATGTCTCCCCAGTATACTAGGGGAGACATAATTAATTATCTCTTTACATGTTAATGAATTTATCATCTGCTAAAATGCAGTCTGATGCAATTCTCAGTTATTTTTTGTTCCATTTCACTAAACAATATTCAGTGTGTTAAAAAGTGTGTTAGCCAGCATTTTCAAACTATTTTTCTGCTTCTTCATCTAAAAAATCGAAGTTGAGCGATCAGAGACATATCACATTTCATCCAAGAACACAAAAGTGACATTTCTCATGTCAATAAATCCAATGTCCCCAGAAATGTATTGACGGTGATCCAAAAAAGGATGCAATTGCAAGGAAGTTTCAGTCAAAATAATAATTAAAATGACGGTCGTTTAAAAAATGTTAGAAAGTTTGTTGTTGTTTTCAAGCTGATTATAGACTCTTCCAATCATTATGTAGAATCAAAGACTGGGTTCCAGTCTGACAGGGTCAATAGTCTGTCTTGGATTCAATAAATTGGTATGTTTTTGTTACACTTTTAACTATTCTTTACTTTTGCCCCCTAACTTTTTTGAATGGTCCCCTATAAAAAGTCCATGGGCCCAAAAGGCCCACCTTCTGAGTTCAAAATGAATAGAACACCGTTTGCAAATGCCAGTTAACGCTTTCCACCACAAATACATACAGTAAAACCCCGCTAATGCGACCACCTAAAAGAGGTATAATTATGGGTGCTAGATGCAGGTGGTAGCTTAATGCAGGACAAAAGTAATGCAGAAAGCTCCTAGGAGTTTCTACATTACTTTTATCCTGCATTAAGCAACCACCTGCTTATGAAGACATCCATGTTTATTCATTAAGTGGTCACATTAGAGGGGTTCTACTGTATATACCGGGTATGTGAGAAATAAAGACACGAATGTTAAGATTTTTTTTTAATAAAGGCACATGAACAAGGGAATTTTTGGCGAAGGAAGAAACTATAAAAACAGGCCTCAAGGTTATAAAACATTTTGCTCGAGTCTGAGATCATTCTCAAGCATCAGATTGGTCAGATTCTGAGCTTGCTCAGAATCTGACCAATCAGATACTTGAGAATGATCTCAGACTCAGAGGTTTTATAACCTTGGACCCAGATCTTTATAATTCCATAAACAAAGAGAGCGAACCCTGATCAGACGGCTCTATTCGTAAAGTCCTGAAAACGCATTTGTATGAAATACTCCTAGTGAATGTCATTTACAAGAAACTGTAATCTGCTACAAATTCTTAAAGATAACCTTTGTTTCTGATCAGTGTCAAATCACCCATGCAAACAGTCTGGATCCAAGCTGTTTGACCATGACATTTAAGTCCGAATGTCAAGCAGTTTGAAACTCAATACTGAGATCAAAACTGTTTGCAAGGCTTTCACAAATTCACCTACAATGCCGATATAAAAGGCAAGAATCAATGGGTCCCGGAGTTGCAAAGATTTAATCATTCATTAGACAAGATACATATACAGATATCTTGCGACACAGAAGGCAAGAGAAAGCCGCTTGCTATGGCTTAGTCTGCTAATATTTCAGCATTAACACATCCAAGGTGTCAAAAACTTAATTAAACATATTTAAACAGTTCAAGGCTAATTAATTAATTTGACTAAGAAAGAAAGAACAGTTACTATTGATGAGGTAACAATTACTCCGGTTCAAAATAAACCCACAAATCTACTTCAGACTTTAGAGACGTTTTCTAAATACAATAAAATCAATACAGGTCCAATACTTGGTCTTAGCCCTTTCAGGGTTGCCACAAACCACTGGAAACAAAATTCCCTGACATTTCCCTGAATAATTTTTAATTTCCCTGACACATTACATCGCGAAATTTGGCTTTTCTGTCATAATTTCTATAATAATTTATGATTTTTTAAAAATATATGACTCATTCTAAATGTTTTCAAAATTCCCTGACATTATTCCAACATTTGCCTATATTTTCAAATTTCCCTGACAGTTCTCAAATTTCCCTGACAATTCCCTGACCTTGAAAAAAATTCAATTTCCCTGACTAATTTCCCCGACGCATGGCAACCCTGCCTTTACTCCATAAATAGGCTTTTCTACGCTATTGCAAACAGAATAGACCAAGATCAGATGGCTGCTCTAGGAGCTATACACTACTGGATTAACCCATTCCTCCATAGGCCTTTTTTAGACCCAACCTCTTTGAATGAATCTACCAAAAAGGAGCATTTACTTGAGAAAAGTAATATTCTAGAATTTTGTAGTTTGAAATCATTGTGATAAAGCATTTGCACCTATAGTCTACTCTGTTTGCAAAGGCATTCTAAGAAAGACGTATTTATGGATTAACGGGTTAAAGGTTCAGCCTCATCCGGCTATCCACCACAGGATTCACATTTGTAAACAGTGTTGATCCAGAGTAACTCTGCATCTAATCAGGATCCAATAGTCCACATTTCATGCAAAAGTCTAAATTACACCAGATCAAGATTTGAGCAGACATTATTTCTTTAGAGGAGGTAAGATGTAAGAAATAGTGACATCATGAATTTTAATTTAGATTGCCTGCTATTATAAATAGCACATGGATACAGGAAGGTTTAGCCAGAGCAGAAAGTGTAGAATTATATCATAAGCAAACAGAGCAGACCCTGATTAGACGGCTCCTATAGGAGCCGTCTAATCGGGGTCTACTCTGTTTGCAAAGGCGTAGAAAGGCGTATGGAGTGAGTGAGTGAGTTGGGTTTTACGTCCGACCAACAGTATTTCAGTTATTTGCAGACGGCACCCGCATGAGACAAGTTATAGTGCTTTTTTTTTCGTAGAAAGGCGTATGGAGGAAAGGGTTAATGCGGGATGAAATTGAAGCTGAAAGCTCCCATAGGAGCTCTCATTCTGCATTATGCACACACCTGTTTGTTTATTCACTAAGTGGCCAATATGAGGTTCTACTGTAACAGTTTCATCAGATGTAACCTTGGTGACACACAGCTCGTACAGGAGCCATCTCACCTGGGTCTACTCTGTTTGCAAAGGCGTAGTTTAAAAAGGCCATCATTTGTAATTTGAACTTCACTGGAAACCAGCAACCTAATAAACCATCCTGTAGTTCTTGCAAAAGAAACTGGATTGGTACTACAGTAAAACCTCTCTACAACGGCCACTAAATTACATCAAGCACGTAGTGTTAAACGCAGGTGGTTGATTAAAGCAAGGTGAAAGTAAAACAGAACGCTCCTATAGGAGCGTTCTGTTTTACTTTCACCTTGCTTTAAGCAGCCACCTGTCCTACATACCAACTAAGTAACACAATTTAGTGGCCGTTATGGAGAGGTTTTACTGTACTGTAATAATTTCAAACATTCAAACAGACAATCTGAGGCAATAATGATCCAGCTCAAACTGCTCCTGAAAGAGCAGTTTAATCAGGGTCTACAATACTTGCTACCCAATTAGTTTTATGGTTATCAAAATGGTGCTGAATGGACTTCTTCATTAAAGCTTTACAAACCATTGTAGAGAGAGATTGCTGTTTGAATATTTAGGGGAATTACAGTACATATAAGCAAAGCTTTACAAACCATTGTAGAGAGGGATGGCTGTTTGAATATTTAGGGGAATTACAGTACATATAAGCAAAGCTTTCTCCATTTACTAAAATTTACTATCTACATATTCCCATTGGTTTATTAAATTACAGACCAAGATTCATTCATTTATTGTTAAGGGTAAGGTTGTTGCTTTGTTGTATTTGTTTGTTCCATTCAATTCATTGTGTAAACTCAATTTGCAGCACTGAAAGGGTTAATAAGATATATATTTGGCATGTCTCGGATCCTAAGTACAATTTGGGGCACATTTGAATGGATTACCATATCTTAGACATATTTTCTGTAGATTGATCACCGCTGTCTGCGAGTGTGTATATCTCCTCACCATTGGCCGGATGTCATCCATTTTCTATTTGACTGTGCAGAGAACAGACTGTTCCGACAGCTCTCCAAGTTGTATTTCATCTGATTGATAACACAACTGTCATATCAGCCTTGAACAGGGTCTTATAGTCAAAGACTATCTTGCAGGGAGCCATCCCAGATATAAATAATGGTATGTCTCTCTGCTTCTGATAATAGCAATTAATTCTTTAATTGACAGCAACATTGCAATAATGATTCACACACCATTACAAAAACAACTCTAAGCTAATCAAGGCTATGTGACTTATTATAAACTGGTAGGATAATAAAGGCACATCTTAAACCAATCAACCCCACCATTTCTTATCTTTCTGGCCTTTACCTCAACATGTTTTGGATAGCTTTTCCGGCCTAGACCAGATAGATCTCTCCATTTTTTAAAATCATTTCATTATTTGCAAATATTTACTTTCTTATTCACTTTGTGTACAGAGAAATTTAAACCATTTTCGTGCCCACATGTTTGTGATAATCTGCCTTGCCCCGACATGTTTAACTCAAACAATTCAATATTTAAGTAAACACTGCAGCAAAATGGGAACACCCAAGCTTACACAGAGAAGTTCTTTCCCTGTAAGCTTCTTTATAAAACAAGAGTGTTCGGAGGAACACATGTGTCACCTGCTCGCAGCTGACACAAAAACTTATTGTTAATATGAAAAAGGGGAATAACTAAAAAAAATATTGATGCTAGAGTTGTGGCCCTTGTGCATGACACTTCCTCTCATCATGCTTGTTCCATGTGTGAAATTTGAAAGCTCTATAATGATCAGTTTAGAAATGACAGCCAAAAAAAGAAAATGTGACAGACAGACAGACGACGGAAAAGTGATCCCTAAGTGACACACTGCCTCTCGGCAGGTGACACAAAAAAACTTTTAAAAAATTCTAACCTTAGCTAACCAAAATGCCAAGCAATGTCTAAACAGAAATAAACCTTGACTTAAAACTAGTGAGAATTGTTTCAGTCCACTAATACAGACGTCTCCCATTCCCTTTGGATTAACCCTCTACTCCATGAATATTCAGGTAAGAAAATAATGACCTCATCAAAATTAATTTGATTAATTGTTATAATAGCACATAATAATATTATCTAAGGCTTAAGGTACAAAAACACAATTTTTTGGCCTTACAGTAGTTCTACATTTAACTTTTTTTTCCTCGTCCCAAATTGTGCCTATTAACCCTTTTGGCGACAAATTTCTAACTGTCGTCTGCAATCCAATTTTGTTAAATCATTCGGTAAAATAAGGAAATAAGATAAATAAATACAAATTTGAAAGGAATAAAGCACAGATATAGAAATGGAGTTTGAGATATAAAGAGAAGTCCCTGGTCAGACGTCGCCTTGAAAAGGCGGCCTTTGATCTGGGACTGCACTATTTGTCATGGTGCATTTATGCGACATTGGCGGTAAAAGGGTTAACCCTTTGAATGCAGGAAACAAAGTGTACTGGCATTTGCAAACAGTCTAGATCCACATCAGACTACTCCTAGGAAAGCTGTTTGATCAGGGTATGCACCGCTTTGTCATTCAAATCCCCTAGCAAATTTAGGCCTTGCATACTGAGTAGACTCATAGACTATTCACTTTGTACCCACTGCCTTATAGAAGAATGTCACAGTGCCTTCACTAACCATGACATCAATTTGAACTATTGAACCTAAATTTGTACCCACTGCCTTATAGAAGAATGTCACAGTGCCTTCACTAACCATGACATCAATTTGAACTAACTGAACCTAAATTTGTACCCACTGCCTTATAGAAGAATGTCACAGTGCCTTCACTAACCATGACATCAATTTGAACTAACTGAACCTAAATCTGTACCCACTGACTTATAGAAGAATGTCACAGTGCCGTCACTATCCATGACATCAATTTGAACTAACGGAATCTAAATCTGTACCCACTGCCTTATAGAAGAATGTCACAGTGCCTTCATTACCCATGACATCAATTTGAACTACTGAACCTAAATCTGTACCCACTGCCTTATAGAAGAATGTCACAGTGCCTTCACTACCCATGACATCAATTGGAACTACAGAACCTAAATCTGTACCCACTGCCTTATAGAAGAATGTCACAGTGCCTTCACTATCCATGACATCAATAATTGGAACTACTGAACCTAAATCTGTACCCACTACCTTATAGAAGAATGTCACAGTGCCTTCACTATCCATGACATCAATAATTGGAACTACTGAACCTAAATCTGTACCCACTGCCTTATAGAAGAATGTCACAGTGCCTTCACCATCCATGACATTGTACGTCCTGCCAATCACCTGAAAACTTCAATACACATTACCCTCACTGGTAACTCTTTGATCCAATCCAGCACCATAAAGAGATCATACAGATTAACAGGATTTACTTAATCAATGAGATTAGTATACTGGCCTAAATCCTCTCACTTTTGTCAAATCATGAAATTTAACCCTTTCCCTATTATAATGCAAACAGAGTAGACCCAGATCAGATGGTTCCTCTAGGAACTGTCTGATCTGGGTCTGTTCTGTTTGCTTTTGGAATTTTATAGATATGATTCTACAGCTTCTCCCAATACCAAACAATCCAGTGTGTGTATACCATTATAGAAATTCAGCTAATATGGTAGAACCCCTCTAATGTGACCACTTAAAAATAACCATAAGCATCTTTATAAGCAGGTGGTTGCTTAATGCAGGTCGAAAGTTATGCAGAAAGGAGCTTTCTGCTAAACTTTCGTCCTGCATTAAGCTACCAACTGCTTCTGCCACCAAGAATTATGCCCCTTTTTGGTGGTCGCATTAGAGGGGTTTTACTGTATATATATTCATGATGTCATTATTTCTTACATGAATATTGGAAAAGGTTAACCCTTTGAATGAAGGGAATGGACATTTACCCTTTACCTCATGAATATTCATTCAAGAAACAAGTACATCATGAATATTCAATGGTTGAGTATATACATGTATATAATAGCATATGAACTGTACAACCAGATCGATATTATTCCATAAGCAAACAAAGCCGACCCTTGTCTGATCTAGGTCTACTCTGTTTGCAAAGGTGGAAACGGCGTCTCTATCAGGAAGGAGCCCACTGATCAGGATCTACACTGCTTGAAATTAAGCACTGAAGGCCGAGACTTCCTTCATCCTTTTAGTGCTAAGTACCTGTGCAAAGACTCCGCCCATTACGTACCGTATTCTACCTAATAAACGCTTGTGCTCTGATAAACAGCCCCCTTACTTCTGCAGAGGAAACTAACCAATAAAACATCCTGCATAATAGCCATCAAATAAAGAAGTATACATTTTTCAAAATACAAGTGCTAGCTTAACCCTTTCCCTCATACAAACGTGTTTTCACACATTTGCAAACAGAGTAGACCCAGATCAGACAGTTCCTCTAGGAGTCGTCTGATTTGGGTCTGCTCTGTTTGCTAATAGAATTTGAAAGATCAGTTTCTTTGCTTTCTACAAAGCATTTTCCTATACAATAGGACTGGTATTAACAACTCTCTGCCTTAGGTGTATAACGACTATAAAATACAACTCCACAAGCAAATTTTCACTAGTAAATTAGACTGTTTTTAGGGACTTGGTTTTTAGGGACTTTGAAATTGCAAATCCCTTGGTTAATTGCCGGCAATTATCGAGGTAACTCTGATCATGTTCTCTTTACACGAGGCGAGAATTACAGTGTTTACAGGACTGGTGTTAACACAAAATTGCAAATGGCGTCACAAACGAGAGTTTTGCTTATGCTGACTTAAAAATGGCACCAGTTTCCTGCAAAACAACCTCCAAACAAGAATTTATAGGAGCTTTCTGCATTACTTTTGCCCTGTATTATTAAAGCAACCACCTGTTTTTATGATTCCTATGTTCCATAAATGAATGGCCCCTTAGGAAAGGTTCTCCTGTATTTCTAGACCCCATACAAATCTTTCTTTACCATATATTCAGAGAATGGCACCGGGTGTTGTTAGAAAACATTAGATGTTGTTCTCTTTGATGCTAGCATTTTCACAGTCTACTGATTGTGTGAGTCATTGCTTTGACACAATATGAATAATTGAAAAGAATGCAATTCTCACACCATCAATAATTAAATCAGCATTTTATCACTCAACTTCTAAACAAATTCTATCACCATTGTTTAGTACTGTAGATCAAGGCCACCATAGACCATTATGACTGAAAACAAGCAAGGGAGGCAATCCATGTATTCCTAAACTTTTATCAAAGTATGACACAAAGGATTACTTCCCTTAATTACATTTAAAACCACCTGTTTGTGCAAAAAATTTGATCCATTATATAGTGCTTAAAATTTCTTTCTTAACCTTAATATCAATTATTATTGCCATCAATCATGATCCAGAGATCTTTACTTTCATAAATCTGAAATGAAAGGTTCAAAGAAAGATGTTTCATGACTGCTTATTCAACTGCTTGATGAAAGTAATGTACTATGAAGGTTTATGAGAAATGGTCAGGTTACGAAAATTAATCAAAAACACACACAAGATATCACATTTGTTCAAAATGATAATCTTCTGAGAAATTAAAAATCCTCATTGTTGAAATATCTCATTATATTTCATCAACCTGATATGAGGATCGTTTGGCGGACTAATCATGCACATCGTCTCTCTTTGTCAGCCTCAAAAGGCTAGGCTCATTTTATTAATTGCAATTATACAGACAGGCATACACCCAAGTTAATTCCTGGAAGTCAGGCACATTTGATATCAATCATATCCAATATTTCCCCCACAGCCTTTTATCACATAAAGTCACAATACTGCCATAGTGTCCAATTCCCATTCATCTATATAGTAACTGCGATAACAAATAAATGGGTGATCGATCAGCTACCATTGTTTTCAGAATTATTCAGAGCATTACAAGGGCTGCTGTACAAATTTGAGCAAGCCTAACGTACGTAATTGTATCAGGAGGCAAATTTGGTTCCGATTAATGTCGGTAACATCATTGCCATTTGCTGTTGTATTGAGCAAAAGCATTTGATGTGTCTGAGTGGATGTGCGGACACTGTGACAAATGCAATAAGACCATACCAAAAGTGTCACAAAAACCTGTGAACATTAATTCTTTGCAAGCTAAGTAATTGTCTGCAAAAATTATTCTCTGCTACAATTCTCAGTTAATTATTGTACCATTTCCCATCACCTCCTCTGCCATATTGATGACACAGGTTATTACAAATTCTCTGCCAACATTTCATAGAGTTAATGTAGGTTAGCAATGTTATTAAAAGCCAAAAGGGACAATAGTTTTTGGTTGCATCTGTCCATCCATCCGTCATTCCACATCAATCAGTTGTCCAGATTTTTTTACGAAGTGGTTTGAGAGATTAATCAACTTTATATTTGGTATAAAGCTACATCTAAATGAGTTACAGCTTAACTTCAAATCTCAGTCCGGTTGAATAATTTTTGCTAGAGTTAAAGCCCTTGGACTTGAATTTTTCTGTCAAATTTTCAATTGTTCGGATTATTGTTTTTTTGGAATTGGTTTGAGATATCAACTTTATATTTTGGTATAAAGGTAAATCTATATGGGTTACAGCTTAAGTTTAAATCTCAGTCAGTTGAATAATTTTTGATACAGTTATAGCCCTTGGACTTGAATTTTTTGTCAAATTTTCAATTGTCTGGATTTTTGTTTTTTGGAAGTGGTTTGAGATATCAACTTTATATTTTAGTATAAAGGTAAATCTACATGGGTTACAGCTTAAGTTTAAATCTCAGTCTGGTTGAATAATTTTTGCCAGTGTTATGGCCTTTGACCTTGAATTTTTTCATCAAATTCTCCATTGTCTGGACTTTTTTTTGAAAATGGTAGCAGATATTAATTTTATATTTGGTATAAAGCTAACTCTAGATGAGTTATAGCTTAAAATCAAATCTAAGTGCAGTTTAATTTTTGCCAGCGTTATAGCCCTTGCACTTGAAAGTTTTCAGACTTTTGGGGGGAAATGGTTTGAGATATTAACTTTATATTTGGCACAAAGCTAAGTCTAGATGAGTTACAGCTTAAGTTCAAATCTTGGTCTGGTTGAAAACATTTTGTCGGAGCTATGGTACTGAACGCAATTTTGTTTTTGTGAAAAGGTACCTAGAGGTTTTTTACTTGGGAGTTGACACTTCACAAAGTTATGTTAGATCTCATGTTTGTGATCTTTGATTGAATATTATGTGTCAGAAGTGATATATTTCATTCAATAAGTATGATATACAGATTCTTGTATGAATGTGCAGCACGTAGGGCTTTTCATTACATTGTGACAAAGAGTTCAACCGGTAGGGGACTATGGCATAATGCTTTCAATGCTCCCATAACTTGTTGACATCGCTATTCAGTCTTAAATAGAAAATCTTTTGGTCATGCAGCAAGAATCTTGATTTCCAAACACTACAGATAAAGTGCAGCTGCATCAAAGACACTTAATGAGATTTTTACTATGACCATATAAGGTGAAATAAATCTGTCCCTGGCAGCCATGTGGGGTTTTTTCAATGAATAATAACAACTTTATCAATTTTGATAAAATATCATCTAAGGAACATTCCCACATAATTATATTGAAATCGAGCCAGTAGTTTTCGGAGATTTATGAAAGTTTTACTTTACCATATAAAGAAAACTAGCCCTGACCTTAATGGCCTTGTTTTTTTAACAAATCACACTGGCTTGAACATTTTTGGTAGAGGGTCACCTAAACAACACCCCTGCAAAATAAAATTCTAAATCATCAGGTATTTTCAGGACAATTGTCGATAATTTCACTACATAACACCTACCCTTGCAACCATGATGTTGTCATGAAAAACAGTTTGAAAAAACTTTGTACGGTCATCTAAGCACCATTCAGTGGTTTCAGGAAGTATTATAATAACCATATAAGGAAAATTAGCCCCACCCCAGACTGCTTTTCTTTTTAATAAAGTCGTACTGGTTTGATAAAGGGTCACCAAAGGAATATATTTTTCCTCCTAGTTGCCATGACAACTAGAAATTCTACATGTATTTCATTCCTTTGGTCACAATTTACTGTGTTTTAGAAGCTGTTGTTTTTTAAGACAAAGAATGATCAGGGACACAGCATTATCACAATACCTCCCCTTGAGCATTTTGTGCTCACGTGAGCTAAATATCTTAACACTTTCATATAAAATGTGGCTCATTTAACCCTTCGCTTGCTATTCACGTCAATATACCTTCCTGTAAATAGTGAAGACCCAGATGAGACAGCTCCTGCAGGAGCTGTCTCATCAGGGTCTGCACTATTTACAAATTGATTGTGCAACAAGTGCACTCCACAGCAGTGTTTGCACAGCGAAATACTTGTACACAGTGAAGATATATGTAATTATACAACAGGGCATGGGTAAAGAAGGAGAAATGTGTTTTAAAATTCAGCAAGCGAAGGGTTAAAAAAAATTCAAAAGCTCTGTCAAAAATATGAGTGATACACTCAGATAACTCAGGAGCTCCATGTTCCATCCACATCAAAATTGTTTGAAACCCGACTGTTTTTGAGAAAAATGATGAAAAATGAACTAAGGAACAGCAATATTTCCTGACAAAATTTACTTGTAGCTGTCATCAAAAGGCTATAAAATGTAATGACACGCTTTCAGTGGCAGTTGGCTATGCTCCATCATGGCCCTGGAGCTTCCGAGATAATACATGGCCATCCCTGACAGCTAATCATTATCACCTGGTATTAAATACCATCATTATTATATGATCCAGCATATTTGGCTTGTGACAAGCTGGTAATTTCACTCTTAATAAAAATTCCAGCTTATAATATTGAAGTAGATCTGGTGACTGACAAAGGCTTTTATAATGGACACAGGTTCCCCATATTCTGACCATGATGGAGTAAGTGGCAGAGATTTATCAGATTTCATGAATCAAATATCCCCAGTAACCATTATCAGTGTTTCCCAGCTGTAGATCAGGAGAAGCAATCATCAAAATCTCTCATTTCTAAGCCAAATCCAATATTGTGGGTACTCATTAGAATCATCTCGGAAAGGCAACTGCAATGAGTACCAGTGAGATAGGGAAAGGCAACTGCATGAGTAACAGCGAGATAGGAAAAGGCAACTGCAATAAGTACCAGCGAGATTGGGAAAGGCAACTGCAATGAGAACCAGTGAGATAGGGAAAGGCAACTGCAATGAGTACCAGTGAGATAGGGAAAGGCAACTGCAATGAGTACCAGCGAGATAGGGAAAGGCAACTGCAATGAGTACCAGCGACATAGGGAAAGGCAACTGCAATGAGTACCAGCGAGATTGGGAAAGGCAACTGCATGAGTACCAGCGAGATTGGGAAAGGCAACTGCAATGAGTACCAGTGAGATAGGAAAAGGCAAAAAAGCTATTAAAATTAGTTTACCTAAATTCCCAACCTAGTTCTCTGGAGATTCCTTCTACAAGCTCCTGTGGAACTACACTGTCCAAAAACAAAACTTTCTCAAACTGATCAAATTAAATGTCCTCCTCAGGAAATAATTTTGCTATATTAAACAGTTTCCCATTTCTTTTCAGAGATTTGATTTAAGCTTAAAAAAATTGGATGAAGTCAAGTTACTCACACATTCAATAAAAGTATTGTAAAAGTTATTTTTTCAGTTACTGACTTTCCTTGAGGTTGGAGTTTATTGGATTTTTTTTTCAGGAGTTCCATTTTTGTCTCATCAAATCCTAAGTTATGCGACACTTAGAAAGAAATGGAGACAGTAAAGTCTTGGACAGAGATGGAAGATTTTGAATGTGAAAAAGCAGATGACTATTTTGCAAACAAAATTTACTTGTGTGTTAAAAGGGTAAACAAAAAAGAGGTACAATGGTATGACTGTGATGTATTATTCATCACAATACATCACATACAATAATACACGCTATATTGAATGTGAAAAGAATAATTTTTCATCTACACAATAGGCTGTCATTTGGCTTTTTAAACGAACCATATCTATTGATCCAATTTTTGTGGATTCATTAGTTTTCATATTTGAGCTGCCGCATACCTGATACCACCATATAATAATTCATTCCCTGATATGTGGCATATTGTTCGTAACTGATGATAATGGAATTCCATTTAACCCGTCTCCTGCTAAACACAAACTGACTGACATGTGCCAACAGCTTGTTCAGGTCCTAATGAGATGTAAAGTAACTCAGCATTTCATTAGGCTCCAAGCTGTTTTCAACCCAATCAATAGTTAACCCTTTCCTCCATAGGCTATTTTTAGACTCAACCTCTTTGAACGAATCTACCCAAAAGGAGCATTAACTAGAGGAAAGGAAAACTATAGAATTTTTGTAGTTTGAAACCATCGTGACAAATAGAGCATTTGCTCCTATAGGAGCAAATGCTCTATTTATCACAATGGTTTCAAGAAGTGACTATTACAGAGGCGTAGAAAAGCGTATTTATGGAGGAAAGGGTTAATAAAAACAAAACTGGAATGAATCGGAAGACAGTAAAAATTGCCAGAGATTGGAGCTGACATAGAATTAACCTTTTGTATGCTAAACTCAGTGTTCTTAATAAGAACCGGCCGGCGGCTAAAAAGACCGCTTCAAACCAGATTTTGGCCAGTTCAAATTAATCAAGAAATAAAGAAATGAAAGTTGAAAAATCGCCGAACCGACGCATCATTTCAAACAGAGCATAACATGAATTTGCCCATTATGTGTAGGTTAACCCATTCCCTCATATTGACGACTTTTGACGACTCTGGAAAAAGTCACTTTGTGAAACCATTGTGAAAAATAGAGCATTTGTTCCTATAGGAGCAAATGCTCTATTTATCACAACGGTTTCAAACTACAAAATTCTAAAAATAAATCTTTTTTCTAGTTAATGCTCCTTTCCAGTAGATTTATTCAATGAGGTTGGATCTAAAAATAGCCTATGAGGGAATGGGTTAAAGGAGGTTTAGATATTAGCAAACCTATGCAATGGCAGCTTGGTCTGAATGATGTGATTGTGATTATGATTAACCCTTTCCCTCACATAGACCCCTTTTGTCATCTTTGTAAACAGAGTAGACACAAATAAGGGTCTGTCTTGTTTGATTATGGAAATATGTAGATCTGATTGTAGTTTCAGAAATGCACAAACAAAAATCATTTTCATCGAACAGTAAACAAATTTAGGTAACGATAATTCATGAACTCATAAATACTTCAGGGAAAGGGCCAAGGCCAATTTAAAACAGAAAATCAAAATTAATCATTGAATGATTAAACTATGACGTTCAACAATTTAAGTGGAATTCTTAGAAACTAGAATTTAAATAGAATTTTACTAAAGATAGGTCATGTAATACATTTCATGCAATACATGCACATTAAACTGACTCATCTCTGTTATAAATGGCTTTACTTTCTCAATGCAGTTTGCTTAAAGATTAACGCAATCAAATACTACACATACCACATTAACGTTATCTATCAAATCAAACTGCAAATTTGAACTTATGCGAAAACAACGCACTCGAGGACTCTATGTACACAGGGATCTATGTAGTTCAGGATGTATTGATCTTCGGCATGAACAAATACAAGTTTTATCAGTGTACAGCAAAACCTCTCTATAACGACCACTAAAGTGTGTTAATTAGTTGGTATTTAGAGCAGGTGGCTGCTTAAAGCAAGGTGAAAGTAAAACAGAACGCTCCGATAGGAGCGTTCTGTTTTACTTTCACCTTGCTTTAAGCAGCCACCTGCCTTTAACACAGAATACTTGGGTGTAATTTAGTGGTCTTACTGTACAACAAATACATGTGAGGTGAGATCCTATGAATATTATCTAAGACAGACATAGTAAATGACAGTAAAATGACAACGTAACGTCCATCCTAATTCTTTTCATGCTAAGTAATGTTCTCATGAAAAAACTGTCATCAGCTACAAATAGCTATTTCTACTCAAAACTTCCGAGTATCAGAAAGTTTCAGCTTACTTAAAGTACCTCATCAGGATCCACTCTATACATAAAAGATCATGAATTCCCCACAAACCTGACCTGCCAACACTGTTAGCAAAATATTCTATAGACATCTATGTAAAAGTCACTTGTTGAGATCATTGTGATATACAGAACATTTTGCTGCATAGTAAAAATGCTCTATTTATCACAATGGTTTCAAAAACTACACAATAATAAAATATTCCCTTTTTTCTAGTAAATGCTCCTTTGATACAACCACTTTGAATAAATCTAACAACCACTTTGAATAAATCTACCGAAAAGGAGCATTAACTAGTGAAAAGGAATTTTTTTTAGAATTTTGTAATTTGAAACCATTGTGATAAATAAAGCATTATTTTTGCTCCTATAGGAGCAAATGCTCTATTTATCACAATGGTTTCAAAAAAGTGAATTTGACCGAGACGTAGAAAGACATATCTATGGAGGAAAGGATCAAACTAAATGATCACATACATAAAATATCACAGAATGATGTGATGTATGATCTGGGCCTATGTTTGCGGCAGAGAGCACCAAGTAGTACAGAAAGGAGTCTACTTCTTTTTCTGCTTTATATAATAAACAATACAGTGCTCCCTCTCTACAACGACACCCGTTGGGATACGAAGATTGTATGTGTGAGGGAGTTGTTATAGGGAGGGAAAATCGAACATAATTGGCTTGTTTGCAGATCCCCAGATAAGGTGTATTTCGAGAACTAAAACCACTATGCCTCAATCAAACCCTATGTTGTGACCACTCTTTAGAATCGTCACAAAGTGACGATTCTAAAGAGTGGTCACAACATAGAGTTTGATGGAGTCATAAAGAAAATATGATGAAAAAAGTTGTTTCTGGAGCATTGTTGTTTCGGAAACAGTGACATGCGTTGTTGTAAGGAGGGAATCGTTATTGAGAGGGCCGTTGTAGGGAGGGAGCACTGTACAAGAAATACTTCACTCAAAGTTCATCTTTCGTGCAAGTCCATTCTGTGAGTGGATCTGAAACAAGTCTTCCAACCAGTTTGGGACCATAATGAAGGCAGAGTAACTGTTCCTGGTTTTCAACCTGTTACTTCATGAATATTCATGCAAGATATAATGACATCACAAATATTAATCAGATGACAACAAAAAGGGCAATGTGATTACACATTATAACTGTGATGATTTATCCTATGACAGACCTTAACTGTTTCAATGCTGAATTTTTAGAGTGGAACAGCCCATCAGTGTTTAACCCTTTCCCTGTTGCATATTCATGTAAGAAATTATGTCATGAATATTTATCAGCTGAATCTTTATAATTTTGTAAACAGGCTGGGTTTTTTTGGTTGCTATTAATAGAAACTAGTCCGATTTACTATAGCAAACAGAGCATTCAGAGGGTTAAAATTACAACTATTCATGAAAGAATCTTCATTTGCAAAGCTAAATTTATGTATAAGGTATCAAATGACACAACACCTATATATATGAACGACCTCTTCAACAAAAGAAGCCCAGAGGATGAAACTTTGCCTATATTCCTTTCCACACCCTCTAAGAATATTCTTTTGCCAAAACCAAATACTGAGCTCTACACTACGTAACTAGTTAATCACTTATGGGACCAGTTTTATGGAACTGTCTGTCTCAGCTACATGTCTGTCAAGTATACTTACTACACTGTTAGTTTTCAAAAGTCATGTATTAACCCTTTCCCTCATATAAACATGTATCACGCATATGCAAATAGATCAGGGTCTGCTCTGTTTGCTAATGGAACTTGATAGATATGTTTCTTTAGTGTTTGCTAGTGGAATTGAAAGATCTGTTTCTTTACATTCTAAAATGGCTACAATGTACCACCTTCCACATTTCACTATTTTGCCCATGAATATTCAGTAGGTATTCAAATTTGTAATAAACATAGAACAGGGAATTGGTTAACTAGATGAAAGGCCATATAAAATGTGTTGTCAAGTATAAAACTGATTGTACACCACACTACAAATACTTGTTTTTATTTTTGAAATTTCTTATTGATTTTCCTCTTTATTTCATTTTTAATCTTTACCTAATGAATATTCATGCCAGAGATAATGACTTTACATCAATATAATTCCATAAACAAACACTGTTGACCCTGATCAAATGGCTCCAATTATACTAAGCATCTTCTTGCGCATACAAGTTTGCAAATGAATTTCCTTGATTTAATATTTTGCTAGTACCGTATCCGCATGAATATAAATCGCAAAGATGTATAAAACGCACCCTTAGTTTCAAGGGAAATCTGGAGGGAAAAATGCTTACATGCGTAGATAAGTCGCATCTTAAAATATTGACCCAAAACACAGCATATCCATTTTCCTGTGCGCAGAATATTTACGAAAGATTCATTCAATGTGGTGTTTGTGTAACGCTACTTGCCACATATGCACATAATAGGACTAGTAAATTTTAATGTGTATAGATGTGGGTACAATAAAGATTTGGAAATTTCAGTATTTGTTATGATTTTATGTTTGTATGACAGCATACATATATATGCCACATAAAAGTATATGTGTAAAGTCAAGATTTTGAAAATACTTCCATACCGTGTCGGGCGTATCAAATTCACCACTCTAGGCAACATTTGTAGACAAGCTGATAAGCTCAGGTCTAATTAACGGGTAATCCACATGCGTAGAGATTGACAGTAATCCACAAGCCTGTCAGACCACAATCTTTTGTTAAAAAGTCATAAACCGATAGATAACGTGACCATTAGCGTGTTAGTGTGATAGTGCGTTAAAACAACAAAGATGGCGGTCATTACAGAAAGGTCATGTGTCGTGTTTAAAATCTCATTGCAGGAAAATGTTTTTGGATCAAGTTCATTAGCATATAAGCCCCGCCCTCCTCATTAGAATTTCAGTGGATACCATAGCCCAGCACTTAACCTTTTCCCAATATGAACGTTACACTTTCCTAAATGAATAAACTGTTCGTGCACAAATGAAACAAGTTAATAATTTTTGTACTGTGTCCAGTATTCACAAATAAAATGCATATAAAGCACGGACTTTCTTTTCAGGTAAGTTTAAAACACTCAGGTAACACTTTATTGTAAATAATAATCTATTATAGAAGTTATGCAAGAGTTACGCAACTTGATACAAGATGGCGGACTCGAGTCGGAAGATTCGATAGATGCCGTGGTAAATTTCATTTTACTCGAGAATACTATATTTTTTTTCAATTCTGTGTATACGACGCACCCATCCTATTGAGTATCGAAACCTTGGGAAAAAACTGCGTCTTATATTCATGCGGATACGGTATCTATTTTCAGTCTGATACTCAAGATTTTAGCCCCTACCCCCGTGCAAAATATGATGACACTTGATGCTTTCTGTGGTTGTGATTTACTTGTGTGTGAGAGTGTGGAGAAGTTTCTTTTGTACGTACAGTTGTATATTATAATTTACTAATAACCACCTTGAGGGCCACAACAAGAAATTATTTATTGAGCTAAATTGTGTTACCCTCATTAAATAAAGACATTACCATCATATTTTATAATTGCATATCAACATAGGAAGTTTGGGCTATATCATTCCATATAAGCAAACAGGGTATACCATAATCAGACGGCTCCTAGTCAGCAGCTATCTGATCTGGGTTTACTCAGTTTGCAAAGGCATTAAAAAGCATATAACTAAAACAGATTAACCCATTCCCTAGCTAGCCGTTTGATTATTCATGTACGAAATTATGACATCATGAATATTTATTTGCTGAATGTTTATTATGGCGTATTTACACAGGATTTTGAAAAGAGCAAGCAAGTAGACATGCAGAGGTGCCATTACATTATAGTACACCAGTATTGTTATATTGTGTACCAATGTATTTGCTATCAACTTGATGACAAGAGCGAATTGTTTCACAAGACCTCACACTTTTATCAGAGATAGAGAGTCCTCTTTATCTTTATCGCTCGGCAAACAGTAAAAGCCCACTTGACATAGTCCGCCAGGTCCTTTGGACAACAGACATGGCAACAATAAATAAATTATAAAGGTTTTGGGAAAGACCATTATGGGTCTGATCAAAACTCAATCTGTTTGCTATCTTGATAACATTTCTTAAAATTCATAAATTTGCACTAACTACAGATTTTGATCATTTGGAATTAAATTTTGACAATTTTTGGTTACAAAAATTATGTGAAATCATAAAGGACCAGGATTTCCTATGTACATGACAATGTCTACGGATCTCTCAAGTGTGTGACACTTGGGTATGAGGGTCCCAGACCCACTGATAATTACAATCCAGGATGTTGAAAGTAGATGAAACATAGCTCTTCCGAGATCCATTCTCTTATATGTAACTACAGTAAAAACCCTTGAAACCGGATGTTCAATTTAGTATAAATATCGGTCTTAGAGACAGGTGACAACTTAATGCAGGGTGAAAGCCATGCAGAAAGCTCCTAAAGGAGCTATCTGCATGAATTTCACCCTGCATTAAGCAGCCATCTGCCTAAAAGTATCTTACTTCTTCTCTATTAGAATTCCGGTTTAGAGGGGTTTTACTGTATGTACATGCTACAGCTAGTGTAACAGTCATGATGACCTATGCACTCAGTTTGGGCCAATGTCAGATGTAAACTAACTTGGCATTTTATCAGGATCCACACTCATTCAGATTGCATCTCTGAAGATAATTAGAACGGAAAAACATTGGTAGTAGAAGCAATATAACTTTTCTCTCGAAACAGAAACTCTGTCCCATGTGGATCTATATCTCACTCTGAACACACCGAGAAGTAGAAGAAAATTAATATTATAACCCTTTCCTTCATATAACATTTTCTATGTCCAACTACTTAATTCCATGAAAAATCAATGTAGCGTTAACAAAATTCAAACTTGATCTGACAACATCTGCAAGGATTTAGAAAAAAATCCAGAAAACCAAAGTGTGACTGACTGACGGACGGACTGACTGACAGACCTAGACGGACTGACGGAGTGCAAACCTATAGTCCCCTTCGGCGTTGCCGGTAGGGAACTAATTAGATTAATTTTTATTATGGCACCATTGGAATATTTGGCCACGAAAGAAATCATATCTATATTACTTCATAAGCAAACTGTGCAGAACCTGATCTACTGATCTGGGTCTACTGTTTGCAGAGGTGTAGAAAGGCGTATTATGGAGTTAAGTGTTAAAAGGATTGAAGTACAGACTTACCCACTCTTAGGTGTTAGAAAAGAACACGTCACTTACCTGAAAAAGAGACAAAAAAACATATATTATGAAGAACAATAAAAAATGTGCGCAAGAGTTCTGAAACTTAAAGAAGAGTGTCTCAACATAACACTCATAATGTGAACCAAGTTTGAAGACAATAACATAAATTATAGGTTTCAAGAAAATAGCATGTCCCAAAAGTATGTCCCAATTAAGAGACATTTAAAATATGAAGTTAAAAAGGGGCATAATTCTGTCAAATTTTGTGCAAGAGTTATAAAACACAGAGAAGACTGTCCCCATATAACACTTATAATATGTATTAAGTTTGAAGGTGGTATCAAAAATAGTTTTCTTCAAGAAAAAAGCAAAATTTAATGTCCTGGAAAAATGCAACGGATGGACGGACGGACAGACAAGGTGATTCCTATATAGCCCCCACCACAGGTGGTGGGGGTATAAAGAACAAAAAAAAAGTTCAGGCCTGACCATAGTCTCCTATTTAAGGTACATGTACATATATTTGACCTTTAGATCCTCCGTTTATCTGCAGTGCTTTAACCACCTGTGTACAAAATGCAAGAAGCTCTTTTGAAAAATGTACGACCCATGGAAGCATTTATTAGAGATAGTACAGTAGATTTGGAAGGAACATATAATTCCTACGCTTTTTAGCAAAACACTAAGGCTAATCAAATAAATGGACAAGAATAGATATTCAAGCATAAAATTTAGCAGGATATCTAAGTATGCAGCAACCCACTCTCATGTCAGTCAAGACAAACAATTAGGTGATACCAGATTAGTGTGTCAAGAGCAGTATACATACTCTTAGTACCAAGCATTTTGTGACCAGGATGATATTCACAAAATAATCATTCAAAATTCACATAGTTTAAATCCTTTCCCTCACATAAATACTGTCTTATGACTCTGCAGAGTAGCTCTTTTTGTTTATGAATAATATAGATTTTGCCTAAGCAAAAAATTCACTTGAAAAATTTACCTTATGAAAATTATAGTACAATATAACCTCTCTTAAAATTAATGTGACCACCAAAAAGCAGCATACTTCTAGGTGGCAGAGGCAGGTGGTAGCTTAATGCAGGATGAAAGTTATTCAGAAAGCTCCTATAGGAGCTTTCTGCATAACTTTCGCCCTGGATTAAGCAGCCACCTGCTTTATAATAAAGACAGATGTATGTTTATTCATTAAGTGGTTGCATTAGAGGGGTTCTAGTGTAATAAAATTTAATGTTCATGAAGTGATCAATTCATGCATAAATGCTCATTAAGGAAAGGGTTAGTGAACTTGTGATAACAATCTGAACCCTTTCAACGCCAAGTCACAGCTTAACTTTGCAGAAAGTGTCAACATCATCACACACAACACATTATTAACCATTTCCTCCATAAATACACCTTTCTACACTTCTGTAATAACCACTTCTTGAAACCATTGTGATAAATAGAGCATTTGCTCCTATAGGAGCAAGTGCTCTATTTATCACAATGGTTTCAAACTAGAAAATTCTAAAATTTTCTCTAGTTAATGCTCCTTTTTGGTAGATTCATTCAAAGAGGTTGGGTCTAAAAATAGCCTATGGAGGAATGGGTTAAGACACTGGTAAAAGATCCTGTATAAAATAATCCCAATTTCTGCCTTGATATCTCAATCAGCACAGCTATTGTCTTGTGAAGCAAGGTCCTGGGTTTGAGCTCAGTTTCAATATAAAGATGTAATATTAGTATCATTGGCTAACACCCCCCCCCCCTTTAGTGCTCATCATATGAGGTAGAGCAAGGACTAGTCCATCCCCTAGTGCTCATCATATGAGGTAGAGCAAGGACTAGTCCATCCCCTAGTGCTCATCATATGAGGTAGAGCAAGGACTAGTCCATCCCCTAGTGCTCATCATATGAGGTAGAGCAAGGACTAGTCCATCCCCTAGTGCTCATCATATGAGGTAGAAACTATAGCAATACTATCACGATAGTTTTCTTCTCAAACTTATAAGAGAAGGGTAGCAAATCAAAATGACTAAATCAACACTTAAGATCAGCCTTCTTGTCTCTATAATTATAATAACAGCACACAAAGCAACATAAAATGCATAATTATGCATGTAATTTAACCATTTAAATGATATAAACAAACATGTTTTCATCATCTTTGCAAACAGGGTAGACACAAATTAGAGATGGATGTTTTCTTTTCATATGATCAATAAATGTGTCCACTGTACTTAACCCTTTCCCTCATATAAACGTGTTTTCACGCATTTGCAAACAGAGTAGACCCAGATCAGATGGCTCCTAGAGGAGCCGTCTGATCAGGGTCTACTCTGTTTGCTAATAGAATTTCAAAGATCTGTGTCTTTACTTTCTAAAATGGCTACAATTTTCCACATTCGTTATAATCATTTTATCTATGAATATTCAGTAGGTATTGAAATTTGGAATGAACACAGAACAGGGAAAGGGTTAAGTAAACTAATGAAACTATCGATTGTTGAATTAACTATTGGCGATAGTTCTCGATAGTCAGAATTACTATCGAATTATAACTATTGGAAGCTCAACTATTGCTATAGCTATGATGATAGTTCGACCTATTGTTACACCTCTAGAAACATGTATTCTCTTTCTAGGACAATATTCTCTATATATAATTATAAGGCTATGGTAAGAAAAGTCTGCACTTTGTTACAGCTTTTTATTATGATTGATGGATCGTGGTACATGCATCAATGGATATAAATAATCCCTCATGATGGATTATCCATTATGCATAACACTTTTTCCCCTGTTGTATATACATTGGAATAACTGTGGAATGTCAATACTTAAAACCTTATACTGCTGTGTATATATATTGTCTTCAGGTCACAGATTTTCAACATTCTCCAACTTCAATAAATTTACATGTTGGAAAGTATTGGTCGTTATGCAAACAGCTTAGATCAAGACAAGTTACTCCACCTTTCATTCGGATCCAAGCTGTATGCATATGTTAATTTTGTTGAAATTGATAGTAAAAGCCTATAACAAAACAACTTTACACAAGACTTATAAGCGTAGAAATCATGTGCTTGTATGTCAAGTGTTCACAATGTCAGGCATGGTCAGGGGTCAAGAGTTACTAATAAAACTTCGCCTTTGTTTCTTATACACAACCTACCAAATACACACAACAACATACCAACAATAATAAACTTTCATCCATCATATTTCCCAATTGGAAAACCACAAAGATGCAGATTAGCTTCTGATATAATCATACTGACGTCACATCATGATCCAAAGTGTCTCGCAAATTAGACAACTCTAAACGGAAACAAGTTAGATTTGCGAAATTTGCAAAATTTATTTAATTTTAATTTTTTTTTTACATTAAGGGTGTAATCAGAGTAAAATCTGAAAGACGACACCCTAATACTGGGCTCAGACAGTCTCGGCAAAACTATCGTCTTTCAACATGGACATTTAAACCATTCAAACAATTTAAAAGGAATAAAAAGCAAACTTACAAATCCTTAGAATGAATACCTATTGTTTTAAAATTACAAAACACAAGGAAAGCCCACCGGGATATAATTATGTGCAACAATACAATGAGAAACCTGGATTCCAGTTCCTTCTACCCATAGCAAGCTGCATAATTAATGTAACTACCATTTACTCCATAAATACGCCTTTCTACGCCTCTGGAAACAGAGTAGACCCGGATCAGATGGCACCTATAGGAGCCGTCTGATCAGGGTTTGCGCTGTTTGCTTATAATATAACTTGGATCAAACATTCCTGTGTCCATGTGCTATTATAACAATTAATCTAATTAATATTCATGATGTCATTATTTCTTACGTGAATATTCATGGAATAAAGGGTTTAACCCATTCTTTCTTAGACTATTTTTAGATCCAACTACTTTGAATTAACCTACCGAAAAGGAGCATTAATTAGAGAAAAGGACAAAATTAGGATTTTGTAGTTTGAAATCATTGTGATAAATAGAGCATTTGCTCCTATCGGAGCAAATGCTCTATTTATCACAATGGTTTCAACAGATGATTTTTACAGAGGCGTAGAAAGGCGTTTTTAAGGAGGAATGGGTAAATGTCTTCAGAAAACTGTTGCCACTTTATATCTCAACTTTAATTACACTAAGCAACTGTCACCTGATTCAGTGCTTACTCCTTTCCCTCATAAAAACACTTAACCCTTTCCTCCAGAGGCTATTTTTAGACCCAACCTTTTTGAATGAATCTACCCAAAAGGAGCATTTACTAGAGAAAAGCAGAACTTAAGAATTTTGTAGTTTGAAACCATTGTGATAAATAGAGCATTTGCTCCAATTGCAGCAAATGCTCCGTTTATCACAATGGTTTCAAGAAGTGGTTATAACAGAGGCGTAGAAAGGCGTATTTATGGAGGAAAGGGTTATTCAAGCCTTTGCAAACAGCGCAGACCCAGATCAGATGGCTCCTGTAGGCGTTGTCTGATCAGTCTACTGTTTGCTTGTGCCATTATAAAAATTCAGCATTCATATCATTATTTCTTATATGAATATTCAACTGGGAAAGTTTTGGGTTTTTTTACATTTCTTATCAGAAATATGATGAGAATGTTGAACAGTTTGGATTCTGATGAGTTGTCAGGGTATTCAGTACTTCATCTGGATCTAAACTGATTGCAAAGGTGATCATAGATTCACCATCAGCAGCGAAAGAGTTAACCCTTTCCTTCATATAAACGCCTTTTCATGCCTTTGCAAACAGGGCAAACCCAGATCAGAAGGCTCCTGTGGAAGCTGTCTGATCTCAGTCTGCTGTTTGCTTACAGTATAATATTGAGCTGATTCTACAGTTTTTGTCAAAGCAAAAAATCCATTGAAAAGTTTACGCTATAAAAATTCAGCTAATAAATAATCGTGATGTCATTATCTCTTTTATGAATATTCAACGGGAAAGGGTTAAAGTACATTTTTTCCTTTCTTATGTTTTTCAACATATTACAATATGTCAGTAAAGTTTATGTTTAGATTCTGATGAAGCACGGGAAATTACTACTGAAAGAAATTCAGCATGCCAATTCTAATATTATGCAACAATTCTTCAGATCAATTCTATATGCACTTGCAGAATGGATTTTAATTGTGCATTTTACTCTCTGGCATTTCAACGAGTTCTCATAAAACAAGTTCCATCTTCAGACTATTTATCCTTAGGCTATTTTAACCATTTGTCACCAAGGTAATTTGGTTAATTAAAGACAAAAACATTCCAAATTTGAAATACAACGCATTCGCTCTTCTCTTTATTGCAGTTAACTCTTTGCATGTAGGTGACAAATTTATGATAACCTATGGAAACGGTTTCCATGGGAACCAGTAACTCAAGGTCTCCTTACAATCCAACCTTCTTTCTTTTCTTTTTTAAGAAATGTTGCAAAAAATAAATCTGAGGCATCAAAGTATACAACAAACTTTGCCAACAATTACATTACCCTTAAAGTTAGGGAACTGAGTATATAAAACCTTTGAAAACAGTATAGACCCAGATCAGAGGGCTCACAAGGGAGCCCTTTCATCAGGGTCTGCAGTTTGTCATAATCATTTTCACCAGTGATAAATTATGTTGCAATTTTTTGTTTAATTAATAATCAAAGAGGGAGGTGCCGGTTTTAATTATTCAGTAGGTTAAGAGTTAAGCATGCAAAGAAGTAATGCTGGATATACAAATACATCTAACAATTCCCTAACTGAAAACCCAGTCCTGAGGCAAATACTTTTAACTTTTGAATAATATTTTCAAGAAAGTTTCTTCCATTCTCCAATGCTGATTTTGAAGGATTTTTTTCAAATATATTTCACTTATCATTGCAATGATTAATCCAATTTTATCAAACATTTGGGAGGAAAGCATCAAGGTATGCATTTGAGAAATGTTAAAATAAACAGATTTTATTGGCTTTTGGAAGAGTCAAATGGGCGAGAAGTCCTAATTATCCAGTCCTATAATTTTTCTAAAAAAAAATCAGGTTTGATTCCCTTCAGCAATAAAAAGAGTACTATAGATGTGACTGAATCCTAAAAATCTGTTCAATCTGAAAGGAACTCTTGTGTTTCTTTAACCCTTTACTCTATTAATACGCCTGTCTATGCCTTTGCAAACAGAGTAGACCCAGATCAGTCAGCTCCTATAGGAGCCATCTGATCAGGGTCTGCTCTGTTTGCTTATGATAAACTATAGAGCTACTAAGCATCTCATTTGGATCCAACCTGGATCGAAACTGTTTACACAATTAATCACAAAATTCGCTGCTAATGGTTAAGGGTCCCCAGTGTTGGCATGTATATAATTATATAATACCGATTCCAATGTTGTAAACAGTATGATAGAGGAGTAGAATAGCGCCTGACTAAATTGACCATAATAATAATTAACCCATTCCTCCATAGACTATCTTTAGACCCAACCTCTTTGAATGAATCTACTGAAAAGGAGCATTTACTAGAGAAAAGGAAAATGTTATAATTGTGTAGTATAGAAATCATTGTGATAAATAGAGCATTTGCTCCTATGGAGCAAATGCTCTATTTATCCCAATGGTTTCAAGAATTAGTGACTATTACAGAGGCGTAAAAAAGCGTATTTATGGAGGAAAGGGATAAAGTAGGAGACGTCAATCCTTTCCCTGTTGGTTGTTCATGTAAGATTGAAAACATTTATAACATCACAAACATTTACAGATGAACTTTTATATAATGGCATATGTACATAGGAATGGGTTAAAAACAGGTGGTTTCTTAATGCGATGCAAAAGTAAGCATAGCTTTTTATCCTGCATTAAGCTACCACTTGTTTTAAACATCCAGAATAACACTTCCTTTTTAGGTCATATGAGAGACTACTGTTACCCACTATAACATGTCTGAGAAATGCAGTGTAACACGAGTGTGTCACCACCCAGCGGAAGTGTGATAAAAACAAAATGTGAAGAAAAAAGCTAAACGCAGGTGACACAAAAAACAAAACTATGCCTCCTACTAGAATGATACATTTATAAACTTTCAACAGTAGTAACCCAATACAAATCGAACCACCGTATAGTTATGCATATGAGAATTGAGTACTGTGGTTAGAGAAAAAATCAATGTTTCATGTTTGTCTAATTAATGTTAACAATGAGATATTCAAATTTCTATCATCAGTACATTATACAGCCTCTTTCTCATTGCTCAGCAGCGTACCATCAGTTTTAACCCTTTCCTTCGTATATACTTGTTTTCACACGTTTGCGAACAGAATAGACCCAGATCAGACAGCTGGGCTACAATGTTCTACCTTCCACATTTCGTTGTTAACTATTTTTTCAATGAATACTCAGTAGGTATTGAAATTTGGAATAAACATAGAAAGGGTTGAAAAGGACAACCTATGAATAATATCAAGATCACTAAGTCTTGTCTTCTGCACATTGCAGAAACTTTATGAATCTTATCATTTTTAACCCTCTCAACCCTGATTGGAACACCTCATTAGTGTTTAACTCATTCCCTCATAGGCTATTTTTTAGATACAACCTCTTTGAATAAATCTACCGAAAAGGAGCATTTACTAGAGAAGACGAAAATTTAGTATTGTATAGTTGTGATTGTGATTGTGATAAATAGAGCATTTGCTCCTGCTTTATTTATCACAATGGTTTCACAAAGTGACTTTTACAGAGGCGTCAATATGCCGGAATAGGTAAACCCATTCTGTCATATTGACGCGCCTGTAAAAATCACTTTCTGAAACCATTGTGATAAATAGAGAACTTTGCTCCATACTAAGGAGCAAAATTTCATGCTCTATTTATCATAATGATTTAAACATTACAAAATTCTAAACATTTTCCTTTTCTGCAGTAAATGCTTCTTTTCGTTTGATTTATTCAAAAGAGGTTAGGTCTATAAATAGCACATGAGGGTATGGGTTAACCCTTTCCTTCATAAATACGCCTTTCTACGTCTCTGTAAAAATCACCTATTCAAACTACAAAATTCTAAAAAAATTTCCTTATCTCTAGTTAATGCTCCTTTTCATTAGATTCATTCAAAAGAGGTTAGGTCTATAAATAGCCTATGAGGTAATGGGTTTAACGATAGAATCCACTAGGTATGAAAAGCTTAATTTGGCTTTGGGCTTTTGAATGACAAACGGTGCAGACTCTAGGAGCCCTCTGATCTGGGTCTACACTGTTTGCAAAATTTAATGACAGCTCCTTTGGAAGCTTTTTCCATTATTCCTTTTTTTTTTATTTACACGAACAGAATACTTTATCCAGTATGAGCCATCTGATCAGTGTCTAATGTTTGCTTATAGAATTATAATAGATCCGACTCGACATTTTTTACCAAACATTCATGTGCTCATATGCCATTATAAAAATTCAGCTAATAAATATTCATGATGTCATTATTTCTTACATGAATACGCAACAGGGAAAGTGTTAATGAGAGTCCAAACTGTCCAACACTCTGATCCTTGGTTTAGCAAAGAAAATGGAAGAAATACCCATGTATAAAATCAGCAGAAACTTTTCACAGATGATAATTATTTATTAACCCATTCCCGCATATTGACGCCTTTTGACGTTTCTGTAAAGGTCACTTTGTGAAACCATTTTGATAAATAGAGCATTTGCTCCACAGGAGCAAATGCTCTATTTATCACAATGGTTTCAAAACTACACAATTCTGAAAATTTCCTTTTCTCTAGTTAATGCTCCTTTTTGGTAGATTTAATCAAAGAGGTTATGTCTAAAAATAGCCTAAGTGGGAATGGGTTAAGAGGGTAAAGTTCAATCCTTTACTATGAAATAGATGATAACATCCAGTTTCATATTGAAAACGGAACAAATGTAAGATCATTCATTTCCTAATCACTTCAAAACCAATATCTGTCAGACACTGGGGAGAAAAATCTAAAACTGGTTTCCATGTAATTTTTCTGTAATTGCCAGGAAAAGTTAATTTTCCTGAGCATGTTTTATCTATTCAATATCTGGAGTGTATAGGGCGTAATAAATAAATCCAGACAATCAGCCTGTGGACCGGCAATCCGCTAGTCAATAGCGCAGGTTAATGGAACTACCTGGTGGTTACCATGGCAACACTTTTCTACACAACACATACAATATTGTCAACGTAGTTAACTAACATCTAATATTGAACCATAGCAATTCATTTAAAGTAGATAATGTGCCGACTCCAGCTCAGCTATTGCATCATCAGCAATTATTCTTCTTATAATTGTCACATTGTCAATATTATGGAGGCTGTATGAACTTGTGAGCAGTACCCATAACCCATTCCATGTTGAATATTTATGCGAGAAATAATGACATCAATAATATTTACTAAGCTGCATTTTTATAATGGCATAATTATGTACAGTGGTTTTTTGGCATTGGTAAAAACTGTAGAATCAAATCTGGTAGATTTAAGCAGATTCAAGTCTGGCTCTAAACTGTTTTCAAAGATCAGGTAACTCATTTCCTGAATTCAAAGTCACTACTTTTTATAATGGCAGTAAATAAATATGATCATGACACCTTTTTCATCAAGAACAGTGAACCTCCAGTAATTTATAAGTAACCGTATCCCCTTCCCCTCTAATATTTGTACCTTCATGTTAACCCTTTCCCTGTTCTATGTTTATTCCAAATTCCAATACCTACTGAATATTCATTAACAAAAATACTTCAAAAAAATATGGAAGGTGGAACATTGTAGACATTTTAAAAAGTAAAGACACAGATCTTTCAAATTCTATTAGCAAACAGAGTAGACCCTGATCAGATGGCTCCTCTAGGAGCCATCTGATCTGGGTCTACTCTGTTTTCAAATGCGTGAAAACACGTCTATATGAGGGAAACGGTTAATCAAAATATACCATGCATCTTTTAACCCGTTTGTTTCATAAACACACCTTTCTGCACCTTTGCAAATGGAGCCGTCTGATTAGACGGCGCCTATTGGAGCCATCTGATCAGGGTCTGCTCTGTTTGCTTATGCTTAGATGCGATTCTAGTTTCTGCCTCGGACAAATCTTCCTGTGTCTGTGTGCTATTGTAACAATTAATCTAATTAATATTCATGATATCATTATTTTATAAATATTCAGGTTATTTAGGTTAAACGACATATGGCTACCATGTGAATTTGTCAAAAGTTATCTCAAGATTTTAAATCCTGCGACTTCCTCGCCCAGTAGGGGTTCACTAAACTCTATGATAATGTACCAACCATTTAAAACATATTTCTGTTTACAGGTGATATTCCTTTTTTAGATACTAAAATATTTCAACAACTTACAGTGAGGAAATTTTTTCATAGCTTAAGACAATAAGTCAATACTAGTGATTGATTAACACAAATATCTGCACAAAAACAGACATTACAGAATCTGTGCCAAAGAACTGAATGTAACACAGTAAAACCTTCCTTTACCCTCCCAGTGCAGAAAACAAGTCACTAATGATCTTAACCCTTCGCTTGCTGAATTCTAAAATACATTTCTCCTTCTTTACCCATGCCCTGTTGTATAATTACGTATATGTTAACTGTGTACAAGTATATCGCTGTGCAATCACTGCTGTGGAGTGCATTGGTTGCACAATCAACTTGTAAATAGTGCAGACCCTGATGAGACAGCTCCTGCAGGAGCTGTCTCATCTGGGTCTTCACTATTTACAGGTGGGTATATTGACGCGAATAGCAAGCGACGAGTTAATGTAAACAGTGTTTTGTATATAGATGGAACCTTAATGCAGAATGAAGAAATGTAGAAAGCTCCCACTGGAGCTTTCTGCAGTACTTCCATTCTGCACTAAGCAGCCAGCACATTTTAAAGACCTTCATTTATTCCCCCATACAGCCACTTTAAAGAGGCGCTACTGTACAGACTGACACGTCTGGGGAAATTATTGACAGAAAGATTTTGTCATGCACATTATTGCACTAGGTCATGAAATATATCTTCTTTTTTACATGACAGCCGATTTATGTAATCTCATGGCATTTTCACAATAAGCAAGCACCTGCAATCCTCTCTAGCCCTTTACTCCATGGATATGACTTAACACCTTTTCAAATAGAGTAAAGTAAAACCTCTCGATAACAGCCACTAAATTTCATAAAGTATTTTGTGTTAAAGCCAGGTGGCTGCTTAGGAGCGTTCTGTTTTACTTTCACCCTGCTTTAAGCAACCACCTGCCCTAAATATCAACTAATTAACCCTTCGCTTGCTGAATTTTAAAATACATTACTCCTTCTTTACCCATGCCCTGTTGTATAATTACATATATCTTCACTGTGTACAAGTATTTCGCTGTGCAATCACTGCTGTGGAGTGCACTGGTTGCACAATCAACTTGTAAATAGTGCAGACCCTGATGAGACAGCTCCTGCAGGAGCTGTCTCATCTGGGTCTTCACTATTTACAGGAATGTATATTGACGTGAATAGCAAGCGAAGGGTTAACACAACTTAGTGACCGTTATAAGAGAGGTTATACTGTATCCTCAAACCAGACTGTTCCAGTAGAACCAGTATGATCAGAGTCTGCTCTGTTTGCTTATGGAATTATGTAGATCTCATTCTAGTTTCTGCGAGAACCCAAATATCCTGCATTCATTCACAACCATAATATATCAGCTAATAAGACATACATGTAATTATTTCATAATTTTACAGTTTCCACAGTGGCCAAACATTCCTGTGTTCACACAGAATAAACATTCAGCATATTATTATTAATGACATCATTATTTCTCATATAAATATTCATGAGGTAATGGGCTTAAACACTTTGAATAACATTTGTACTTAGATTAGCTGTAGATAAACTCATCAAATATGATCAAATTCATTCTTGCTTCATATTTAATGATATTAACTAAACTATAATCTTATATATCTTGGATATCTGAGGTAGACAGAACATGATAATTTATACAGCAAGTACAAACTTGATCCTTTCTTTTTCAATCAATGATTCGCTTGGTCAAGAAAGAAGGCACTTCAATGAGAGATGATTTACTGAAGATTTAACACGTCATTTAACACCTCTTAACCCTTTCCCTGTTCTATGTTTATTCCAAATTTCAAAACCTACTAAATATTCAAAGACAAAATAATTATAATGAAATATAGAAGGTGTAGCCAATTTAGAAAGTAAATAATCAGATTTATCAAATTCCATTAGCAAACAAAGCAGACCTTGATTAGAGCTGTCTGATCTGGGTCTACTCTGTTTGCAAATGCGTAAAAGTGCGTTTGTATGAAAGAAAGGGATAAGCAAAACCTCAATGGCCTTTGCCAACATCTTGAACCCAGATAAAATGCCGATTAACCCATTACCTCATAGGCTATTTTTAGATCCAACCTCTTTGAATAAATCTACTGAAAAGGAGCATTAACTAGAGAAAAGGAATTTTTTTTTAGAATTCTGTAGTTTTGAAACCATTGTGATAAATAGAGCTTTTCAGAGGCGTAGAAAGGCGTATTTTTGGAAGAAAGGGTTAACAAGTTTTCCAAGAGCTTGAATGAATCAAAAGCAAGTAGCAGGTGCAGCAGATAAGAGCTTAACTCTTTACTCCATGAATATTCATGTAAGAAATCATGACATCATGAATATTAATTACATTAATTGTTACAGTAAGACATGGCCACAGGAAATTTTGGCCATGGCAGAAACTATAGAATCATATCTATATTATATAATGAGCAAACAGAGCAGACCCTGATCAGACAGCTCCTATATAGGAGCTGTCTGATTTGGGTCTTCTCGGTTTGCAAATATGTAGAAAGGTGTATTTATGGAGTAATGGGTTAACCCTTTACCACCCACATGAAGAAATGACATCATGAATATAATATCAGCATGTTAAAAACATATGCGAAAATTGAAGCAGACTAAACTGCTTACGTTATACTGCCTGCATTAATAAGTCTTCTTTTGCCTACTCTGGTTTCCAAAGAGGCCAGTATAAACACTCTTTGTCATACACCAAATATTAGTAAACGTTTTAACAAGCAGTATCACACTTGCACTATAAAGCTAATCACTTTTTAAAACATTTTACCACTCTTTGTTTGTACTGGACTATTGACCTACAGCAAAAGTGTGGACAATGATCTAATTATAAATTCCTTGGACAGGTTCTGGCCGTTTATCTATAGATCTGTATAATTTGTACAAATGTCAACCAATTGCTTACACTGAATTCAAACCATTCGACAGTTGATCTTTTGTGTCAATATTTATTGGCACTGTCAATAGAACTGAAAAGCAGAGTAGGCTGGTCGCCATGGAAATAAAACGGTCCCACAACAACACACTTTAAACTAAAAGCTGAGATTTCTAGTCTAAACCAAAAGGCTAGCATGTACAAGTTGTTCACACTATCTATTTGAAATGATCCTATGTAAATATAGAGCAATATCATACCCTCTGAGGATATAAGATTGACAAAATTGTGTTTGGGTTTAAAACATAAAACACACCATGACCCTAAGGTCTGATGATAGATTTCAGGTGGAAAAAATTAAAAGCTAGATAAAATGCCCTCAAGAGGTGATCCAAGTCTGATTCTATCTGATTGACATGAGTGAACATTGTACAATGTTTTATTGCCAACCAACTAAACTCCATAACAGTTAGCAACTTGTCCATATCTACTTATGTGTTCCATTTTCTGTAGACAGTAAAGTAAAAACCTTTCCAAAGCTGCTACTGAAAATGTCTTCTCTTTACTCCATGAATATTCATGCAAGAAATATTGACAATATCAATAGCTGAATTTTTATCATGTCAGACACTGTAGAATGAGAACTACATGTATATTTATCCCATAAACAAGCAGGGCAGACTCTGATCAGATGGCTCCTGCAGGAACTTTCTGACCTAAGAGCCTACTCTGTTTGCAAAGGCAATAAAATGAGTAAACCCAGATCAGACAGCTCCTGTTTGAGCTGTCTGATAAGGGTCTGCCCTGTTTTATATACATCTGATTCTGTCACGGTAAAAATAAATCCCCTGTTCACGATGACATAATTGACATTATGAAATTAAGTTAACTCTTTCCGGACAATTAATACGCTTTTCTATGCATCTGTAATAACCACTTCTTAAAACCATTGTGATAAATAGAGCTTTTGCTCCTATAGGAGCAAATGCTCTATTTATCACAATGGTTTCAAACTACAAAATTCTAAAAAATTTCCTTTTCTCGAGTTAATGCTCCTTTTGGGTAGATTCATTCAAAGAGGTTGGGTCTATAAATAGCCTATGGAGGAAAGGGTTAATTCATATTCATACATTCATTGTTTCTCACATGAACATTCATCAGGGAACAAAAATGGCCGGCACCTCTCCTGCACAACTAAATAGTACGAGGAATATTGAAACTTTAACCCATTAATTGAAAGGTAAAACTTTTGAAAGAATCCTTTATAACTTTGAGATGCGATTCAAATATGCTACAATGGCCCATTTATTTGCACTCTTGTGTTGACCAATACAACAACATGTTTAATAATAATTTCTGAATGTGATAGATGGGTCTGCATCATAATGCCACTCTGCAATTATACCGTGCCCACTCTCCGAACATCCTCAAGTAACTATTTACATATCATAATAACCATAATAATGAACAATATTATTGCCGTATAAATTGATTTTTTCTCTGTGTAATGTTTGTTCTCCTGTTAATACCCGACATTGGATGACTGTCCGATAGCATCTGACATAATTCTACAGCTCATGGTAACATAATTATTAACCCTTTTTAATACCAGAAGCCATTTAACTGACATTTGCACAGTTAACAGTGTTGAACCAGATAAGAGGGCTCTTATGGATGCATACTGACAAGGGTCTGCACATTTTGTCATTCAGAACAAATCTACTCATACTGAATTGGCTACAACTTCAAACAATAACTTGACCATTTCAATTTGGAAATAGAACAATCAGGGGTTAAAACACTGTCTAGGAGTTTTGATAGCTAACAATGATAAAATTGCTGGACTGACAGAAGAGTTAAGTGCTCCAAAACAACTAGGAAACCCTTGTGACAAAGCAGAAAAAGGCAAGTCTGTATTGATCAAATTTAATGAACATTTTGAGCCTGTTTACCAATATCCAAAACAAACATCAGGGAATTAGTGTGTCCCCGTCAATAGTTTGGTTTCTAACAAAGGTGGGACAAAATCAATGTCATAATTGGAAAATTATCTTGCTGAAAAAGTGTACAGTACAACTCTGAACCTGTTTAATTGAGCTTAGCTCCATACAGATCACGCCAGTAACCAAACTATGACATGACTGTCCTTACATATGATAATATCTGAATTGATTTTTTCAATAGAAAAGAACACTAACCTTGAAATAGGTAACAAGACCTATTGAAATAAAATTAAACCAAATGATGAGTACAAAATCAAAGGAACATTTATATAACCACATACATGTGATAACTACCGACGGTAGGTGAATTCTACCGTTTTCAGAGGTTGTTTACCGTTCTACTTTCACGGTCTACCGTTTTGAAATTTGACAAAGGCAATTTTTTTAGTGACATATATTTTCATCCCTGATGGAGTTTATTTGTTAGTTTTCTGCACACACAGACCACCTTTAGCTTGTTATCATGCAGTGATCCACGCTTGGTCTGTTTTGGTAGGGACCAATCAAGGGAATCCCCTGTGGAGACCATGGAGAACACCGGAATTACATAATCACGAGGTGGTTCCGGTTTTCACTCTACTACTTTACCAAAAAAATTGTTCGGGAACCAGTCGTGTCAAAATGCAAACGTCTACCACAAATATCATATGCAGCAGGTTTATTACTCAAGCGAGGCGACATGGGAGTGTCATGACCCTATAATAGGAATTAAATAGGAATTAAATTATAAGACATAGAAATGCTTCTCTGCTTCCTTGTCAAAGACAGCTGTGCTTGGTCTCGTTGTTGCAATGGGCCGAAACACTTCGAAAATAAGACTGCTTCAACAGTGCTTGGACTGATAATTATGAATTTTATTTGTACACTAAATTATTTTTCATTAATATAATAAGTGGTAAGGACACTAAAGAAGTCATTGAAAACACCATGCATTATTATCTACCATTGCAAACTCTTCAAAAAATAATAACTATATCAAGTTGAAATGTCATCAGTTTTCGCGACGATTGTAGGTACGGGCTAAAACACGGACTCTGGACCTGTTGTGTGACTGCCCAATGTTTGCAACTAACTTGAACTGAGTAAAGGTTTAACTAACTTGAACTGAGTAAAGGTTGTCCTTGGGGAGTATAGCTAAATAAGGGCTATAAAATAAGCACACACCCCTAAAATAGAATATCTTTTTCATTATATGATAAAACAGTAATAAATCTTGATTTTTTTCATGACATTATTTAATAAGGAACCCAGTGTTTTGGGCTTGAGACCTATTGATTTCAAAGAGTCCGTTTGACCCATGAAAAAAAATCTAGAATTATTACTGCATGTCAATTACTAGTATTTGTTTTTAACCCTTTCCCTGTTCCATTTTTATTCCAAATTCCAGTCCCTACTGAATATTCTTATTCTTAAGTAATTTTAAAGAAATATGGAGATTGGAACTTTATAGCCATTTTAGAAAGTACAGAAACATTTTTAAAATTCCTAAAGCAAACAGAGCAGACCCTGATCAGATGGCTCCTATAGGAGCTGTCTGATCTGGGTCTACTTTGTTTGCAAATGCGTGAAACCTTGGTTTATATGAAGGGATTGGTTAATGGGGGTTTTAACACCACATTAGATTTTTTTGCCAAACCAGAAAATGTAGAATCATTCCTATACCATAAGCAAACAGAGCAGACCCTGACCAGACAGCTCCTGTAGGAGCCATCTGATCTGGGTCTATTCTCTTTGCAAATTTATGCGTGAAAAAGGTGTTTATATGAGAGAGAGGGTTAAGTGTGTAAATGTTATGTGTGTAATGTAATGTTCATAATGGTATGGTATGCATTTATGGTCAAGTATGAATGATAATGTGAAAAACAAACATAGGTATCATAGGTATAACAAACATAGGTATCAAGCAAATGTTTTTTCTCCTACATATATTTTCTCGCGTCAGTAAAATCTACCTGACAAAAGTCAAATCTACCTGACAAATTTCCTAAATCTACCTGACATGCCTCAGCAGGTTATCACATGTATGTAACCATATTGATTAGGAAAAGTATGACAGACCGAAAAACTGACAGACATTACACTTCACAGGTAGAAAATGCAGAATATTATAATGATATGCCTGTCAATACAACCATTTCACCATCAGCTGTGACTATAGGCAATAAAATAAAACTGTAAACAGCCCATATAAATAATCCATTGCTGCTGGTGTATAAGTTACATGTATTTGTGTCTTAATAAATCCATTTCTGTTTTATGTAACATGTAAGCATGATCTACTAATGTACTTTCAATCCTTAGCTTGCTGAACAATTTAACCATAAGTAAAAACATAAAAAAGATAACCTCTTGTGCATACAGGGTTTGACCACTGACAATGGGTATATACCCAGGTGCTCAAAATCACACACTAACCAACCATCATATAATGTTCAAGGGCTGTAACTCTAGTCAGTCTATCATAACCATACCCAGGTGCTCATAATCACACACTAACCAACCACCGTACAATGTTCAAGGGCTGTAACTCTAGTCAGTGTATCATAACCATACCCAGGTGCTCATAATCACACACTAACCAACCACCGTACAATGTTCAAGGGCTGTAACTCTAGTCAGTGTATCATAACCATACCCAGGTGCTCATAATCATACATTAACCAACCACCGTACAATGTTCAAGGGCTGTAACTCTAGTCAGTCTATCACAACCATACCCAGGTGCTCATAATCACACACTAACCAACCACCGTACAATGTCCAAGGGCTGTAACTCTAGTCAGTCTATCACAACCATACCCAGGTGCTCATAATCATACATTAACCAACCACCGTACAATGTCCAAGGGCTGTAACTCTAGTCAGTCTATCACAACCATACCCAGGTGCTCATAATCATACATTAACCAACCACCGTACAATGTTCAAGGGCTGTAACTCTAGTCAGTCTATCATAACCATACCCAGGTGCTCATAATCACACACTAACCAACCACCGTACAATGTTCAAGGGCTGTAACTCTAGTCAGTCTATCACAACTCATAATCACACACTAACCAACCACCGTACAATGTTCAAGGGCTGTAACTCTAGTCAGTCTATCATAACCATACCCAGGTGCTCATAATCATACATTAACCAACCACCGTACAATGTTCAAGGGCTGTAACTCTAGTCAGTGTATCATAACCATACCCAGGTGCTCATAATCACACACTAACCAACCACCGTACAATGTTCAAGGGCTGTAACTCTAGTCAGTGTATCATAACCATACCCAGGTGCTCATAATCACACACTAACCAACCACCGTACAATGTTCAAGGGCTGTAACTCTAGTCAGTGTATCATAACCATACCCAGGTGCTCATAATCACACACTAACCAACCACCGTACAATGTTCAAGGGCTGTAACTCTAGTCAGTGTATCATAACCATACCCAGGTGCTCATAATCACACACTAACCAACCACCGTACAATGTCCAAGGGCTGTAACTCTAGTCAGTCTATCATAACCATACCCAGGTGCTCATAATCACACACTAACCAACCACCGTACAATGTCCAAGGGCTGTAACTCTAGTCAGTCTATCATAACCATACCCAGGTGCTCATAATCACACACTAACCAACCATCGTATAATGTTCAAGGGCTGTAACTCTAGTCAGTCTATCATAACCATACCCAGGTGCTCATAATCACACACTAACCAACCACCGTACAATGTTCAAGGGCTGTAACTCTAGTCAGTGTATCATAACCATACCCAGGTGCTCATAATCACACACTAACCAACCACCGTACAATGTTCAAGGGCTGTAACTCTAGTCAGTCTATCATAACCATACCCAGGTGCTCATAATCACACACTAACCAACCACCGTACAATGTTCAAGGGCTGTAACTCTAGTCAGTCTATCACAACCATACCCAGGTGCTCATAATCACACACTAACCAACCACCGTACAATGTCCAAGGGCTGTAACTCTAGTCAGTCTATCACAACCATACCCAGGTGCTCATAATCACACACTAACCAACCACCGTACAATGTTCAAGGGCTGTAACTCTAGTCAGTGTATCATAACCATACCCAGGTGCTCATAATCACACACTAACCAACCACCCTACAATGTCCAAGGGCTGTAACTCTAGTCAGTGTATCATAACCAACCATCCTAGTTACATGACAGAGCACAGAGTGATGGACTAATCTAAATATTCACCAAACCCCTAGTGGGGTGGGGAAGGGGCACTACACAAACTAGAAAATTGTGTCTGTAAGACACAGTGACAGCGATGCGCCCGTGGTGGTGCTTGCCTAGCTGCACGTGAAATTTGACCTTGGGCTTGCGGGCAGCATGGACTGGGTGCGCATTGAAGGTATGGATGGTGTTCAATGTATATATGCAATTCCATGCCAATAGCTATAGTGGTTAGTGAGATATAAGACAATGAAAAACTGTGACAACCAACTGCACATAAATGTGACAACCAACTGCAAGTCATTTGACCTTGACCATGGGCTTGCGGGCAGCATGGATCGGGTGCCAAATGATAGCACAGATGATAATTAATGTGTATGTGAAGTTTCAAGTGTATAAGTGTATAAATTACTGACATGTTTTATATAACACTTGAAAAAACTGTGACAACCAACTGCACGTAAAAGCATGAGACGGACAGACAGACGGACATGTGCAAAACATAATGCCCACTGACTATTGTCAATGGAGGCATAAAAAGCTATAAATTTCCTTAAACCTTTATCTGTTATATAATCATATAAGAAATGACATCATTAATATATATCAGCTGAATTTTATAATGAAAAATTTTAAAGCAATTTTTTTGCTTTGAAAAATACAGTCAAATCAGAATGTATATCATAAGAAAACAGTGCAGACCCTAATCAGACTGCTCCTATAGGAGCTGTCTGTTCTGGGTCTACTCTGTTTGCAAAGGTGTGAAGAAGCGTTTACAGTAAACCCTCTCTATAACGACCACTAAATTACATCAAGTACTTTTTGTTAAAGGCAGGTGGCTGCTAAAGCAAGATGAAAGTAAAACAGAACAGAGCGTTCTGTTTTACTTTCTCCTTGCTTTAAGTAGCCACCTGCCCTAAATACCAACTAATTAACACAATTTAGTGGTCATTATAGAGAGGTTTTACTGTATATGAAAAAGGTTAAACCATTAATTTGGATAAATTTCTCAGTAATCGGGTGACGTGATGGATTGTTAAGTATTTGAAGTTCTCTACCACTTCACATTTGCAATTCAATGTTTTATACAACATATTCAAACAACTGAGAATGAAAATATAGAAGAGATCAGCAGTTTTCATGTCTATTATATATTTTCCCTATTCTTTCATAAGACACAGCTGTACTACAGACAAACCATCTTCAGATTTAATAATCATTATAAATTCTGTCTTTAATCACATTAGTGCAAACATCAAACCATATTTTCCAAGATTAAACAAGGAATTTTATGTTCAGCTGTACAACAGGAAACAACTCTATGGCTTAGAATATCCCTTAAGTGATGTAAATTATAAAATTTAACTTCCCACTTCAAAAACTGAAGTCAGGAAATTATAAAAAGCCCCTTTCAACCACAACTTGCCAAAAGAATCTTTCACATCTAACATGCTATGGACAAAGTTGACCCATTCCCTGTTGAATTTTCATTTTAAGATATGACATCATGAATATTTATTAGCTAAATTTTCATAATGGCATAATTTATTTGGTGCTGGTAAAAGCTGTAGTCAGATCTATTATTTCTTAACCCTTTCCTCCATAGGCTATTTTTAGAATTTTGTAGTTTGAAACCGTTGTGATAAATAGAGCATTAACTTTGTTTCTATAGGAGCAAATGCTCTATTCATCAGAATGGTTTCAAGAAGTGGTTATTACAGAGGCGTAGAAAGGCGTATTTATGGAAGAAAGGGTTAAGCAAACAGAGCAGACCCTGGTCAGATGGCTCTGACAGAAACATTTAATATTCATGAAGGACGGTGTCTTGCTTCAATATTCATCTGATAAAGGCTTAATTAGGCCAGCCTCACAATGTGCAAACAAGGAAAAAAAGCTTGCTTAATTTCCTGGGCAAAGTATTGTACTGTCTCAATGCTTGACATAATACTGGTCACCGTCACATTGCAGATACAGCTGATCTGTTGGTAAACAGAAACTTCAAATTTATAGATTTCAAAATTATAGATTTTACCTTGACAGTAGTTACCGTATTTGTTTGAGTTAATCCTTTCCTCCATAAATACGCCTTCTACGTCTCTGTAAAAGTCACCTATTGAAACCATTGTGATAAATAGAGCATTTGCTCCTATGGAGCAAATGCTCTATTTATCACAATGGTTTCTAAACTACAAAATTATAAAACAATTCCTTTTCTCTAGTTAATGCTCCTTTTCGGTAGATTTATTCAAAGTGGTTGGATCTAAAAAAAATAGCCTATGAGGGAATGGGTTAATTTACACATCTTATCTGGACTTCTGCTTGTAGATAATTCATTGCAAGTGATGCAGCTTTGATCCAAGACATTATAAGATCATAATGCTTTTAATGAAAATCCGTTTAGCGCTGTTGAACTCTTGATGCCCCGACATAATTAAGAAGAGAGTTATTAGAGAATGATCTCTAATCAATGGTCTAGTATTGGCCAACCATTTAATCATATCGTGGAGTCATTAAGGGTTGGAAAGGTTAGTCTTCATCACTGAACAATAGCTAAATCATGTTACATGTATATCAAAACCCGAAACTCTACCACCTGCGTCACACGCCAAAACTTTCTTTTTATGACCTTAATACAAACAGGCTAAAGGAAAAGGTCACAACAGAAGCTGCATGCCTCTGTGATATATTTCAACATAACAAGGTTTACTAGTCAACATGGCATGAAGTGTCTCCTCTACTGTTCTTTCCCTCATATAAACACCTTTTCATGCTTTTGCAAACAAAGTAGGCCCGGATCAGACGTCTCCTATGAGATCCGTCTGATCAGGGTCTGCTTATGGAATTATATGGATGTGATTCTACAGTTTCAGGAAATAGATATACATCGTATCATTATTTCTTACAATGAATATTCAACAGGGACAGGGTTAAAAGGTACATTACTACGGCAATGCCTGCGTGTCTAATTACTCCATGTCATGCAATACAATACTTTGTCTAAACGCTTAGTTCCTTCAAAGACTCCTTCATTAAGTCTGACAAAGAGAAGGACCTCTACCCAGCCATCCCTTAACCCTTTACTCCATAATTCCACTTCATTCTGCCTGTGTAAATAGAGTAGACCCAGATCAGACAACTCCTGTAGGAACTGTCAAATCAGGGTCTCCTCTGTTTGCTTAGCTGTTACAGATATGATTCAGTAAATTTCTTTATTTCTTTATCTATCATATCTTTATTATATGAATAATCATGAAATTAAACGGGCTATTAAATAAACATTGGTATTTCTAAATTCCTGGAAATATTGTATCCAGAATCAAAACTAAAGATCAATCATTAACTTTTGACAATATAATTTGACCAAAGATCGGGCCTACAAGATGACACAATCTTCCTGCTCCGCTCAAAAACATTTTGAAAATAAATTCTTTCACTGCCAATATTGCATCTGTGATTACCTAAAAACAGTTTGGATCCAGATGAGGCACTCAGAGTAACTCAACGTCTCATCAAGATCCAAACTGTTTGTTACAGTGGTAATGTTTTTGAAGAATTGAGAAGAAAATTAAAACAAGAGGGTCGTCACGGGTGACAAATGCCCCCAAAGTGTTTGACACCGAAATGCATTTTGGTGGAAAAACAATACAATGTAATGCAGGTGTAACATGAAATTTTGATGCTGTTAAAAATGACACAGGAGTCAGTTCTTAACATTAGAAACAGAACCTTTGACGATTATGATAGCTAAGAAAAGAGCCAAGCGTCAAAACTTAGTTAAAAAGGACCCTAAGTCATTCTCAACGTTAAAAAGGACCCTGGGTTGATTGTCAACGTTTAAGGTATAGGAGATATGCTCTGGACAAGCTTTTTGTATCTGGTAAGATATAGGAGATATGCTCCGGACTGTAAAATTGAGGTCAAAGGTCAAGGTCAAGGTCAGTGATCTGAAAATGGTACATGACTCTCCCCCATCCCAAGATGAACTCACAAACCAAATTTGGATTCCGTAGCTGGTAAGGTATAGGAGAAATGCTCCAGACAAGCTTTGTGTAAAATGTAGGTCAAAGGTCAAAGGTCAAGGTCACAGTGACCTGAAAATGGTACGCGACACTCCGCCATCCCAAGATAAACTCACACATTAAATTTGGAATCCATAGCTGGTAAGGTATAAGAGATATTCTCTGGACAACCTTTTTTGTAAAATCGAGGTCGAAGGTCAAGGTCAAGGTCACAGTGACCTGAAAATGGTACGCGACACTCCGCCATCTGAAGGTGATCTCACAAACCAAATTTGGAATCCGTATCTGGTAAGGTATAGGAGATATGCTCTGGACAAACTTTTTGTAAAATCGATCAAGGTCAAGATTCAGGTCATAGTGACCTGTAAAATCGAGGTCAAAGGTCAAGGTGACATGAAAATGATATGCAACATTCCGCCATCCCAAGATGAACTCACACACCAAATTTGGAATCTGTAGCTGGTAAGGTAAAGGAGATATGCTCCGGACAAGCTTTTTGTAAAATCGGTCAAAGGTCATGGTCAAGGTCACAGTGATCTGAAAATGGTATGCGACACTCCTCCATCCAAAGATGAACTCACACACCAAATTTGGAATCCTTAGCTGGTAAGGAATAGGAGATATACTCCGGACAAGCTTTTTGTAGCTGGTAAGGTATAAGCGGTTTTTAAAATCGAGGTCAAAGGTCAAGGTCAAGGTCACAGTGACCTGGAAATGGTACGCGACACTCCGCCATCCCAAGATGAACTCACACACCAAATTTGGAATCTGTAGCTGGTAAGGTAAAGGAGATATGCTCCGGACAAGCTTTTTGTAAAATCGGTCAAAGGTCATGGTCAAGGTCACAGTGATCTGAAAATGGTACGCGACACTCCTCCATCCCAAGATGAACTAACACACCAAATTTGGAATCCTTAGCTGGTAAGGTATAGGAGATATACTCCGGACAAGCTTTTTGTAGCTGGTAAGGCATAAGCTTTTTTTAAAATCGAGGTCAAAGGTCAAGGTCAAGGTCACAGTGACCTGGAAATGGTACGCGACACTCCGCCATCCTAAGATGAACTCACACACCAAATTTGGAATCTGTAGCTGGTAAGGTAAAGGAGATATGCTCCGGACAAGCTTTTTGTAAAATCAAGGTCAAAGGTCAAGGTCAAGGTCACAGTGACATGAAAATGATACGCGACACTCCCCCATCCCAATATGAACTCACACACCAAATTTGGTATCCGTAGCTGATGTGACAAAGGAAATATACTCCGGACAAAAGGTACACACACCCACCCACCCACCCACACACCCACCCACCCACACACCCACCCACCCACACACCCACACACACACACACCCACACACGCACGGTGCGATCACTATATGCCGCCAAAGCCTAGCTTTGGGGGCATAAAAAAGAAAATGTAGCAGACAATTTCTTTTTACAGATGACATTTCCCTGTTCTATAATATTTATTCCAAATTTCAATACCCACTGAATATTCATGGCCAAAATAGTAATAAAGATACATGGAAGGTGGAATATTGTAGCCATTTTAGCAACTAAAGAAACATATCCATAAAATTCTTTAAGCAAACAGAGCAGACCCTAATCAGACAGCTCCTGATCTGGGTCTACTGACTTTGCAAATGCGTGAAATCACGTTTATATGAAAGGGTTAAATTTCAATGTCAAAACGGCATAATACACCTATCATATACTCAACAATAAGCCCTGTATGGAAAATTACACAGAGAGAAATGAATTGAGATATAGTGTAATTTACGCTCCTGCACAATGGAGTACCAATACTAAATTTCTCCCTATACACCACTTCAAAGTTTGTCAAAGACCAACCAAATACAGATATTCAAATCCTGGCCCATATAAAATGGAGAAAAATTGTTTTTAGATGTAATTGTTTGAAAAAATGAAATTTAACACCCAATAGAGGTATAATAGACGGGCAATAAGAATGTATGACCGCCATTCAAGTAGTTGAATACAGCCATACATCCAATGACGCATTGGTCGATGATAATTAAATCTTCAAAATTGATTTCAATTTCAATGGATGTGTTCCAACAAGTTTGAAGTGCAAATCCAATGAAAAAAGTCTCTATTATGTGATACAAGACTTTTACTGGCATAGTATTCTGTTGGCAAATTAGTCTAAACTTAACCCTTTGCTTGCTATTCGCGTCAATATACCTACCTGTAAATAGTGAAGACCCAGATGAGACAGCTCCTGCAGGAGCTGTCTCACCAGGGTCTGCACTATTTACAAGTTGATTCTGCAACCAGTGCACTCCACAGCAGTAATTGCACAGCAAAATATTTGTACACAGTGAAGATACATGTAATTATACAACAGGGCACGGGTAAAGGAGGAGAAATGTGTTTTAAAATTCAGCAAGCGAAGGGTTAATACATGGTACTTCTGACAGAATAATAGTACATCCATATGAAACTTATATTTTGAAAAGAGATAATTATGAAAATTCAAAATCTGATCCTACAGCTTTCGTCAAAGAAAAACATTTCCTTGAAAAGTTTACACTGTTAAAACATCAGCTAATAAATATTCATGATGACATTATTTCTTACATGAATATTAAACAAGAAAAGGGATAATGGATTTAAAGGGTTACGTTCGAAACAAATAAATCTGAACTATGGATGTATAATTTTGTGTACACCGAAGAAATTGTTTATTTACACTCATAAACTATGTAGCAAACCATTTCAGGAAATATGATTTTATTAAGTTTTTGTAACTTGTGTCCACACTTTAACATAGTCACCACTTAAACCTTTCCTTCATATAAATGTCTTTTCAAGCATTTGCAAACAGAGTAGACCCAAATCAGACTGCTCCTATAGGAGCCATCTGATCTGGGTCTGCTCTGATTGATTTTGATACAATATAGATCCGATTCTACCGTGAGTTTTTGTCAATGCAAAAAATTCCTTTGAAAAGTTTACATGATAAATATTGAAATAATAAATATTCATGATGTCATTATTGTCTTACATGAATACTGAACAGGGAAAGAGCTAGTGAATAACCATGGTAGTCTCTAAAAGTAGGTAGGTGCTATACAAGGAATACAAGCAAAACAAAACAGATTTCTGCAACATTTTCATGATGCAATGAGTTCTAACCTGTCTTAAAATCAACAAGTAGACTCCACTGAATTGTTCACTTGAAGAGAAATTCTAGCATTCAAACTAAAGCTAACCCTTTCCTTCATAGGCTATTTTTAGACCCAACCTCTTTGAATGAATCTACCCAAAAGGAGCATTTACTAGAGAAAAGTAAAATTTTAGAATTTTGTAGTTTGAAACCATTGTATAAATAGAGCATTTGCTCCTATAGGAGCAAATGCTCTATTTATCACAATGGTTTCATTAAGTGACTCTTACAGAGGCGTAGAAAGGCGTATTTATGGAGGAAAGGGTTAAAACAATAATTGCAAATTACCATTATTCTGAATTTCTGAAACACATGAGCATTGCTGGGAACCAGACTAAATGAACAAAAATCAACAAAACCAACGAGTACCATTATAAACTAAAATGAGATTTGGAGATAACACATTTCTTAATCACCATCATTTCCAATCATATAAAAACCCTAGGGAATGGGAAATCTTGGGTAAATATGTCTACAGTCTAGACCTGAAAGGATCAATCTTTGTTATAAACTTTTGAATCCAAGCAGTAAGTTCAATGGCATTTGTAAACACTGTACTCCCAGATCAGAGAGCTCCAAGAGCCTGCCTGGGTCTGTTCAGGGTCTGTGCTTTTTGCCATGATTAAAGATCTTTTCAGCAAAGTTGACCCTTTCATACTTGATGGACTGTAATGTCAAGCAAGAAGGGAATTATGAACATTAAGCACTAAAAAGGTTTCTTTAAAGAGCGATATTCCTGTCAGGGGAAAACTGTTCCACACATTAAATCTATATTACAACGAAATAAGAACTATAAGGTATACAACTATTCTAAGAAACTAATGTTTAAACAACTCAACCATATCAAACTTAAAATTAATTGACATTTAGAAAAATATGGACGCAGATCAGAGAATTAGTTTCTGAAGAAGCTGTGGTCTGCACTATTTGCAACTCAAAATTCAATAACAAATATAAACCCTTCCATACTGAATGGACTCCACCATTAGCCCATTCCCTCATATTGACGCCATTTGACGCTTCTGTCAAAATCACCTTTCGAAACCGTTGTGATAAACAGCATTTGCTCCATAGAACTGCACAATTCTAAAATTTTCCTTTTCTGTAGTAAATGTTCCTTTTCGGTAGATTTATTGAAAAGGATTGGGTCTAAAAATTGCATATGAGGTAATGGGTTAAACAATGAAGAACCGTTCCACATTCAGACGATTAAGACACTTGTTGAAACACAACAGTGTAGACCCAGATCAGAGGGTTCCTGGAAGAGTCCTCTGATCCCTGTATGCACTGTTTGTCTCTACAATTAGACATTGATAGGGCTATTCCACCCTGAACATTCAGGGCTGAAAAACCTAATGAACAAGATGTGTTTGTGAAAAACTATGCACCCCAGCCAATTTGACCTTTGACCCTGAAGGATGACCTTGACCTTGACATGTCACGCCTCAAAATGTGCAGCTTTATGGGATAAACATTCATGCCAAATATCAAGTCTCTATCTCTACTGGTTCAAAAGCTATGGCCAATGTTAAAGTCAGTGATTTGACCTATATATATTTGACTTCTGACCTTGAAGAATAACCTTGACCTTGAAACATATGCATGCCAAATATCAAGTCTCTATTCTGTACTGGCTCAAAAGTTATGACCAATGTTAAAGTTGGTGACAAACAAACAGACAGGGCAGAAACAATATCCCCCCCCCCTTCTCTATCTGATCCTGGGGGTGGGGGTGGGTTAAAAAAAAATTAAAATGGCAGGTAAACCCTGATCAGTTTCTAATTCGCTTTTAGGACAAAACAGAAACTACTGCTAAAATTACTGAAGGATTCAATAAGGTCTGCATACACAGAAATTTATTATTTTCAAAGTATTGGGCAAACATGCTAATGATGATGTATTATTACATCTAATATAACAGGAATATTTTAGCCTCCACTGTGATTCAAACACACTACCTGCAGACTGGAAGGCAGGTGTTTTGTCTTATCAAAGCTAATGAGGTTTAGGAAATCCAGAAACATTTCAAAGTAATGAATGCATTCCTGGGGATTACTGTGACTGAACATCAAATATGGCAGAGATTTAGCAAAGGACTTAGCCGTTGTAACAATATTTGTACAAGTAACTAAAGGCTCTTTTAATTGCTGCATTAAGATTTCAATAAGGACGTCCTGACATCAATTATCAACTATTTACTGCCCCCACTTCTCATAATGGCCCCAAACAATGACCAGCCTAGGGGAAATATTTACCTGGCCTGGATCAAGGCATCTCTTTGTAACTGCAATTGTGCAATCATCTTATCAGTGTGCATACAGGTGTTATTAAAACAAAGGAGTGGTATGCACAGAACTTTACACCTTGCAATGCCTCTGGGTGGCTACAAATTGGCCTTTCAGCTTGTAGCATTTAAACGATGACAAATTTATTAACCCTTTCCCTAATTAACATGTATATTACATTAACTGACCATTTCACAAATATTCATTAGCTCTTTCCTTCTTCTATGTTTATTCAAAATTTCAATACCTGCTGAATATTCATGGACAAAATAGTTATAATGAAATATGTATGGAAGGTGGAATATTGTAGCAATTTTAGAAAGTAAAGAAATAGATCTATCAAATTCCATTAGCAAACAGAGCAGACCCTGATCAAACGGCTCCTATAGGAGCCATATTTCATTGTAACTATTTTGTCCATAAAAAATCTGTAGGTATTGAATAAATATAGAACAGGGGAAGTGTTAATATGCCATTATAAAAATTCATCTCATCAATATGCATGACATAATTAAATGAATAACTATCAGGTAAAGGGTTAATATGTCTTTCATAGCATTAGTAGAATAGACTTGACTATCATAACTTAACACTTCTAAATGAAGAAATGAAAACAGGTTTACCAGTTAAATAACTACTGAACCATATACACAAGTCACAATTCTATTCAAAAGTATCAATTTTCAAAAACAGATATTACAATTTATCATACAGTCGTAATGTCAAACGAAATACAATGTCATGTACAGTAAAACCTCTCTATAACGACCACTAAATTACGTCAAATATTTTGTGTTAAAGGCAGGTTGCTGCTAAAAGCAAGGTGAAAGTAAAACAGAACGCTCCTATAGGAGTGTTCTGTTTTACTTTCACCTTGTTTTAAGCAGCCACCTGCCCTAAATACCAACTAATTAACACAATTTAGTGGTCCTCATAGAGAGGTTTTTACTGTATATCATTGTGATCAATAACTTTTCTTCAGATAAGAGAGGTTACAACCCAAACAGATCTTGGTCCATACAGTTTTCACACCAAGAATTGTTACAGTATGTGTGTAATTACCGTAGTCTCTCTAATAAACACCCCCACTCTAACAAACACCCAACTCTAATGAACACCAGCTCTAATAAACACCCCATGCTAATAAACAACCCTTACATCTGTGGGAGGAAACTAACCATCAATAAGTAACTATAACCATAATTATACAGTAATAACAATTACATAAAGATATATAGGTTTTTCAAAATACAGGTGGTTGCTTAATGCAGACTGAAATTCACACAGAAAGCTCCTACAGACCCTTTCTGCATTGATTTTATTCTGCATTAAGCTACCATCTGTGTACCGAATGCAAGACGCTCCTTGACAACAAAAGGCAATGCTACCATAGGGTATTATTAGAGATAACATTATACATATGATAAGTAGAATTCAATATGCTTTTAACTCCTACAAATAACAACAACACACAGACATTTATTCACAGATTAATTCACTGTGAAACTCAGCCTTAAGACAAACATTGTAAAATGAATTAAAGATGACATAAAAAAATACAGAAATAAATCTAGCCTTGATCTAAAAGTTTGTTTTTTTTTAATTTCCTTGTGTAATCTAGATATATTTTGTCTTTTTTAACCGCCAAAGCAGCACTGACAAGTCAATATACAGAACAGGAAAAGACCCTTTACAACGGAATTCTATCAATGTTAAGAGGTCATCGAGATGTCGAAACATGTACAACATAAAAAGGGGGCCTTTTCACCCTTTTGGTTTCATGTTGCAGAAAAAGGGAAGTAATTACACCACAGATAGTGATCTGAACAATTTGGCCCCATTTTTTGGTACTGCAAGTCACACAATTAGGACTAACCCAAGATAATTATATTATATTAACTATACCTTAACTATACCTTAATCCTTCATGCTCATGCCCAAATCTGACTACCTCACATTAAAATATTCAGATATCCTTGAAAATAATTCCTGCAACAGAGTACCCAAATATGGAAATGCTTTCCTGAGAAGATTGCGTTTTTATTTCACAAAAATAGCAATACATACATGTAATGCCATTATGATGACAGAATTATTTTATAAAATCATACTTCCTCAAATTGCAGCTGACAAAATGTTCAAAGACTTTCAAAGCAATCATTACCCACATAATTTATGGTTTCTACAATAGTTATTTATCATGCTAACCCGTTACCTGACACAGATGATTTTTGACACCTTTGAAAACTGAGTAGACCCAGATAAGACAGCTTCTGTAGGAGCCTTTAAATCAGTAGCCTGTAGAAGCCATCTGATCAGGGTTTGCTGCTTGCTTATGAAATTATGCGATTCTACAGTTTCTACCTATACCAAACTATCCTGTGTACATCATCATGCCATTATAAACATTCTGCTAGTATTCATGATGTCATTATGTCTCACATGAATATTCAACAGAGAAATGGTTTTAATAGATTTACTCAGTAAACTTTGAACTTTGCCAGTCAGTGCTTTACCCTTAACCCATTCCCTCATATTGACGACTTTTGACGGCTCTGTAAAAGCCACTTTGTGAAACCATTGTGATAAATAGAGCATTTGCTCCTATAGGAGCAAATGCTCTATTTATCAGAATAGTTTCAAACTACAAAATTCTATTTTTTTCCTTTTCTCTAGTTAATGCTCCTTTTCGGTAGATTTATTCAAAGAGGTATCTAAAAATAGCCTATGAGGTAATGGGTTAAGATGCTGAATATCCATATGGAAATGGTCCATTATTGCTTTTACACAGGGGTCCAGATAAGATGCATAAACTGAAACATTTTCAAGAATAATTCCTTTATTTCGCTACCAAACCCTATGTTGTGACCACTCTTTAGAATCGTCTCTTTGATGGAGAAATGACGATTATAGTATAAATTGCTCTGTTTTACAGTAGTGAACAGTCTCTATATATTAACAGCACTATAAGTAAATGATCTGATTGACAACCAGTGCAGACCCTGATCTTACAGCTCCTCAGAAGGCTCTCTTATCTGGGTTTACACTTTTAGCAAATGCCAATTAGCTCGTTCCGGGCATCAACAGCGTCAGATCCTACTAAGTGCTATGATACAATATAGAGTCTGTAATTTGTGGTTTCTTCTCATGCTTTGCAGTACTTCATGCTAAAATGCAGACTCGTGGGTATGTCACATCCCACAGCCCTCAATATTTCCTGACCCTAACTCAATGAATATCCACGTAAGAAATAATGCCATTATGAATATTGATTAGATTATTTTTTATAAAGGCACATGAACACAGGAAATTTTAGCAAATGGTATAAACTCTAGAATAATATCTATATTATTTCATAAGCGAACAGAGCAGACCCTGAACAAATGGCTCATACTGGATCCATCTGATCTGGGTCTTCTTTTTTTAGAAAGGCGTATATATGGAGTAAAGGGTTAAGCATTATAACTCAATTTCTTTTAGGCATAAAACTGAATATGATGAGGACACATTGCGGTGGATAATAGCCTCATGAAGGCTATTATATTACCTATGACTATCCGTTTTCTACACTTTTTACACGTTTATAGTTCAGATACCAGGATGTAGCTGTGTGCTATAACACAAACAAACTATAATATTACCCTTTCATGAAGAGATGCTTTTTATCATGTATATCGTAGTGTCATTTGCAAATTCTAAACATACGGATAAATGGAAATAACTCTTTCCATTTTAAGGAATGGTCCTAAGCAAAAATGTTGCCTGCTTACAACTATAAAACATTTTTTCTTACATTTCTCTCGAGTCACACAGAATGTGAAACCTCTTGGATATTGATGTGACACTGAATTACTCAGTTTTGGATTTTAAATGTTTGAAAACGTTATCACATGTTCATTGCTAGCACACAGATTTATGATCCAAGGATTATTTGACTAGGCCACTAGTTCACATTTATACAGTACAGTAAAACCTCTCTCAAGCAACCATTCAATAGGCAGATTTTAACATCTGCAAGAAATGTAATCTCAATGCAAGACAAAACAACACAGAGAGCTCAGAAAGGAGCTTTCTCCATTAACCCATTCCCTCATAGGCTCTTTTTAGATCCAATCCCTTTGAATATATCTACCAAAAAGGAGCATTAACTTGAGAAAAGGATTTTTTTTAGAATTTTGTAGTTTGAAACCATTGTGATAAATAGAGCATTTGCTCCTGCTCTGTTTATCACAATGTTTTCATAAGGTGACTTTTACAGAGGCATAAAAAGGCGTATTTATGGAGAATAGGAGCGTTCTGTTTCACTTTCACCTTGCTTTAAGCGACCACCTGCCCTAAATACCAACTATTTAACACAATATAGTGGCCGTTATAGAGAGGTTTTACTGTAGCATTCATTTCTATAATGAACACAGGAAATGTTCGCGGTCATGGCAGAATCTGTAGTATTTCATAAGCAAACAGAGCAGACCGTCATCAGACTGCTCCTACAGGAGCCATCAGATCTGGGTCTACTCTGTTTGTGAAAGCGTAGAAATGCGTATTTATGGAGTAAAGGGCTCAATCAGTAGCCAGTTATTGAACTAACCTGAGCTAGCTTGGCATGATGTGTAATCATCATTACAACTGAAATAGGAACTTACAATCAATTAACCGCCATAATCTTCCTAAAGCTGCAGCAGCTTTTGAGGTGAATATAAATTCTAACAACAGCCGTGTTTATGAAGCTCCACCAGAACAAAACAGTTGACCATTACATGACAGAAAAACAGAACTTGTCTTCTCAGCGCAAAAATGATGTACCTCGTATCTTAAAACAGGAAAAGCGAAGAAAAGGTTTAACCTAAAACATTTTCATTAAAAAAAAGGGATTTGCCATGTCATCTGAATTTGAAAATATAATGATCCATACTAAATAAAGAGACAATCTTGCTCAAGTGATGAGATATTTGACTTAATTTATAACCTTTCTGCAGTGAATTCGGGCCTATTGGGTCTGTACAATAAAGTCAAATCTCAAAATAAGTATAATTGATTCATATAAACCTCATGCAGCTCTGAAAAAGTTCTTAATACTAGACTGAAACATTTATAAACCAACCAGCACGATGATAATTTCAAAACACCCAACAAAAATTATTTAAAATTTGTTTCAAGAAAATGCTTGCACAATCCATGTACCAACAGTAGAATTGTCAATTCGAACCTTTTTCTTATTTTCATTTAAAATCAGAAAGAAAATTTCAACACGATTTGTAAATCACTCTTGAACAAAGAGACGAAAGGTAAGAAAAATTCATGAAATGGAAGATGCTTGCAGAATCACCGAACCTAGCAAGCCGACTTAGTAAAAAGAAAACTTTCATACCTTTCGGCAAACAGCTAAAGGTAAAGTCTGTACTGCAGCCTGTAAGACCTGTGGTGAAGCAGAGACAGGTACAAGGTACGGTTCGGCAATGGAGGGTGCAGTGACGGCAGTCACGTACTGGGGTTGCGGAATCTCCGTGGCTATGGGTGTTTGAGCTCCTAAAGCAGGAATGGCTGGCTGTCCTAATGGATAACTGTAAGCTACGTACATTCTACAGATCCACAACAATCACTGAGCATATTAAGTCACGTTCCACTGATATTGGCCCTCACTTCCACTTAAAAGCTATAAATATTGGTGATGAGACCTGCCTTGCTGATTCTATTAAAAATGAACAGTGGCTAGGTAATACTGTCTCTTAGCTCTCAACACTTCTGTGGCTGATACAAACTTTTTTAAAGTCGCTGGAAAAAAATTGGCCAACAGCACAACTGCAATATGTGTATTAACACTCTCACCAGACAATGTACACTAGGTGTATGATATGGACACAATAAGTCAATCATCCAATGGACTATTAGGCTTTCTATAAACACAGAGATCAATAACACTAAATATTATCTTGTAATCAGTTCCTGGTCACAATTCCCTGCTCGTTACCACACTTACTTCAGCACAACCTTGATCACAGAGTAAACGCTATCAAGTGATGTCAAATTTCCTGAGCGACTTAAGCTGACTCACCAAAGACACTTCAGTTTCGTCCACCACTCAAACACTCAAGTTTTCAAATCAAACAATACCTTCTACTTACAGTGCAAGTTAAGTCTTAACTCTACGAACCTCTAGTTTTATCTGATAATACAATGACAGTCATCAGTACACGAGACTTATAGCCCTGAGCTCCTTCCTGTTATGAATTTCACCACTACCCCACAATACTGTCATCAATACAGTACATGGATAGGGAATAAATTTGCACTGTCTATATTAAAGCTTTTACCCATTGAATAAATATTGACTCTTTCTGGCGTCCATTGACAGAGAAATTTATAACAAAGACTGGAGTGGTCATGTGACCAAGGTATAAAAGTAGTGCTAAATTATACTAATTCAGGTGACAAAGGCTGGGTAGTTTTATTTTACAGTTTACAGAGCCAAGCAAGGTTAAAACTGCAATTACTTCTACCATATTTAATATTCGTCTATGTACACATTTTAACCGTGACGCCTTACGAAATAGCTGAAGGACAAACATACCCATAAAAGGCTTGTAAAATCTACCGATAATCACAACTTTTTTTTGCGTGCTCTACCACAGGAAAACTTCAGTCTAACTTGAAATTTAAAACAGCTCTCAACAACAATGTTTGGTTTACACTAAAAAAAAAAAAAAGCCGGGAAACTACAAAGAATTCTGCACAACGTGGTAATTGGGCAGTGAAAAAAGCGTATTACAAAAAAGTGTACTTACCACAGCATGAAACAAGTGAAATATTATCCTCAAAACACGCTAACAAAATCTTCCTTTTTCGTGTACGATGTTTAATCAATTAAAACTCTAAATTGGCTGTTGCTTCGAGGAGACTGAAGCAGTTATTACAAGAGTATTACCAGTTCGCCACACTTCGCTGGCACAGGGAAAAAAAGTTTATGAAAAATTAAAGAAACACAAAACCCAAATTAATTTTTCATCAGCCCAGCCTCATTTAGATGACTGTCAGCCATTGCATGATGAGGAAGTTCTTGTAATACAGAACTATGCTAATGTCAAACCCTTATGAAATATACATAAAGTGGAATTCAACTCCGCCTTGGGAAAAAGTCATACCATATCAGCAGTCTGCAGAAGCTTAACTCCTCATTAAACTCTTTGTCTGCAAAGTAATTGTTGTCTGCAAAATTGTTTTCTACTACAAGCAAAGATTTTCGATTTTCGATTTTCATAAACAATTTGGATAATACTGGGACACAATAATTTTCCAAATTTCAACTGCATCCAAGCTGTTTGCATAGTGCATACATTATATATAACAAAGTCATTGCTAGCATGCATTTAAATAATTAACCTTTTATTACACTGGAACTGCAGTGAAATCCTCTCAAAAAACAATTCAAAGAAATCTATTACATGTCTAAGAGCAACTGGTAGCTTAAATGCATGATGAAATGTATGAGTCAAAGGGGCCTATGGTAGCTTAATGCATGATGTAATGTATGAATCTAAGAGGCCCCTGGTAGCTTAATGCATGATAAGGTTAAATGTCTAAAATGCAACTTGTAGCTTAATGCATGATGAGTCTAAGAGGCCCCCTGGTAGGTTAATGCATGATGAAAGTTATGAGTCTAAAAGGCCCCTGGTAGCTTAATGCATCATGAAAATTATGAGTCTAAGGTCCCTGGTAGCTTAATGCATGATGAAAGTAATGAGTCTAAGAAGCCCCTGGTAGCTTAATGCATGGTGAAAGTTATGAGTCAATAAGGTTTCTGGTAGTTTAATGCATCATGAAATTTATGAGTCTAAGAGGTCCATGGTAGCTTAATGCATGATGAAGGTTATGAGTCTAAGAGGCCCATAGTAGCTTAATGCATGATGAAGGTTATGAGCCTAAGAGGCCCATAGTAGCTTCATGCATGATGAAGGTTATGAGTCTAAGAGGCCCATGGTAGCTTCATGCATGATGAAAGTTATGAGCCTAAGAGGCCCATAGTAGCTTCATGCATGATGAAGGTTATGAGCCTAAGAGGCCCATGGTAGCTTCATGCATGATGAAGGTTATGAGTCTAAGAGGCCCATAGTAGCTTCATGCATGATGAAGGTTATGAGCCTAAGAGGCCCATAGTAGCTTCATGCATGATGAAGGTTATGAGTCTAAGAGGCCCATAGTAGCTGCATGCATGATGAAGGTTATGAGTCTAAGAGGCCCATGGTAGCTTAATGCATGATGAGGGTTATGAGTCTAAGAGGCCCATGGTAGCTTCATGCATGATGAAGGTTATGAGCCTAAGAGGACCATGGTAGCTTCATGCATGATGAAGGTTATGAGCCTAAGAGGCCCATGGTAGCTTCATGCATGATGAAAGTTATGAGCCTAAGAGGCCCATGGTAGCTTCATGCATGATGAAAGTTATGAGTCCAAAAGGCTTCTGGTAGTTTAATGCATGATGAAGGTTATGAGTCTAAATTCAAACAGGTCAAGTCTATGGTGAATATTTAGGGATTTTTCTTACCTAAAGAAAATTGTAACATGGCAAACTGATCCTGATGAGAGGACCTAGGTCTACACTGTTTGCAAAGGACATTGTGACTAGTTTCCCACACTGTAGGGATAAGTATCTGAATTCTTTTATCAGACCGTTGGTATGAAAAGTGGTTTCTAATCTTTTAGAATGTTTTAGAGTCACCATCATCAAAACATGCAGATCATAAATATTATACATGCTTTCAAACAGAAACAAGTCAATTTCCCCATAGGAAATAAAATGTATATAATTAATTTCCTTTTGCATTAAAAATGCAGCACAAACCATCTTTGTCAGCTGATAAAATTATGTCTCAGTACTTGTATCATATCTTAGCATATTAAGCTTAAAATTGACAGCATACTTCTAAATTAACCCTTTCCCTGTTCTATGTTTAGTCCAAATTTTAATACCCACTGAATATTCATGAACAAAACAGTTATAATCAAATATGGAATGTGGGACATTGCATCCATTTTAGAAAGTAAAGAAACAGATCTATCAAATTTCATAAGCAAACAGAGCAGACCCTGATCAGACGGCTCCTCTAGGAGCCGTCTGATCTGGGTCTACTCTGTTTGCAAATGCATGAAAAGGTGTTACTATGAGGGAAAGGGTTAACCCTTTCAATGCAGGAAATGAATCCGAGAGCTCCTAGAGGAGCCGTCTCATCTATGTCCGCTAGGCTTGCAATGGCGTTAAAAGGGGTAAAGGGTTAATATGTACAAGTAAATCATGAAACCTCATGTAAGATGCCTCAGACAAGAAACTTCATTTATCTCTATGGCTGGCATAAGTGAATTTATGATCACCTTTATATACAGTAGTGTTTGGATTCTAACAAGACCAAGTAACTCTGTGTCTCATCTAGATCTAAACTGCAAATTAGTTTGTAATTATACTTTAAAGGAGAAAAAAGAAGAAAATTTAACCCATTACCTCATAGGATATAATTTTTAGATCCAAGCTCTTTGAATAAATCTACCGAAACATTAGCTAGAGTAAAGGAAACTTATAATTTTGTAGTTTGAAACAATTGTGATAAACAGAGCATTTGCTCCTATAGGAGCAAAATTTTAATGCTCTATTTATCGCAATGGTTTCAACAGGGGACTTTTACAGAGGCGTCAAAAGGCGTCAGTATGAGGGAATGGGTTAACAATGATAATCGAAGCAGCCACCAAATTTGTCAAACGGTAATATGTGGCAGCAAACGAGTTATACTATCTTACTAACCCTAAGGTGTTACTTTCATTCTTCAACACACAATTCCAATCAGAAAACAGTTGAGCTACAAAGTCTATTCTTCCCTTTGGGAAATCCAACAATTAAATTGCAACAAATGTCATCAGCTAAATCAGATCATGACAAATATAATGACTATTAAATCTGTGTAAAAAATTAAAAGTCATACAAGAATGTGTATACAGTCTTATGTGACTTTCAGTGGGAGTCAGCAAAGGTCACATAAGACAGGGAGTCACATAAGACAGTCTGTGTTATTTTTACAAAATTTTGGTACAAGCAATTTACATCTTTGTAAACCTTCTGTTTTACTTCTGAATTTGAGAATATTAACCCTTTACTCCATAATTATGCCTTTTTGCACCTTTGCAAACAGAGTAGACCCATATCACACATTTCCTGTAGGATCCATCTGATCTAGGTCTGCTCTGTTTGCTTATATGATATGATATAGATATGATTCTAGTTTCTGCCAAGGCCAGAAATCCATGTACAGTAAAACTTATTTATAACGAACTCTGATAAAGCGAATTTCCGCTTATAGCGAACTGAATTTCGTTCCCCGGCCGATATCTTCATTAATTCTATACAGACTATACTGTTTAGTGCGAAGTTGGTTAGAGCGAATTTTCGCTTATGGCGAACTGTTTTCCAGTACCGTTATTCACAAAACACTTTAAAATTCCTTCATTAAAGCGAAGTTTCACCTTCCTACTTTCTTCAGTCTCATGCGTATTTCGCACGATTAACACCATGTCGCATAGGTGTTGAAACACATAATAGTGTTGGGGCAAACTGTGAAGCGATCCGTAAACATTATTCTTCACGGTGGTATGGTATAATTAAACACCGCTAGCCGCGGGGCATATATGCACTTAAAAGTACGGGTTATAGCTAAACATTGTTAAGATATGATGCTCGTTTTTTATTTTCAAAAAAAAAAATACTTTAAGTCTTTTGGTTTTGTTATTACCTCCCCGTTCGCATATTATTTCAGCATTTACCGCTAAAAATAGAATCCACCGCTGACTCCGATGACGACACAGATCTATAAGGAATATTTGCCCCTGCCCACATACGCGGAGTCTTTGTCCGCTATACCCAATTTGCATCGGACATTGGAGCAACAACCAAATACTCCTGATAATTTTTTTTAAACACTGACATTTATGAAACCATTATTTGGCAAGTGTCAAGCATCTACGTGTGTTCAAAAGCAAATGACCGATTTCTTCCACAAAGAGTAAGCTGTACGATGAATGATGTGCATTTTGGGAGTTTGATCGCTACGCATACATGTCTGAATTACGATTTAATAAATATTGAACAGTCGTGTTTCAAAGTCATGATTTATAGTGAACTTCGTACTATCAATATAGCGAATGTTTATAGCGAAGTAAATCCTTCAGTCCCTTGGAATTCGTTATATCCGAGTTTTACTGTATGCATGTGCTATAACAATTAATCCAACAAATATTCATGGTGTCATTATTTCTTACAGGAATATTCATGGAAAACCTCTCCACAACGGCCACTAAATTACATCAAGTATGTTGTGTTAAAGGCATGCAGGTGGCTGCTTAAAGCAAGGTGAAAGTTAAACAGCACGCTCCTATAGGAGCGTTCTGTTTTACTATCACCTTGCTTTAACCCATTTCCCGCATATCGACGCCTATTGACGCCTCTGTAAAAATCACTTTTTGAAACCATTCTGATAAATAGAGCATTAATTTTGCTCCATAGGAGCAAATGCTCTATTTATCAGAATGGTTTCAATACTACACAATTCTAAATATTTTCTTTTTCTTAATTAAATGCTCCTTTTGGGTAGACTTTTTCAAAGAGGTTAGATCTAAAAATAGCTTAAGTGGGAAAGGGTTAAGCAGCCAACTGGCCTAAATACCAACTAATTAACACAATTTAGTGGCCATTATAGAGAGGTTTAACTTTTACTATACCAATTTCTTACCATAACACATTGCATACAGTGCAGACCCAGATCAGCTGCTGAAAATGCAGTATCTGATCAGGGTATACTGTGTTTTTCAGGTAAGTCAACAGAGTAGAGTAGGAGCTTTAGAGTTGAAAACAGGGTAGATCCTGATCAGACGTCACATTATCAATACGACAGCTGATCTGTGTCTGGACGTCTCAATTAGCAGAGAACATTTCTCCTGAGAACACCATTGAGACCTTTGATTTCAGATCTGCCCAATTTTGCTGCAAAAGCGCTTGGCTTTGGAACAATGGTGCTGTGACAGGAATCCTCCTTTGCTTGCTAGCGGTGAAACCGTAATGACCTCTAGAAACAGTTTGGATCCAGATGAGACATCAAATAATGCGTCTTCTCATCAGATCCAAACTGTTTGACACTTTGACCACATTTTTGCGAAGAAATGAGAAATGTTGTTTTTTACAAACCATGGAGAGGGGATATTGTCATAATTGGGCATCTCAATAGCTAGGGTAATTAGGGTATTCAAAGTGGTAGGGACAAGCCCCTCTAGCAAGTTTAGAATAGAAATATTTTACTGCTTTCAGTTTGAAGCTCACAGATATTTATATTTCAACATTGTTATCTTTTAAAGAGTCCACATAAATTAGATTTGAAGTTTTCAACAAGAGTAGCATGTAAATTCTAATTGTGCCATCTCACTACAACATAATATAATGTGCTTAATTGCAATTTAATTGCTGAGGCACACAGACCCTACTTCTTGTCTGTCAAAACTATTAATTAACCCCTTAAAGTGACATACATTATGACCTCCAAGACAAACATAGAAAAAAGTCTTCTGGCACTCAAAGTCTTCAGTCACTTTGATACTAAACATTGGGACTATAACAAATTCACCTTGACATTGTGATTACACATCATCTGACATATGATCCAGATCAAAACCTACAACAAAGTTCTGACCATTAAAGTCTGTGTGTTCCTATTTAGTTACCAGGTAAATATGAAAAATCACCTTGATTTCAAATACTTGTCATCAAGACTTTGATCTTAAGTCTACGGAATACTGAAGGTAGGGGGTAGCACTTCAATTTTAATTTGAAACTTTCAACTCCATATTGACTGTGCAGTCTTCAGTAGACTTACGTTGCTAACTGTCCATTTCAAAACAACACTTCCACGAAAGCGTACACATTCAGGCAGAGATGCTGCCAGGATTTCAATTTGGTGGGGGAAATCCCCCATCAAATAAAAAAAAGTGGGGGACCTACTGGGGAGGGGAGGGGGGCAGTTAACGGGCACTCACAGTAGTTATTACTAAGTTAATGTATCCATTTACATTTGTAAGTAAACATATTAGATCTAGTTTTCTTACTTTCAACACACAAAGACACATGTCTATTAATTCTCAAATATCCCTTATACATAATGGGCATTTTCTCCAACTTTGATCCAAGTCATTGAATTTTCGAATATCTAAAAGATTTGAATAGAGCAAGATTCTTTTGCTGTGGGAATATTTTCAATTGCAATATAGGAAGCTGTTCTCATAGCACTTTATCAATGCCTCGGTCCTTTCATCTAATTCTGACACCAAGTTTGAAACTTTTAACAACTTACTTTCAAAGACAATGTTATGTGATCGGCATACTCAGTCTGTCTTATTAGAGTTGATGTGCGGTAGTTAACGCATCCATTCGCACAAGTGAACGTGTTGGTTTTCTTTCTTTCAACACACAAAGTAAAAGTATATTTCAAAACTTTGTTCGACGATGATTTGAGACAAGATAGCCGATATTTTGTGGTCCTTCCATTTTTTTCGGATTGAACGTTTTCTTAGGATCATCATGATGTTCGTTTTTCGAATCCGAAATAGCTGGAGGCTTTTTAATTTTCTGCTTGCATCTCCAAGGTTTCCATAAATGAACTCACCACGGGGCGAAAGAACTCACTTATTTCTCTTTTATTGCTATACATTTTTTCTGTCGTCTGCAGCATGCACAAAATGTCGGGAAAGTAAACCGGAAATGGTGTACATATGCGTTTCCCCGCATCATTCGTTATTTAAATATAGATTTTTCAAAATGCGGGAACCAGTGTCAATTGTCAATTACAGGTATCCCTCTAGGGAGTTATTGATCGAATGCGAGACCGCTAAAAATAGGATTTGGGGTATTCCAACTTCAGTGCTATTTGCGAGGCCGATACAGACCTTTCTGTTTGGAATTATTTTGCACGCACTGGATAATATTTTTTGCGGGACAATCATTTTGACTGCGGGATAATGCCCTCACCATTTTGAGAAAAATGGGGGACCGAGGCAAAGATAAGCGGGATCCTGCACATCCCGCGCCCTGACAGCATCTTTGTTCAGGATATTTATGCAAATATGATTACCATAACCACAACCATTTACATGATAAAGGCACCTTTTTATATGCCTCTGCAAACAAAGTAGACCCAGATCAGACAGGTCTTGTAGGAGCCGTCTGATAAGGGTCTGCTTGGTTTGCTTATGCATTGATATAGATCTGATTCTAGTTTCTGTCAATTAAAAAAATGTCTATGCTAATATTTATCAAATGAATATTCATACATTTATAATTTCTCACATTCAAAATTCATCAGGTAAAGTGTTAACCCTTTCCTCCATAAGCTATTATTTTTTAGATCCAACCTCTTTGAATAAATCTACCCAGAAGGAGCATTAACTAGAGAAAAGTAAAATTTTAGAATTGAAACCATTGTTATAAATAGAGCATTTGCTCCTAAGGAGCAAATGCTCTATTTATCACAATGGTTTCATAAAGTGACTTTTACAGAGGCATATAATAGAAAGGCGTAATTATGGAGGAAAGGGTTAAGTTTTAAATATCTCACAAATTGTGACCCGATTTGCAGTTGCAAACAGCTTGGATTCAGGTGAGAAACTGTCGTTGCATCTCATCAGGATCGAAACTTCGACAACAGAGTCCCAAGACTTTGAACAAATTGGAAATTGCATCAGAGTCAGTTGCACATACAGCTGAACTTCGATAACTCGAACTTCAAGGGACCGTACAAATTAGTTCGAGATAACAGAAGTTCGAGTTATCCAATATCTAACCTGAACCATTTCTCAACATGTGTTTCTAGATATCTGTAGCGATACATTTTAGAGCAATTCTGTATTGTAAGTTTTGGAGGGACTGAACTTTTTGTTCGAGTTATCCCGAAGTTCGAGTTATCCGAGTTCGAGATATCGAAGTTCAACTGTATATCAATTAATATAGTGAGATAAGATTCAGAAACACATAATATGTAATGACTATATAGTAAAAAGTGCTTGATTTAGAGACTATATATTGCTAAAGGTATACTTTTGATAAATGCACTATTTTGCACATTTCACCTTCAGCCTTCTGCTGACACTTTTGTGACAACCTTGGCAAAACGTTTTTTTACAGATCAGACGCCGAGTATCTCCGAATCTCATCAGGATGCAGACGTTTTGACACTCGTGACAGTTTTTTGGGGGAAGAATTTGGAGAAAACACAATGTCATGTATTTATATAATTGCAGCAGACTACAGTACTTGCAGACAACTGCTCAGATAATATCTGCAATAATTATTGCTCAGAGTGCAGAAGTTTGATTTTTTGGTTAACCCTTTCCAAGGGTCTGGTTAGGATGCTTATGACATAATAGAGATCTTATAAAGGTTAACCCTTTCCTAGGGTCTGGTTAGGTTGCTTATGACATAACAGAGATCTTATAAAGGTTAACCCTTTCCAAGGGTCTGGTTAGGTTGCGTATGACATGATAGAGATCTTATAAAGGTTAACCCTTTCCAAGGGTCTGGTTAGGTTGCTTATGACATAATAGAGATCTTATAAAGGTTAACCCTTTCCTAGGGTCTGGTTAGCTTGCTTATGACATAACAGAGATCTTATAAAGGTTAACCCTTTCCTAGGGTCTGGTTAGGTTGTTTATGACATAATAGAGACCTTATAAAGGTTAACCCTTTCCTAGGGTCTGGTTATGACATAATAGAGATCTTATAAAGGTCAATCCTGTCCTAGGGTCTGGTTAGGTTGTTTATGACATGGTAGATATCCTATAAAGGTTAACCCTTTCCTAAGGTCTGCTTAGGTTGCTTATGATGGTTAGGTTGCTTATGACATAACAGAGATCTTATAAAGGTTAACCCTTTCCTAAGGTCTGGTTAGGTTGCTTATGATGGTTAGGTTGCTTATGACATAACAGAGATCTTATAAAGGTTAACCCTTTCCTAAGGTCTGGTTAGGTTGCTTATGACATGATAGAGATCTTATAAAGGTTAACCCTTTCCTAGGGTCTGGTTAGGTTGTTTATGACATAATAGAGACCTTATAAAGGTTAACCTTTTCCTAGGGTCTGGTTAGGTTGCTTATGACATAACAGAGATCTTATAAAGGTTAACCCTTTCCTTGGGTCTGGTTAGGTTGCTTATGACATGATAGAGATCTTATTCTAGTTTTTGTCAAAACAAAACATTTCCTTGAAAACTGTATATCAAAACAAGACTTAGAGCACCCTATGCCAGTGCCAACGCTCGTCTGTCAAGACATTTTAAATTTTTATTTTTTTATGTCTATAAGATACATAATTTTGTAAAAATGCCTTATTAGAGAGTTATGGCCCTGGGCCAAATTGTAGCACTTGTGATGGTCAACAAGTGTGTCAAATTTCATATGATTTGCTTGAATGGTTTTAGACCAATAGCCAACATTAAAGTCTTCTGTTATTTTTTTAAAAATTAATTCAAATGTTAAGGCCACACGTCAAGAAACACAACATTGATGGAAAGGTCTTGCCACAAGGGATTCACATAATTTTATGGAATACGAGAGCCCTGATGGTTTTGGTTTCAAAATGACAGACATCTGAAACTTTCAATTCCCAAGTCAATCAAGGGGCATAATTATGTAAAAAAAATCCATACAGAGTTACGGCCCTTGGTCAGATTGTAGCCCTTGTGATGTGGTGAACAACTGTGGGAAGTTTCATAAGATTTGCATGAATGAAAAAAGTTATAGCAAACATTAAAGTTTCCGGACGACAACGCGGATGCCGAAGTTATGACAATAGCTCATTTTTTTTTCTTCAAAAAAAGAACAGACACGCTAAAAATACAGTTTATAAATATTCATAAAATTATTTCTTACATGAACACTGAACAGGTAACAGTTTAAATCAGTGTAAGTCAAGTGGCAGTAATGTATCAACTATTCATGAATTAAATCTTTGCATGCTTAACCCTGGATTCCCTCATATTGACGCCTTTCGATGCCTATGCAAAAGTCACCTGTTGAAACAATTGTGATAAATAGAGCATTAATAATTTTGTTCCTATAGGAGCAAATGCTCTATTTATCACAATTGTTTCAAACTACAAAATTATAAAATTTTCCTTTTCTCTAGTTTATGCTCCTTTTCGGTATATTTATTCAAAGAGTTTGGATCTAAAAATAGCCTATGAGGTAATGGGTTAGATAATATTGTCTGCAAAAATTGTTGTCTGCAACTATTTTCCAAAATTATTTTTCTGTATTTCTCTTTACCCCTTTCCTTCATATAAATGCATTTTCACACATTTGCAAACAGAGAAGACTCAGATCAGATGTCTCCTATAGGAGCCGTCTGATCAGGGTCTGCTGTTTGCTTTTGACATGATATAGATCTTATTGTACAGTTTTTATCAAAGCGAAAAAAAAAAATCTTTAAAAATTTTCATTATAAAAATTTAGCTAATTAATATTCATGATGTCATTATTTCTTACATGAATATTGAACAGGGAAAGGGTTAGATATAGTTTGCCTGTCAAACAAATTTGGATCCTAATGAGATGCCCATGACTCCGCTTCTCATTTTGATCCAAACTGTTTGCATAGGAAATAAAAACATCACAGCCAGCGTGCAAAGAGCTAAATAATGATTGATATTGGGCAGGGAAATGATTGATATTGGGCAGGGAAATTCAATTAACAATCAGTCAATGAAACCAACACTAACAGATGCTCATTACTGACAAAATGGGAGCATTTAAAGTTTCAAATTCAAACTCAACTCCCAAAATTAAATCAATTTTTACACAAAAAAATCCTGAATCTAATCAAAACTTCATTCAAAGCGATATTAAAAGCACCGTCTTTAAAATTGGAATTTACTGAATTTGCTCTTTCAGCCAGGTCTTAGTAAAAGGATTTTTCACAGTATTTTGCAAATTATGGTCACTAATCAAACTATGTTACAGAAAAAGAAAAGAAAAGAAAAGCGCCAGATTGACACACAAAAAACCCAACCCATCTGTGGCACTTAATAAGGGATCTACAATATATTATGCCCACTAAACGTTCTTCCAAAGATGATAAAGATTGAACAAAAGTATATATAGACGTGTTTCCACAAATATATGGACGTAACTTCACGTTGACCAAGATGAGACAACTCCTACAGGAGCCATTTGATTAATTAAGGTCTGTTCTGTCTGCTTGTTGAATATAGATAGATATATACAGTGAACCCTCGTTATACCGGCATTCGTTACAATGGCACCCTCTTTATACCAGCAATATGCAATGAAACAACATCACCGTTAACCCATTACCTCATAGGCTATTTTTAGATCCAACCTCTTTGAACAAATCTACCGAAAAGGAGCATTAACTAGAGAAAAGGAAAATTTTAGAATTTTGTAGTTTGAAACTATTGTGATAAATAGATCATTAAAATTTTGCTCCTATAGGAGCAAATGCTCTATTTATCGCAATGGTTTCACAAAGTGACTTTTACAGAGTCGTCAAAAGTCATTAATATCAGGGAAAGGGTTAAGGGCGTTAACTCTTTGAAACAACCACTGAATAAATAGGTGCAGTGCCAATAGCACATGTGATTGCTTAGTGCAGAACACAAGAAGTGCAAAAAGCTCCCTAACGGAGCTTTTTGCACTTCTTGTGTTCTGCATTAAGTGATCACCTGTTGGTACTAGTTTAAAACTGGCCAAATGGTTCCTTTCATATTTAAACTCGTTATAAGGGCAACCTCGTTATACCAGCACTATGTCTGGAAACTAACACCTCCGTTGTCATGAGGGTTCACTGTATATATATATAGAGATACAGATACTTCAGTTATTTCACCAAGCTTTACTTGTAAACCTTGTATTACTAATATTCTTGATTATTTCGTACATGGGTATTCATGGAGGAAAGGGATAACACAAGTGCCCGCTATAACAATTTTTACTGACCACTATAACAATTTTTACTGACTGCTATAACAATTTTTACTGACCGCTTTTACTGACCGCTATAACAATTTTTACTGACTGCTATAACAATCAATTTTTACTGACCACTATAACAACTTTTACTGACCGCTATAACAATTTTTACTGACCGTTTTTACTGACCGCTATAACAATTTTTACTGACCGCTATAACAAAATTTTACTGACCGCTTTAACAATTTTTACTGACCACAATAACAATTTTTACTAACTGGTTATCACAGCAATTTAACTTCCATGTTTGGTAAAGATCAGCAAAAAGTTTCAGCCCAGACAAAGACTTTACTAATTTCACAAAACAAAAGGTAATAACTCTACAATGACTGATTCCATATAACTGGTTATTACACTTGACCAAGATATTATGCACTTAGACATTATTTCCAAGTTTGGTGATGATCGAACAAGCTTTTCAAGAGAGTCGACAGCCTTATATAATTTTGATATAATTTACTCAAAGAAAGGGCCATCATACCAAATAACTAAAGTAACACAACTGTTTATCAATTTAAACAATGAAATTAGGCCCAAAGACATTACCGTACTTGCAAAAAGTTTGGTTAACCCTTTACTCCATGAATATTTATGTGAGAAATAATGACATCATGATTATTAATTAGATTAATTGTTATTATAATACATGGACACAGGAATCCTTCGCCAAGGCAGAAAATGTAAAAAATCTAGGGATGTTAACGGATAAACGGTTAACCGGTTAACCGTTATAACCACGAATAACCGGTTACACTTTTCCTTCAAAAGGTTAACCTGGAGAAAAAAAGTTGGGTCATAATGTTCGCTGCATTTGCTCCGGTAGTAGCGGACGACACCGCTCGATTTACTGCCTTGACATATGGTCGAATTAACACGCCTCGGGCGTGTATACCTCGCCTGCTGTGTTTGCCATGGAACCGTGACAGTGATTGGGACAATTGACTAAGTCGCCAATTAAATGGTGTTATTGTTGTGATAATAAGTACCATATTGTTTGGGGAGTTTGGGTGTTTGGGTAATTTAGTTGTAACTTCACACACGCCGATCAATTAATTAAGCGTTTTATCAATTACATGTAGAAAACGTGTTGAAAACAAAACTCGTAACGATGTGTTAACGCTTTTGTAATCAAGACGATCTTGTTTAGAAATCAGTGTTGTTCCATATCAGTTAGGCCTATAGTAACATATAGTAATATAGCAGAGATCGAGGTTCACACATGAAAATTAAAAAAAACACGGTGTACACACTGAAAAGAATCTGGTCAGGGTGTATACTGTGTCATTTTTCATCTTTGATGCAGTGTTTGTAGAAGCGGTTTTTTTCTCTTGGCGATGAATCATATGGATCCATATGGATACAGTACCTGAAATTAATATATTGACAATTTTATCGGTTCAGCAGCGAAACGGTTTGGATCCAGATGAGACGCTAATGCCAACTCGGGGTATCATCTCGATCCAAATCACTTGCAAAATGAATAACAAAGTTTAATTCGGTGTGGTTCCGATTCGATTGTCAATTTGATTAATTTCCGTATTGTACCATTTACAAGCAGGTTACATAACTAACGTTCCGAATTGTCGTCTGCTACATTCTGCACCTGCTCTCTATTAGCGTGGCGAAAATGTCATGTGCTGAAAAAATCTTCTTGAACTTCGTCTGTCTGGCTTTATTCGGACCTGGTGATTATCAAATCTATGATGTATGCATATTCTTTGTCAATGTGGAAAATGTAGAACTTCAGAACTGGAACACGTTCCTTGAAATTCAGTATTGAGTCGGATGTACAATGTAAAGCCTAATAGAACACCTCCCAATATTTTGTACACTTATGTGTAATCGATGTCAGTATACATAATTTTAATGATTTTCAAAGTAGTCTGGATCCATAGACTGGATCCAGAACGGACGCAGTCTGATCAGAATTCAAGGTATTCAACACTGGTCATTAGATTCTTCAAAGAACTGATGCCTTTCATTCACGTTTTGAACAAACATCGGATATACACATTCTTGTCGACATGGCAATGGTATTTTATGTCAGGTTAACCGGTTCGGTTAACCGGTTTTTACTTACGATTAACCGGTTACAGTTTCAGTAACCGTTAACATCCCTAGTAAAATCATATCTATATTACATCATAAGCAAACAGAGTAGACCCTGATCAGACGGCTCCCATGAGCCATCTGATCTGAGTCTACTCTGTATGAAAAGGCATAGAAAGGAGTATTCATGGAGTAAAGGGTTGAGATTGGACAAAGGTTTTAAAGTTAGAGAGTGGACAAAGTCTATTTTAACTCATTTCTGCAAACAAACAGCTATAAAACTGGCTATAAAACTTGAACAAGATATTATGCCAATGGAAATTACTTCCAACTCTGGTAAAGACTGGACAAAAGATTGTCATGTTTTTACTGGACACTGCACACACTCTCACATGCGAGTGAAAATGTAATACGTCTCACTTGAAAGCGGAATATAATATGAAAGTTGGAAGCAGACATCAATTTTTGTGGACAGCTATTTCTTTTAATTGCTAAGAGTCTAACAGGCTTACATTGTGTGAACCCTCCTGTACAATAATTGCTTTATTGAAAGATTTCACCAAACAATTAGGAATAAAAGCACCCCACGAAATTTGAATACCTGTCCTTCAAAAATAATCTATGGTCTATCTATATCCCGTTTTCTAAGATTTTATTTAAACACGTCTTTTGAATTATGTGATATGTCTATTACTGCAATACAAACAGAGCACTTACACATACAGGTTCAACCCAATTAATTTCATCAATTATACAAAATTGATCCCAATCGTGATTACTTTGACTAACATGTCATAACTGCTACCGTTCATGTTCTAAAATAAAAATATTTTCTTTATAAGGTTTCCATGATCTAAGAGTAATTAAAAACAGTTGGATTGTCACCTTGGATTTAAAATTACAAACTGCTGAGGGAAGAGTTGTTCATCTCTTCACCCAAAAAATGTTTAGTTGTTTATTTCTTCACCCACAAAGTATAGTACTGTTGTTCATTTCTTAACCCACAAATATAGTTGTTTATTTCTTCACCCTCTTCACCCACAAAGTATAGTTGTTCAGTATAGCTGTTCATCTCTTCACCCACAAAGTATAGTTGTTCACTTCTTCACCCACAAAGTATAGCTGTTAATTTCTTCACTCACAAAATATTATTACCTGTAACCATTTGAATTTACAGTATAACGGCGTTATTTCGACTCTCGTTTTTCCAAGATACCCGCTTATTCCGAGGGAATGTCGAGGTCCCGGCTCAAATTCTATCAAATCTCATTGAAAATACCTGCATTAATCCGAATAGCGATAATCCGAAAATTCGAGCATGTGTGCTGGTCCCGCGGATCATTCTGGTTCCCTTTATTGATTGTTTAATTCGAGTACGGTGTTTTCCCACCTCCGAGGTAATTATTCACACCTTCTCGATACGTTGTCGTGACCTTTTAAAAGATCCGTCTATGGGGCATTAGATCGTCCAAATGTGTGAATAACACATTGATTGAATGCAGACTTTACTTTGGTGTAAATAATGATGAGAATTTAATAGACTGAAGTCTTAATAAACAAAGAGTCACATTCATAATTTGCATACGTTCGCAAACGTGTAGTGATTTTTCGGTACCGCTGAATGTGTGCCATATAACGTCTTTCTGCTTTAAATTTTGTCATAGTGCAGTGCTTTTCGTGTAGTGCTTTGAAATTCGCAATATTTTTGATACTTTTAGACAGTCTCGTTCATGCAGACTCTTGCTACGAGAGATGAACGAGAATAACTATGTCAGACGAAAAAAGCCGAGTGTTCCGGTTATTAATTAATCTGGTCACTCGCCCCGATTTTCCTTACTACGAAACAGCACGGGAATGAAACGAAAATGTTTTTTTGTGCACCCAACTCAGCACCAACAACTAAATTAATGTCGACAAATGGAAAAATATGCAAAATAAACGACATAACGCTATACGCTACGACTGTTCTAGGGATATGTCTAAATGGTTTGAAACAAGTTTTGAGTTTATTGTGAAGGGTCCGTTGAACGGACCCATACAAATTATACTGAAACTTCGGTCGCCGATGTGAATGGTGTTTTCTGTTATCACTTATATAAGGAAAGAATCGATGAATTATATATGCATTGAAGTTTATGATAATGTTAAAACAGTTTACTGTGAAGAAATACGCTTCCTCTCGCTGTCAAACAATGCTCTTGGAAATGACATAAAATGCTCTCGGTTATTTCGAGCATCGCGATAATCCGAGGTTTTTGCCGATTCCCGATGGTGCTCGAAATATCGCCAATATACTGTACTTGTTTTCCCCTTTTCTTTCTAGGAAGCAAGTCCAATGAGTCCAACAATATACTGTGAGTCTCATCTCACTCAAAACTGATTGCACAGCTGTGGATAATCATACCGATCTATCTAAATATCTCCGACAAAATGCATCATGCTGCTAATATATAAGTATATTCAGTAGAATCACCTTGAAGAGGCAATACGAGAGAGTAACAGTCAGACAGGTTAAGGTTACGAAAAATCACGAATAAATTATTTAGATATATTCTTCAGTTTTCAGTTCTCCTCTCATCTACAGGTCTCTCAGACTGTATTCAAAGGTTTTACTAATAATATTGTAGGAGTTAAACAAGAGCTACGTGCAGCACCAACGCTTGTCCGATTTGGTGCTTGGCCACTGCATACACTTCTCCTCAAAGAGATCTCCCAGCCTATAAAGTTTCATGTTGATATCACTTATACTTTTTGATTAATCAGCTACATTCAAGTTTTTGCATGACGCAGCCACCAATGCCTACGACCCAGTAATCACAATCGCTTGACTTTTTCTTCGGAAACAGAAGAGCTAAAAATGTACATACAACTGCAAATCAGAAGTTTGTTTTTTCGTGTTAAAAAGTTTTTGTGCCTTCAATTATATCACTCAGGTTATCAACCTTGGTTGAGAATAGCCTGAGATATTATTACCTTAAACATTTTCAGCAAGTTTTTTATGAAGAATGGATGAACATTTCGCCCACTTAGACTGCGTACAAGGCTAAAATGGCTGATTTTGCACAATTCAAGGGCGATACTGCTCAAGTGCCCAATGAACACAAATATTTTCATCAAAGCTTGGTGAAGAATGGATGAACTTTTTTCCTCCTCCACATGCCGCCTCGTCTTGGAAGAAAAGGGGGGGGGGGTATTAAAAATGAAGAGATGACATTATGTAATTCACCTCATTTTATCTAAAAACTTTTAGAAGGAGTTCATCAAATCAGATTCATAAGAAATGTGTTGTATCTTCTATTGCTAGAAGCTTGAATTTTAATTCAATTAAAACATTCCTTATCACTTTCAAGTTTTCCTTTGCGAGCTGATACATGTACTTATTTCCAATCCCTCTAAAAATTATCTTATTTAGAAGCTAATATAACAATTCTACAGAGACTAAAAACATTGAGTGTTTACAACTGACTAACCAATTTTGTTACATTACAATGCACAGTAGTAAAGTCCCATAATTATCACCTAAACCAAATTTGTGATAAAATTGTCAATGTGTATTTGCTACTTGGTTCCCAAGGCAACTTGCTATTTTACCAATTCCTGTTGAATGAAGCAATATGGCACCATATGCTCAAAAATTTATTTCAGGGTGCATGCCATTGAATTGTGTCAAGCTACAATATTTGCATTTAAATCTATTTTCCTTGTAATCGCCATTAGGACAGGATGAGGCTCATTGACAGTACAGATCGATCAATATGTATCGGCCCCGTAGATTACGTCTTGATCATTGTCTAGGAGATGCCGGAATGCCAGATAACAACTTGCTGTGCTTCATACTGGGAAGTTTAACACCACATTCTTATAATATCTACCCTCTTAAAAACATTCTGTCATCATTCAATTCTTAGACCATATTCCCCAATAGTTTCATAGCTTAAACTAAAACAGCCATAATTCTTGCTCCTTTGTGTAGAATGTGGACAATATTTGTTCGGTAATCCCTGTTCATTCTATACATGCATCAAGTTAAGTGGCAATATTACAGGAAGGAAATGTGAAGTGACTGATAAAGCATTGTTTTTAAGCTGATAACCTGAAATCAAATCTGCGCTGTCAACAATAAGCCCGGACATTATTCTGTCTTCTGATCGTTTTGATAATAACAGTAATGATCCCCCTATTCATTTAACTTCCTGTCATTGAATTTGGGAGGATTTATTACCCATCATACAACAGCATCCTAGACGGCTCAGTGTTCATCTACTTAAACCACCCATAGTCAAGTTATTCATGATCAAATTCTCCATAGCAGTATATAACCCTTTACTCCATAAAAAAGCCTTTCTACGCTCTGCAAACAGAGTAGACCAAGGTTAAAAGGCTCCATGTGCTATTTTAACAATTAATCTAATTAATATTCATGGTGTCATTATTTCTTGCATGAATATTTCATGGAGTAAAGCATAGCGTCTAGCAGATATTATCCTGATAAGCCTATTAACCCTTTCCCTGTTCTGTATTTGGGCCAAATTTCAATACCTACTGAATATTCATTAAGAAAATAGTTATAAGGAAATATGATAGGTGGAACATTGTAGACATTTAAGAAAGTAAAGAAACAGATCCATCCGATTCTTTTAGCAAACAGAGCAGACCCTGATCAGATGGCTCCTCTAGGAGCCGTCTGATCTGGGTCTACTCTGTTTGCAAATGGGTGAAAACACGTTTATATGAGGGAAAGGGTTAAAGAGAAAACAGCAAAGAATTACTATCATGTGGCCCAATTATTAACTCTTTCCTTCATTTGAATGCTTTTTTTACCTTTGTAAACAGAGTAGACACAGATAAGATCGCTCCTATAGAGATCACAATAGATCTGACTAGTTTCTACCAATAGAAAACATTCAAGTGTAAATATGCCATTATGAGTGAGTGAGTTGGGTTTTACGTCCGACCAACAGTATTTCAGTTATTTGCAGACGGCACCCGCATGAGACAAGTTATGGTGCTGCCTCACTGGAATACCCCTGCCGCAGGTACATGGCAAGGGCACCCCACCCAGTCACATTATCCTGACACCAGGCCGACCAGTCCTAGAACTACACCTTTAATGTTGAGCGTTGACAAGGGAGCTACTAGTACCAACTTTTAATGACTTTTGGTCTGTCGCGACCGGGGATCGAACCCACGACCTTCCGTACCGCAGGCGGACGCTCTAACCACTGAGCCACGCGGCCAGGAAATATGCCATTATAAACATTTAGCTAATAAATATTCAACATGTCCTATTTTATATAAATATTTAACAGCGAAAGGTTTATTTTTCAAAATTAATCTTTCGAATGTGGGAAACCATGTACTGGCTTTTGCAAACAGTGTAGACCCGGTCACTCCTAGGAGTTGTCTGATCAGCATGCAGGTCTGCACAGTTTGTCATTCAAATCCTCTTGCAAATTTAAGTCTTTCATACTGAATGGACTCTATAGTTATAAACTGGTGGGCCATTCCACGTATACATTGGTGAGCCATTCTATGTGTATGTTGGTGAGCCATTCCATGTATACATTGGTGGGTTATTCAATGTATACATTGGTGGGCCATTCAATGTATACATTGGTGGTCCATTCCATGTATACACTGGTGGGCCATTCCATGTATACATTGATAGGCCATTGCATATATACACTGGTGGGCCATTGCATGTATACGTAGGTGAGCCATTCCATGTATACATTGGTGAGCCATTCCATGTATACATTGGTGGGGCAAATTCCATGTATTACATTGGTGAGCCATTCCATGTATACATTGGTGGGCCATTCCATGTATACACCGGTGCGCCATTCCATGTATACATTAGTGAGCCATTCTATGTGTATGTTGGTACGCCATTCAATGTATACATTGGTGAGCCATTCCATGTATACATTGGTGGGCCATTCCATGTATACACTGGTGGGCCATTCCATGTATACATTAGTGCGCCATTCTATGTGTATGTTGGTGGGCCATTCAATGTACACATTGGTGAGCCATTCTATGTATACATTGGTTTGGGCCATTTCCATGTATACACTGGTGGGCCATTCCATGTATACATTGGTGGTCCATTCAATGTATACACTGGTGGGCCATTCCATGTCAGGGCTGGAAAAATCCTAAAACTTTTACTCGTCCTGCCAACTGCTTTTGTCTTATTTTACTTAAATTCATTGTTAAAAATTCTGAAATTCTACTCGTCCTACAAAAAAGTTACTCGTCATGGCGAGCGGACTAGTGGAATTTTCCAGGCCTGCATGTATACAGTGGTGGGCCATTGCATGTATACAGTGGTGGGCCATTGCATGTATACGTTGGTGAGCCATTCCATGTATACATTGGTGAGCCATTCCATGTATACACTGGTGGGCCATTCCATTTATTCATTGGTGGGCCATTCTATGTATACATTGGTGGGCCATTCCATGTATACACTGGTGGGCCATTCCATTTATACATTGGTCAGCCATTCCATGTATACACTGATGAGCCATTCCATGTATACGTTGGTGAGCCATTCCATGTATACATTGGTGAGCCATTCCATGTATACATTGGTGAACCCTTCCCATGCATACAATGGTGGGCCATTCCATGTATACATTGGTGGTCCATTCCATGTATACACTGGTGGGCCATTCCATGTATACATTGGTGGGCCATTGCATGTATACATTGGTGAGCCATTCCATGTATACACTGGTGGGCCATTCCATTTATACACTGGTGGGCCATTGCATGTATACACTAGCAGACCATTATACATTGGTGGGCCATTCCATGTAGAATTTTAAGCTCTCAAGAATCAAAATGTGTTTTGAGTGAAAATATTTGGACCGATGACAATGCGGCAGCAACATCGAGTAAATGGATTTCAATCACCATTAGAAGCCATATCATCTGCAATCATCATGTCATCAATTTTCTATGGCCCCCAATGGGGCATCATGCTTCCAGGCTATACACTAGCCAACATAGTCGGGCAACATTTACTAAGTAATTATTTATACCATTCAAATCAAGACTGTCCTTGCTATGTCCCGGTGGGACGAGTAGACGATTTCAGTTCTGACAGTATTGGTTCTGTTGTCGAGAATTCTATCAGAGTATGTGAGGATGAATGAATAAGGGTTATCACATTTATGACAGCTACAATGGAACGGATTATTCATAGTAGACTTGTGCACACCCATTATGCGTAGTTCACTTAATAAAAATAAGTACACTATTAACCCATTACCTCATAGGCTATTTTTAGATCCAACCACTTTGAATAAATCTACCCAAAAGGAGCATTAACTAGAGAAAAGGAAAATTTCAGAGTTTTGTAGTTTGAAACCATTGTGATAAATAGAGCATTTGCTCCTATAGGAGCAATGGTTACTAGGGATGTCAACGGCTAACCGGTTAACCGGTTAATCGATCGGATGACCGATAATCGGTTATTAAATATGATATTCGATTACCTGAATTAAAAAATAAATATTAAAAATGTTAGTGTCATTCATTTTATAATGACACTACAATCCCGAAAATTTAACTTTCTCTTCCCATCCATATCATAAAGACTGCCCCCTGTTGTGACAAACAAGCCCGCAAGGCAGATTAGTGATAGCATCCATAGGTCTAAGGTGTCACCAGTAGTCAATCAAGCACATTTTGTTTTGATAACCATTGTATCATTTGGAGCAGTTTGTTGTCTGCATATTGTTTCGGTCGAATGACAATATCCACTCAAGTGGATCAACACCGGTTTTGCGCAAGTTACTCGCTACATCGATTTGTGTTTAGTTAAAGAACACATGAAGCAGCAATTCGTAAATACTCGTCGTATTCCGTCAGTGGTCGGAAATTAGCTGAGGTGTTCCGAGTGGTGAAGCAGGATAAATTCATTCCACTTACCAAATGTACGCAAGAAACAACGAATTATCCGAGCTGTCAATGTGTAGTCATGTGGGCAGAATTCCTTCGCTAAACACACGTTACGGCAGATAAAATAGGTGTTAACTCTATACCTTTGAGTTTTAATAGAAACAGCTGCAGTATGAAAATAATAATTTTCAAATGTAATCGAAAGTGAGATTCGAGTCACCGAATAGAACTTGCCGGAAGTGCGTTTGCATTATCTCCCTTGATGAAAATCTGACAGCTAGAACGCTGTTCATACTTTGTTGTTGAGTCTGTTGACATATCTTTGAGAAAACCATAGTCATTACATTTATTCATTGGTCGGATTTGTTTTGAAACACGTTTAATAGAACAATATATTAAACATCTGGGGCCAATACACGTGCAGTCCGCTGTTATGAGGTATCCAGACACACACGAACTTCGTCAAATTTGTAATGTCGTTGTATAATAGTCACAAATCTTCCGATTAACCGGTTAACCGGTCGAAAGAATGAACGATTAATCGGTTAGTGAAAATACCGATTATTGACATCCCTAATGGTTACACAATGGTTTCAACAGGTGACATTTACAGAGGCATCAAACGGCGTCAATATCAGGGAATGGGTTAATAAGGAAACATCCTTCAATAAATGCAAACCGTATCTAGTTAACTTTAGTCATAAACACAATATAACTTTTCAACTTGAAAACCCTTAGTATAAGGTGCAGTCTGACCTGGAGTTGTACTGGAACTCAAAATAAGACATTCAGAAAATTAAAAACAAAGTTGCAAAGTTGTACCTTACTGGATTAGAAATGCCTCGATGGTACCATCATTGAATTTCTGTAAAAGGTCATGATTGCTGTATAAAGAAATTAGAAATTGATCAGACAAGCAAACTATTAATTCCCTCATATTGACGCCTTTTGATGCATCGGTAAAAGTCACTTTTTGAAACCATTGTGATAAACAGAGCATTAATTTTGCTCCACAGGAGGAAATGCTCTATTTATCACAATGGTTTCAAAACTATACAATTCTGAAATTTTCCTTTTTCCAGGTAAATCATAAAATGCTCCTTTTCATTCAAAGTGGCTGGGTCTAAAAATAGCCTATGAGGGAATGGGTTAATACAATTAAAAACTCTTGTTATTAAATAACTTCTATGCCTAGCCTCTCAATATTCGAAAATATACAAACTAAACCTAACCTTCCAGGCCTTAAATTGCAATAAGGAAATTATTACGGTCCAAGACGACACAATTAACCATTTGCCTCATATAAATCCTTTTTAACCCTTCGCTTGCTGAATTTTAAAATACATTTCTCCTTCTTTGCCCATGCCCTGTTGTTTAATTACATATATCTTCACTGTGTACAAGTATATCGCTGCGCAATCACTGCTGTGGAGGGCATTGGTTGCACAATAAACTTGTAAATAGTGCAGGAGCTGTCTCATCTGGGTCTTCACTATTTACAGGTATGTATATTGACGTGAACAGCAAGCAAAGGGTTAACACCTTTGCAAACAGAATAGACCGTGATCAGACAGCTAATGAAGCTAGATAACTCTTGAGGAGCCATTTGAAAAGGGTTTGCCATTGGCTTATGGAATAATCTGATTTTCTGCCACGGTAAAACATTTCTGTGATCATATGCCATTATAAAATCTTAATTAATCAATATTCATGATTATTATTTCTTAACCCTTTCCTCCCTGAATATGTCGTCATGAATATTGATAAGATTAATTTGTTATAATAGCACATGGACACATGCATTTTTGGCCATGGCAGAAATTGTAGAATCATATCTACATCTATAAGCAAACAGCAGACCCTGATCAGACGTCTCCTATAGGAGCCGTCTGATCTGGGTCTGCTCTGTTTGCAAAGGCATACTGAAAGGCGTTTTTATGGAGTAAAGGGTTAAATGATTGAACATTCATAAGATAACCAGTTAATAATTGGTTTTTTTTGGTAAACTCTGCATTATCACATTTAGAAAATCAATCATCAACATTTTGATGCAGTTTGGCCTACGAGAGCTCACAACATAAACAGTAAACCAATTACTGGTATTCAGTATCTCTAAAGTTTAATGATAAACCTTTAAATGCGAAAAACAAGTGTACTGGAATTTGCAAAAAGTGTGGACCCAGATCAAAGGGCTCCAAGAGGAGCCCTCTGATCAGGGTCTGCACTGTTTGCATATAGCCTTTTATATTTAATGTACAAAAATGGATGAGAATGGCCTGTACAGTTAACCAATGATAAACTCTTCAGCTTTGAAAATTCAGCATTCAACAGGTTTAACGATTTTCCCAATAACTACCTCTGAATATTCAACTTTTATTATTATCATTGCATTTGAAATGGATGGATGCTAATAAACTTTTCAATACAGGTCCATTAAGGCCAAAACTTGAGCTAAGCTAAAGCTCCCATACTTGAAACAGGTAAACACCATTTCTAAATCAAACAGTTAAAATGAAAAGTAATCTTTAAGTGGCTATGGCAGCAGTAGTACAACGTGGGCTTCCAGAGAGGAAAGTCAATACCATCCATGTGAAGAACATTGTGATAATACACCTGGGGTTAGCCTCGATCTCACAATAAAAATATACAGTAAAACTTCGAAAACACAACTCAAAACAAATTGAATTGTTCGTTTCTTAGACAGGTGGACAAAGGAAATGCAAAAAAGTTCCCAACAGGAGCTATCAGCATTTCTTAGCCCGCTTCCCTAAGCTCCCTCTTTGCGTTTATTCATAAAGAACTGCTCCAAAGAGGTTCTTAGGGACTCAAGCTATGCAGATTTGATGTGTTATCCTTTAATGATTTATTAAAGTCAATCTTAACCCTGTCCCTCATATGAACTTTTTTTCACACCTTTGCAAACACAGTCGACCCAGACAGAACTGATGTCTCCTGTAGAAGCTGTCTGATCAGAGTCTGCTCTGTTTGCTTAACCCTTTCCCTCATATAAACGTGTTTTCACGCATTTGCAAACAGAGTAGACCCAGATCAGGGTCTGCTCTGTTTGCTAATAGAATTTGATAGATCAGTTTCTTTGCTTTCTGAAATGTCTACAATGTTCCACCTTCAATATTTCTTTATAACTATTTTGTTAATGAATATTCAGTAGGTACTGAAATTTGGCCTAAATATAGAACAGGGAAAGAGTTAAGAAATTATAATAGATCTAAATTGACAGTTTCTAGCTTCTACCATACCCAATAAACATGTGTCCATATGACATCATAAAAGCTCAGCTAATGAATATTCATGATGTCATTATTTTATGATATGAATATCCAACAGGGAAAGGGTTAAGTATTCTTCTATAAATTTCTATGGCCAACATACCAAGTATAATTTCAATCGGTCCATTCTAAATAAAATTGTTTGTCAGAAACGAATTCTAGGTGACAAAAACAACTAAACTATAACTAAAGGTGATGGAATACCCCGCTCAGCTGCCTTGATCACAAATCAAACAAGATTTGTGGCAGATTGTGCCATGGACAGACAGACAGACAGACCAGCTGACCGACCAACAAACTGACTCCTATATACATGTACACTCTCTAAAACTTTGTTTGCGGGGGTATAATGATGGTGCCAATACTACTTTGTACGGAGGGAAAATCTCCATTACCCTGCTCACTTCTTCATATTCTGAGCTTAGTGAAAATTTTAAATAAATTGTTTAACCCTTTCCCTCATACAAACGTGTTTTCACGCATTTGCAAACAGAGTAGACCCAGATCAGACGGCTCCTAGAGGAGCCGTCTGATCAGGGTCTGCTCTGTTTGCTAATAAAATCTGATAGATCTGTGTCTTTACTTTCTAAAATGGCTACAATGCTCCATCTTCCATATTTCATTATAACTATTTTGTCCATGAATATGCAGTAGGTATTGACAATTGAAATAAACATAGAACAGGGAAAGAGTTAATTGAACCCATAGGGAGACACAAATCAGGACCAAAACTTCTCCATCAAGCTACAGCTAGAGCTCTGGATCACTCTACTATCTTCTCATCCAAATAATTTTATCAGACAAGTTTTAACTCTTTGCATGATTGTGCAAGTTATTATTGTCTGCCAAATTTGCTGTCTGCTACAAACTTCTAGAGCAAAAATTCTCGATTGTTTTTTTGAAACTCGTTACCAGAATGTCGATCGATTTGGATAATGATGCCGAGTTACTCGACATCTCATCTGGATCCAAACTGTAAATGCATATAGGTTATCAAAAATTCGTTGCTAGTCTGCTAAGAGTTAATAATCATTAATGATTTTTTTTTAATCATTAAGTAACCCTTTCCCTATTCTATATTTCTTCCAAATTTCGATACCTTCTGAATATTCACTATCAAAATAGTTATAATGAAATAAGGAAAATTGTAGACCTTTTGAAAACTAAAGAAACAGATTTATCAAATTTCATTAGCAAACAGAGCAGACCCTGATTTCCCTATTCTATATTTCTTCCAAATTTCGATACCTTCTGAATATTCACTATCAAAATAGTTATAATGAAATAAGGAAAATTGTAGACCTTTTGAAAACTAAAGAAACAGATTTATCAAATTTCATTAGCAAACAGAGCAGACCCTGATCAGACGTCTCTTTCAGGAGCTGTCTGATCTGTAACTACTGTTTGCAGATGCATAAAAAGGTGTTTAATTGAAGGAAAGGGTTATAAAAAAAATCTACTGACAAAACTGGACATGCTGTTTTATCACCCGTAACATATATAATATTCTTGATCATTACTTATAACCTTACCCAGATATCATATTGAATAGCTTGTATATATCAATGTGTAATAATTATCCTCAAATGGCCTTATACTGCTGTAAAATATAGGTCTACACAATTTCAGTGTATTTAATCACTCTTTTTAAAAACTACTGAATATTTAACAGACTGGATCCTGATGAGACACTAAGTCTCAAACAGCTAAATAAGAATTAACCGTTGATATGCCGAGGGGGCATTTTCCGAAACTACCAAGGTTTAGAGAGTTACTCAGACCTTTAATGTGTAGAACCTAAACTAAAAGCATTGGCTGATTGTATACGCTTTGCAATCCCCACGATCAATTACATGGTACATCCATTTGGTAATAAATACGGGATAGATGAACACTTTGTGATGGTAAACAAAATAATGTATCAATCGGAAACCACAATGTGTTCTATTGAAAACGCCCCTGAATAATTAATGCCAACCTTTTTCAAACAATATTTCAATTTCACAAATGTATCATCAGGGGATACTACAAAATTAATTATTGAAAGCTGCCATTAGGATGGCTTCAGATGCTGATCTCTCCGATCTTCCGTGCAATGGTATCCTTATAATGCCCAAACACTGATGTATCATACAAAAGCCATTCAAATAATCTACAAATGGATGACCTTAGAAATTAGAGAGTTACTCTAGCTTTCAAATACAAAATAGTCCCATTGTGGATCAAAGCCCTACAAAAAAGTAAAACATTCCCATCTAATTTCCGACTTGGTGTGTGTTATCAACCAAAATGTCAAAACACTCATGACTTTTGCATCAATAGTCATTGAATAAATATCATAATCGTTGTGTTGGTATTTCTGATAATAAGCACAGGCGACCACTACAAAAGTCAACAATATTTATAAACAGCCAACATCTCATAACCCAACCGATGCCTCCATTATTGTGTGAAATTGCTCAAATCTCTACTCTGAGCAAATCTGCTTTTCAATTGGACAATTATATTATCATAAATGTTTAGTTTGAGTTGATGATCAACCCTCTCCTCCACAAATACGCCTCTCAACGTCTTTGCAAACGGTAAACCCAGATCAGATGGCTCCTATAAGGAGCCGTCTGATCAGGGTCTGCTCTTTTTGCTTATCCATTGGTATAATAGACATGATTCTACAGCTTCTTCCATGGCTGAAAATTCTTGTGTCCATGTGTTTACAAAATAAATCAATCATTAAAGTGTCCATGTGTTTACAAAATAAATCAATCATTAATATTCATGACATCATTATTTTTTGCACGAATATGCATGGAGGAAAGGGTTACGCTAACAGAGCAGATCCTGATCAGATTAACCCTTTCCTCCATAAATACGCCTTTCTAAGCCTCTGTAATAACCACTTCTTGAAACCATTGTGATAAATAGAGCATTTGCTCCTATAGGAGCAAATGATTTATTTATCACAATGGTTTCAAACTACAGAATTCTAAAATTTTACTTTTCTCTAGTAAATGCTCCTTTTGGGTACACTCATTGAAAGAGGTTGGGTCTACAAATAGCCTATGGAGGAAAGGGTTAACAACCATATACAAAAGGGTTAAAGACAGATGGCTACTTAATCCTTTACCTGATGGTCAATTTTTGACACTATCACAAACAGAGTAGACCCAGATTAGTCTGCTATAGGAGCTTTATTTATAGAACTAGAAAACTGGGTCAGTTAGAGAGGGCCCTGCAGATCTTTTGTTGAATATGGCATACTTGATAAATCAAGGGCAGATAAATCTGGACATGGTGATCTCATTCAACCCAAACCGATTGGTGTCTTCATCTCATAATACTAAGCATATGCCCTTAATGTGAACCAAATATGTAAAGTACTGTTTGCGTTATTACGTCATATCAAAAGTGTTAACATATTAAGTTGATGGCATTTTTGATGAATCAAGGGCAGATAACTCTAGACAGTGATTTGATTCAACCCAAAAACTATAGACATCTTCCTCTGATGATACTTGGCATACGCCCTTAATATGAAACCAATATGTGAAGTGCTGTTTTGAGTTATCGCGTCACATCAAAAGTGTGGACGGACAGACAGACAGACGGACGGACAGAAAATGTGATTACTATAGGGCTCCTGAATTTTCAATGCAGGACCCTAATATGATTGAAGAAAATTTTTGAGCATTTCATTTTTTGACAGACGCGACACATCCGGATATGTCAAAGATGGGTCAAATTCTCAAAAAAATATTTTCGCACATATAATCTGATTCAATTGTTACAGCCATTGTAAAAAATAAACAAATCCTATATTCATATGCGTTATAAAACTTCAGCTAATAAATATTCACGATGTCATTGTTCCTTACATGAATATTCACTGTGTAAAGGAGTAATGCAGTATGAAAGTAATGCAAAAATGTTTGAGAGCATTTTACGTTATCTGCATACTACCATTTTCTCATAGAGAAGCTTATTTCAAGTGGCCACTTTAGAGAGTGTTTACTGTATGCAAAGAGCTGTCAATTTGTATTAGCAATATAACAGGTCTATTTAGGGGAAATGAGAAATAAAACATGATTTAATTGCTGAATTCTATTCATATGCTGCAATATAAGTCTGTTGTCATAGCAACTGGCAATATTCCTGATTTTTCAATTGACATTTTTTAACATTCTGGTAGATGCTTCATAGACCAGCAAAAAAAGGTTTGTCAGCTTGATGTTTTTAGAACAGCACAAATTGCCCAGCTGGCAACAATTCCATACCTTCAGCTGGCAACAACTTCATACCTTCAGCTGGCAACAACTTCATACCTTCAGCTGGCAACAATTCCATACCTTCAGCTGGCAACAACTTCATACCTTCAGCTGGCAACAATTTCATACCTTCAGCTGTTGACAATTTCATACCTTCAGCTGGCAACAATTTCATACCTTCAGCTGTTGACAATTTCATACCTTCAGCTGTTGACAATTTCATACCTTCAGCTGGCAACAAGTTCATACCTTCAGCTGGCGACAATTTCATACCTTCAGCTGGTGACAATTTCTTCTAGGTATGATTTGGATACATGACAGATTGAATTACATAACAATGTAAGTACAAGTTATTCACAATTTAACAATAATCCAGGTCATCTGAACCTTGCTGTTATTCATTAACAAAATTTCAGCTTCTATCTACATCTGACAAAGCTTCACTAAATTTGACATGTACAGTTCAAATATTTTACGACTACTGTAACCTTGGCACTTATTAGAGCTTGGTTTGTATCCCTTGAATTTACCAGAAATGGTCTACGAATAACTACATGTACATAAATTATGGGAGCATTGAAAGCAATGACAAAGTCCCCATCTGGCTAATTCTGAGTCCAACTGCTGTTATTGCATGAAAAACTGTAATAAAATTTAAACTTGATCTGTAACTCATTATAATAAAGCTACATACCTAATAGCACTTCAATATCTACTGGGGTTTAGAAAGTAAGTCTGGAAAACTGATGTGTGACTGATGGACAGTCAAACCTATAGTCCCCTTCGGCGTTGCCGGCAGATGATTAATTAAAGCCATGTCACAGTGAGATTAGGGGCTCTTACACCATTCTCTCCTAATAACGCCTTTTGACGCCTCTGTAAAAGTCATTTTTTAAACCAGTGTAATGAATAGAGCAAAATGCTCTATTTATCACAATAGTGTCAAAAATACTAGGGATGGGAACGAATAGTCGAATATTCGAATACCGTTCCGAATATCGAATAGTAATACTGCTATTCGAATATTTGAAAAAAAAAATTTTTTTTTTTATTAAATTCATAATTTTTCTCTCGTCTTTATTCTTCCACCTCAAAAGCCAACCTGTGTTACCTGTACGAAATTATTAAGCGGAATACGCCTGGAATTTAGACGGATTACGCCCTGAAAATGGCAAAATATCAGATTTTCCTGCTATCACTACACGGACACGGAATTTTGCTAAAAGCCGCCTAAGAAAATCTGAATTCCCGCCTTAATTTTAGCAGGAAATGATAACAATTTAGACGGAAACTATAAGCAAGATTTTTTTCGGTGTAGTAAGGCGGAAAAATAAACTTTACTTTTCAAACTAGCAGGAAAAAATGACATTGAACTATTCTTGAGATTTTCTTAGACGGAATTTCGACTTAGTCTATTTTACTAGATGGAGTTTTTGTCTTTGTTAATTTTGCTAGGTGGAATTTCAGACTTAGCATTTTAGCAAAGGTTTATTAGACAGACTTTAGTCCTTTTATAGTCAAATATGTGGATCTTACATTTTAACCCGGCAGTTTAGAAATAAACAATAAACAAACTTTTTCTAACAAAAGTAGTCTTTGATCAAATAAAGCATCTCTGACATTTAAGGTGACTATTGTCTGGATCTAATTACTTTCAATGCCTCAAAAGACCTTTTTTGTATTAAGGGCCATGACATGGCTTTCATGTTACTTTTTATGGTACTTTGGCAACTATAAAAAGTAACCCACTTCAAATGGTGTACCCATTCAGGAGTATATCGACAAACAGTTAAGATCCAGATCAGAACCACAAAAAGTGGGACCTGATCTGAGGTACAAAATGTTTAATATCTAGGCACCATTCCTACAAAAATCAGACCAATAGTTAAAAGTATCTCTCGATTTTTGATGCAGTTGATAATTTCAGATGACAAAAAATACCCAGAATGCAATAGGTGAATTGATTCTTACTGAATGCAATAGTAATATAAGCCAAGGAGTATTAATTAATACTGGTACTGTAGTTATGTATCAAACTGTACAGATCAAGAACTGTTAGCCACATCACAGACGTGGTGGCTGAGCTGGATCTGTAAAGTTTGAAGTCTCACTAAGCATTAACCCTTTCCTCAATAAATCGGCCTTTCTGTGCCTTTGCAAACGGAGAAAAGAGTAGACCCAGATCAGATGGCTCCTAGAAGAGCCGTCTGATCAGGGCCTGCTCTTTTTACTTATGATATAATATAGAATTATAGATATGATTCTACAGTTTCTGCCATGGCATAAAGTTTCTGTGTTAATATGCCATTTTGAAAATTAATGCAATTTACTGTTCATGGTGCCAATAAAACCTGTCATTAAATTCTACCTGTATATTCATGGAGTAAAGGGTTAATATCTTGTGCTTATTGATCACTTCTTAGTTCCAAACCAAAGACTGACATGGATCATGTTTTCTTTCTTCATTCTTTGCTAATATGGAAGATGGCATTAATAACTAAGAGCAATGGTCAAACTGAAACTTTACTACTTTTGAACACTGCAGCACCATCTGTATTGAACAATTTAAAGTTAAAATACAAATTTGTTAGTTTGCTTAGATGCCCTCCATTTTGAAAGTGTGATTGGTAAAGTTCTCCATCATAAATATCTGCATAACTGCCAAGGGGTACTTGTCGCTGGAACCGATGTTGTAATTTTTTTTATAGAAACTGTCTTGTCGAAAAAAAGTATGATCTTTTAACAGAACTTCAATGAAGTAACTAGCACTGTCAAATGGCATGCCACAAGTGCCATGGGACAATGTTTTACTGTTTGATCTTTTACTGCATTATGGCAGTGAAGGTAGTAATAGCCAGGAAAACAAGATGTTTTTTTAATTTTTTGAAAACAAAAAAATGTTTTAAACTCATGTAGTGTGCTGCAAAATATATGTCCACTTGGAAGAACAAATGACAGAATATTAAAAAGCTGCTGCGCTGCATCACCAATAAGGTTGTACATTGTTGTAAAAAGAGCCAACAGCAACACAAAAGAGCCAATGGTAACAGAACTGCTTCATTGTCTTCTGCAGAGTTATTTTCGTTATCAGATATAGTTGATGAAGTAGAGGTCAGCTCTACAACATTTTCATCTTGACATCTGAGTCCAGCATACAGTCATCTGGAATGTCTCGGTCAGTACTCTTATTCATGTCTATAGAAAATGTTCTAAATCCTGACTGACATCTCCTGGGATGGAATCCGTTGGTTCACTTGTGTGAAAGGAACAGCCATCTTGTCTAGTTTTCTCCCCAACTGCCTGCAGTCTATCATCCTGGAAAGATTAACAAATTCATCAAAGAATCCTAGCCATATTTACATGTAGATGACCACTGCCATTATACTTTGAGATTTTCAAACACAATACATTTGATACATTCAAACAACGTCAACTCAGATCAGTTGTGCATGCACACCTTAGGTTATGCATTAACACCAACTGTGATTAGTTTGCTTGAATGTAAAGTGTCAAATGTGTAGATCTTGTATAGTGCCATACTTTTTTTTAAAGGCAGCTGATCTGGATCTATATTTGAAAAGTACCATAAATTAACTAAATCATTTCATCTCAAAACTTCATTTAAAGCCCCATTACCCAGAATTGTAGTTAATTGCATCAGTAAACCATTTTTGGCCAGACAAAGAAAATGTGAAACATAGGCCTTTAGCATGACCCTATTTCTCATCATGCATGTTCTATATATAAGTTTCTCCCCAAATGATTCAGCAGAACAAGAGTTATATTGGCCTGACAAAAATGAAAAAAAAAAGTTTGACACAGGCACAATATTTGGATCCACAGTCTATTTAAAATAAATTTTGGTACTCAATTTCATAGAGATACTTTTCTAGTTTCTAAATTGATTGAGATCATGTTTAAATCACTTTTGACACCCCTTTTCACAAACTCGTTGTTCAAGTTTCCTTGAATCAATTTTGAAATAAGGATGTCAGGCTAAAAAAACAAGTTTTACCCTTTGCTACAAATGTCAAATCTTCATTTCCGTTTTATATGCGATTCAAATCGTGTGATAGCTCAATGAGTGAAATCGGAGACATATAGATGTGTACATGTATGGAAGGTGAAACATTTTAACCATTTTGGAAACAAAAGAAACAGATATTATCAATTTCCATTAGCAAACAGAGTAGACCCTGATCTGACGGCTCGTAAAGGAGCCCCCTGATCTGGGTCTATTCTATTTACAAATTACAGTAGTAAAAACACTTGCAAGTAAAATGGTTAAATGGACATTTTTAAAGTTCGGGACTCACGACCTACCGTTAATGATAATGGCTGAATCTTTCGCTATCGGATAGCAATGTCTTCAGAATTTATTTTGTGCTGGCAGTAAGGCCCCTTTCGTCTACTTTTCCGTGTACTAGACATCGTTGATTTCTTCGACCATTCACACAGCTTCGAAGGTCTGGAATGAATCGCCATTATTTTGTGTCATGTGACTACGCTGGACCAACAGCGGTGATTGGTCGACGGTTGGAAGAAATAGTCACGTGACGGATGCTGGCGCAAAAGCCCAATTGTTTTATCCCCCTAGGCGATAATTGAATTAAGTCCCAGGATTCAATTTGTAAACAAAGGCGACGGCTAACATTTAAAGGCTTACGACGATTCTACAATGTTTGCGGTCATATTCTGTTCGGACGACAAATCCTTAGCCGTTCTTGGAGAGAGGGAGAGCAAAACTTTGGAAATGCTGGGAGATTTCCAAGAAAAGGAAAGTGAAAGTTGACCAGGGGAAAATCTGTCTACGACGGCGGTAAGCGATCGAGTTTGCTATAAATCTATCCACCATCTTATTCTTGATAATGATAAAATTAAATCTCTCGCTGTGGTTCTGACTTGATATTACAACTTGAGACTCCACATATTAATTGCAGAAAAGCATGTGAAATAGATTTATTTATTCAAACTTTCAAAATTTAAAAGCGGTTTCAGTTGACTTTGCGCAGAAGTATCGGAGATATTCATTGGCTGGCTGAAGCAAATATACATGAGTTTGCGTATTATTGTCCAATCGCTACCTACCTTACTATCACGCATTCCGGAAACTAAAACCGACATCAATACTGAATATATCGCTACTGATACTGATATTCATAAGAGTTACAAGAATTTGTGTAACTATTACTTATAAAAACAACAAAAACACGTTCTATCGGAGTTGTATTTTAAATCTCAGCCTCTGCCTCTGGGGGAAATGCTGGAATAACTGTCTGTCTGTCAGTCCCCAACAACAATTTCTCAATTTTCCCCCAAAAGCACAGAGCCTTTTCACTTTATTGGACTTTAAGAATGGGATGCAAATGAAATATAGTCAAAACATACCCATTTATATTTATGCATCTACAATGTATTCTGTATAAAGTATTGAAAATGCCCAAAGGGGGGGGGGGGGGGGGGGGTTAACCGGCAGCTCCAGCCTGCTCCTATGTCTGGTTCATCTGGTTAGAGTCTACTAGCAGTGGCTGGATGTAAACATTTATAGATGCAATATAGATCTACAAACAGGTCAAATTTCTTACAATGATGACCCAAGTATACCTTTACAATTACAGTTACACACATGCTTTATTCTAGATGGTGTGTCTGCTGGCTAAGAACCATGCTGAGGAAGGCCACAAGATCTGCTTTGGAAGACAGTTGGGAGAGAGCTGGTTATAAGCTTGCCACCAAACTCCAAGGAGGGTGATGTATGACGTCCATTGGATATTCAGCGAGTAGATGTGTTAAAGGGTATGTACATGACCAATACAATGTTTACAATTATAAAAGTTGATTAACCCTATCCCTTATATAAACACTGTTTCACACATTTGCAAACATAGTAGACCCAGATCAGACAGTTCCTAGAGAAGCCATCTATTCAGGGTCTGCTAATGGATTTTGATGTTTCCTTACTTTCTAAAATGGCTTCAATATTCCACCTTCAGTATTTCATTATAATATGTTTTCCATGAATATTCAGTAGGTATTGAAATTTGGAATAAACATAAAACAGGGAAAGGGTTAAACACAAATGAAAAGCTTTAATTAAATTTGCCTTAAACAAGCCATATCCATTAAGTTATACCAGGGCTATAATAAAGGTGCATACCCAAATGCTAAAATTGTCATTTTCCCCACCAACCCTTTTACAGTGAACACACTTTGGGGTTTGGTGGAGAAATAAAGGAGCTATTCTTAATAATGTTTAAATGTATGCATCTTATAAGTTATATAAATGTAGACCTCTGTATATATTTTAACCCTTTCCCAGTTCTATGTTTATTCCAAATTTCAATACCTTCTGAATATTCAGAAATGGACAAAATACTTATAATGAAATATGGAAGGTTGAACATTGTAGCCATTTTAGGAACTAATAAGAACTAATAAAAGAGATCTACCAAATTCCATTAGCAAACAGAGCAGACCCCGATCTGGCTGCTCCTATAGTTTACAGATGTGTGAAAATGTGTTTATATGAAGGAAAGTGTTAAGATGCATGACTCTCTTATGTACCTAGCAGATAATAATTATTAAATTATGTTGGCATCATTTTACATTCAAATTTATCTTGAGCTTGATAGAATATTAACAGGATTGGTCATTCATGATTCTTTACCCTTATTAATGTTTTAGGTATAGGGTCAAAATGGTATTGGCCTTGTGACTTGTGTTTTATGTAAAACTTATTGGTAGAGAAAATTTCATTACAGATTATGTCACGGCGTTGTGCTGCTTAAACAACAAAGGGCCACCTAGGGACAGTGACATCAACGATGCTGTGACTGAGTAGATAAGCTATGCCAGGAAGTTCAGAAGCAAGACATGATTTTCTTCTCCTATTTTGGACACAGTGCAAGACATTTGTTAGTGAACAAAGTGAAATTTTTCAGGGTTTGTTGTCATCAGGCGCTGCCTTCATCAGTGCTCCAGATAAAATGTGTAAAATATAATGTCATCAACAATGTTTATTTAATATCTAAACCAAATCATTGTGTCGGTGACAAAAACTCTTAACCCCTTCCCTCATATAAACGTGTTTTCATGCATTTGCAAACAGAGTAGACCCTGATCAGACGGCTCCTCTATAAGACCCAGATCAGACGGCTCCTAGAGGAGCCGTCTGATCAGGGTCTATTCTGTTTGCTAATAGAATTTGAAATATCATTGTCTTCACTTTCTAATGGCTATAATGCACCACCTTCCACATTTCATTATAACTATTTTGTCTCTGAATATTCAGTACATGTAGGTATTGAAATTTGGACAAAATATAGAACAGGGAAAGGGTTATGTGCATATGAAACTCATATGCATTTGCAAGCGGTTGAAATTATAATATATAAACTCAATTTCTCATATTTTGTTGTCGCATAATACATTTGATTGAAATTAAATATGACTTGACAAGAACTAATATATTGTTTTTATGTTATCTTTATTTTATCTGTTCTTATTTTACCCTGAGTATTATTCAGGGCTTTATATTGCTTCATCAGTTATGGAGTCATATAATGGTTATTATGATACATTGTATATGTGCCCCCTCCAAACCCACAAAGTTGTGAGGGGTGTACCGGAATCAGCTTGTCTGTCTACTTAACCAATCTATTGTCTGCACAACCTCGCTGGTATGATCAGTACCACTTCGTTTATTTATGCATATAATCATGAACACTTTCTGTTTTTGCTGACTTTTTTATGAGGTGTTAATTCTGTAGGGTTTTTTAATAGGAAGAAACGTCTTGATGTAAATGAAGTGTTGATCTTACAACTTACCTGATGAAGTACTGATTATTTATTAACTTATATGACTGAAAAAACTGTTTAAGCGACTTAATCCTTTACTCTATAAATGCTCCTTTGCAGAGTAGACCCAGATGAGAGGCTCTTGTAGGAACTGCTCTGTTTGTTTACGATATTATATAGATTCTGCTGTTTCTACCATAACTCAAAAATTCCTGTCCATGAGCTATTAAACACTCTAATATTCTTGATGTCATAAATTTTTGCATGAATATTCATGGAGTAAAGGATTAAAATCCTAAAACAATAATTGGCAGAAAAAAAAAATCTTGAAACATTTTTGGGCAGGTTTTCTTAGGCGGATATTTCCAGAAAAAAGTTAGCTGGTTTCCGCCCAAGAAATCATCTGCTTAGGCGGGATTCGTCTAAGTATATTTTTAAGGTTTTTTTATTTTATTTGTACTAGCTGGATTTTCTAAGGCGAAATATTTTCCTGCTATTTAGCGGTTTTCGCCTTGCTAAGCGTAAAAAATTAGCATATTTCGAGCCCTATTCTGCCTAAGAGCTGCTAAGGCGGGAATTTTTCCATGTATTAGGCGGATTTTATTCCGTGTAAGTCTTTCTTAGGTGGAAAATTAGGCGGATTTTTTCCCCTGGTATTTAGGAGGTTTCCGCCTATTTAGGGGGAATATTTTTCCTGCTATTTAGGCGGTTTCCGCCTTGCTAGGCGGAAAAAATTAGCATATTTCGAGCTCTATTCTCCCTAAGAGCCACTTAAGACGGCATTCATTCACATTGTAAGTTAAGACGGAATACGCTTAAAATTCAGGGCGTACTCCGCTTAAGTTCCGGGCGTACTTTTTCGTACGGGTAATTAGCTGGCGAACGTTGACAGTTTGACACGTGACTATCTCTTTCCCAATACACGGTCCGATGGATAGTACGCCGATTTGGGTATTTATGACCCTAATCCCTGTGTTAATTAGACACGTGATTGCCTCTTACCTATTACATGGTCCACTTGATGGTCCGCTGATTGGGGTGTTTAAAGACCCCTAATCCCTTATCAATCCCCTAAAGATAATCATGCGCGACAGTCCAAACCACTGTGCAATCAACACATATTTTCTCGCTTCTCAGATGTACTAGATAACACGAGTTACTAAATATAGAAGTACACAGTCATGTACTAGAAATCCCTATCTGGAACACCCCTTGTCCTGTGTATTCATACGCGCGATTAGGCGTAATCAATACAAGGGAAGTTTTCTTGTTGTGTAATTTTCAAAGCGAGGCTAAAATAGTACGATGTTACTGTTGCTGTTGGAAACGGAAGTCGCAATACGCAATGGAAAGTAGTACTTTACAACGTCCGTTAATTTGCTTGGTTTTAAGGTGAATTTAAGCGAGAAAAATTATATAACACTGGTTTTGTTAAAGCCGATGGCTTCTATACATGTGTTGGTCTGTTCCTGTTTGAAACTCGCTAAAGCTTGTTCTCGACTGGGAACAGACTAACATCGGATATAGAAGCCACATGTCTTTAACAAAACACATGCTTGATTCTATTAGTCTTTTTGCCCTCGACTTGTTAACGATGTAAGCGTGATCATTAGACTTTCTTATCAGGATCCACACTGTTTGTCACTTTGATCTATGTTTCCCTATATTTTGACCAGACACCGAGTCATTTTGATTGAAACAAGTTTGATAAGTTGTAAATATTATGATGTGCAAGTATTACGCAACCACCTAGTAACACCGTTGTCAAGAGTATCGCTTCAAAATGAATGTGTGCCTTGATCTGGTTCTATCAATGAATGTGATTATGAACGTGATTAAATATGATTGTGATACAAATGTATTTCTCCACCTTTTCAACCTTTATGTTGTTCAATCTACTATCAGAAACCCTGCTCTACATACATTGCAGTTCACACATAAACGTTGAAGGTTGAGCGAACATAGGGTTAGATCTACTACTGCACGAAAATGTTCGCTGCTTCACAACATTCAAAAGCCGTTTATCCTTTAGATACAAGACAAATGGAATAAAACCTTCGTAGGTGGAAAACTAGCGAAAACTAGCGTGTTCTATCCGCAAAAAGAGTGTTGATCTTTCAGAGTCTGAGAAATACATGTTTGAACTTTGGGTATACGATCGCAAATTCTTCCGAATATTCGAATACTAGTTTGACCGAATATTCGAATAACAAATTTGGTATTCGTTCCCATCCCTAAAAAATACACAATTCTAAATTTCTCCTTTTCTATAGTTAATGCTCCATTTCGGTAGATTCATTCAAAGAGGTTGGGTCTAAGACCTATAACTTTCTTGTCAATATGGCAATAGCTTATTAAATATTGACATATATATTTCACTAATGGCTCATTATCTGAGATTTCACACCTGACCTACATTTTCTATTGGTTGTCTTAACCCTATACCTGATTGAGATACATTTTCACATCTTTGCAAACAGAGTAGACCAAGATCTGATGGTTCCAGCAGGACACCTCTGATCAAGGTTTGCTCTGTTGTCATAAATGAAATAAATTGGTCTGGTTCTACAGTCATGAGTTCTTGCATAAATATATATGAGGTGAAGGGTTAACGCATTTATAGGTCATATTCTTGACTGTTGGGTCACACTATGTCCATAAAGTTTCTCAACAAAACCTGTCACCATAGCAAGTCCTGTGTTGCATACCACACGGAATCACGGACTCTAGGTTCACTTAAAAGGCTTTTTACACATTGCCAACAAGCCATTAAAACTGCTAGCACCTCTGGGGGTCTCATTGTTTGACTGCTTACTTCACAATGGGGTTCCAATACTTAAACAAACACACCATATTGATGTGCTATAGATTTCCAGGCTGGAAGTCAACAAACCTGGGACACGCGTCATCTGGAGCAAAAACAAACCATTTTCTAAGTATTCAGCAAGTGACCAAACAAAACAATAATAGACTGAAACAATTGTTAGTATACTGAATTGACCACACACACACACACTTTCATTTCAAAGCTGACTGACTGCATTCATTCAGTTCAGAGTTACAAACCATCATTATTTTTGCCCAACTTTGCATCATCTATCATTCTGCCACAGAGAGCATATCTAACGGAAACAGATTTTAGCGAATGTTTGTTTTTAATCTTGAACTCTTTGAAAGCTGTACTTTAACCCTTTCCTCCATAAATACGCCTTTCTACGCCTCTGTAAAAGTCACCTGTTGAAACCATTGTGATAAATACAGCATTTGCTCCTCTATTTATCACAATGGTTTCATACTACAAAATTCTTGAATTTTCCTTTTCTCTAGTTAATGCTTCATTTCTGTAGATTTATTCAAAGTGGTTTGATCTAAAAATAGCCTATGAGGTAATGGGTTAGGCAAGTAGTGCATCCTGGTACATCTTTGTTTTACGACACACTCCTTTCAGCATAACATCCTTAAATTAATTTTTAATGACTGATCGAAGGATTCCTCTAAGAGTCTTCTGATATGGGTTTATACTGTTTGTAAATTATTTTTATGCAAGTCAATTTGCTTGCCACTCTTCTGATCTGGGTCTATACTGTTTGTAAATGCAAGTCTATTTGCTTGCCACTCTTCTGATCTGGGTCTATACTGTTTGTAAATGCAAGTCTATTTGCTTGCCACTCTTCTGATCTGGGTCTATACTGTTTGTAAATGCAAGTCAATTTGCTTGCCACTCTTCTGATCTGGGTCTATACTGTTTGTAAATGCAAGTCTATTTGCTTGCCACTCTTCTGATCTGGGTCTATACTGTTTGTAAATGCAAGTCTATTTGCTTGCCACTCTTCTGATCTGGGTCTATACTGTTTGTATATGCAAGTCTATTTGCTTGCCACTCTTCTGATCTGGGTCTATACTGTTTGTAAATGCAAGTCGATTTGCTTGCCACTCTTCTGATCTGGGTCTATACTGTTTGTAAATGCAAGTCGATTTGCTTGCCACTCTTCTGATCTGGGTCTATACTGTTTGTAAATGCAAGTCGATTTGCTTGCCACTCTTCTGATCTGGGTCTATACTGTTTGTAAATGCAAGTCGATTTGCTTGCCACTCTTCTGATCTGGGTCTATACTGTTTGTAAATGCAAGTCGATTTGCTTGCCACTCTTCTGATCTGGGTCTATACTGTTTGTAAATGCAAGTCAATTTGCTTGCCACTCTTCTGATCTGGGTCTATACTGTTTGTAAATGCAAGTCTATTTGTTTGCCACATTCAAAGGGTGAAAAGCCATCCTATGCTTCAGGACACTCTGGAAAAGCAGAATCAAACCATAGAAAAAAGCCTTTGTTGTTTTCCTCCATTTTTTAACATTTCAAGCCAGATAATAAATTATTGAAATCTAACCAAATTCTAGCTACATATCAACAGTGATTAAGAATGGGTTTCCATGTTTAGGACAAATTGCGTTAGTACTGAAAATTTACTAGTCAATTTTTTTTTTTTATATTTCTTCATTAACAGTCACAGTAACAAACAGCTTGGATCTTCATGAGACGCCGAGTTACTCGGCGTCTCATCTGGATCTAAGCTGTTTGCATAGGTAATCACAGATGTGAAAGTGTTAACCCATTCCTCCATAGGCTATTTTTAGATCCAACCTCTTTGAATGAATCTACTCAAAAGAAGCATTAACTTGAGAAAAGGATTTTTTTTTAGAATTTTCTAGTTTGAAGCCATTGTGATAAATAGAGCATTTGCTCCTATAGGAGCAAATGCTCTATTTATCACAATGGTTTCATAAAGTGACTTTTACAGAGGCGTAGAAAGGTGTATTTATGGAGAGAAAGGGTTAAGCAGGAAGTATTGCCTTATATAGAACATCAGTGGCATAAGCTGCAGATTGTTCAAGTATTCTAGGAACATATTCCGTACAGGACCACCCACTTATCCTAGGGATGAAGGCATAATCAAAGTTTGATGCACACTGAATGACCAAACAATTGACCTCCTACTTGCCGCCACTAAGAATATCCTTTCTTCTGTGTATTTAACCCTTTCCTCCATAGGCTATTTTTAGACCCAACCTCTTTGAATAAATCTACCCCAAAGGAGCATTAACTAGAGAAATGTAAAAATGTTCAGAATTTTGTAGTTTGAAACCATTGTGATAAATAGGAGCAAATACTCTATTTATCACAATGGTTTCAAAAGGTGACTAGTCTTACAGAGGCATAGGAAGGCGTATTTATGGAAGAATGGGATTATATAAATAAAGAATTACAGTAAAACCTCTCTCAAGAGTTCATTTAATTTCCTGTTGAATATTCATGTAAGAAATAATGATATCACGGATATTCATGAGCTGAAATTTTGTAATGGCATAATTTATGTGTACATGATATTTGGTATTTGGTTACGACTATGGAGTCAGATCTATTATAATTTCATAACTATGCAAACAGAGCAGATCTTAACCCTTCTCTTGCTGAATTTTAAAATACATTTCTCATTCTTTACCCATGCCCTGTTGTATAATTACATATATCTTCACTGTGTACAAGTATATCGCTGTGCAATCACTGCTGTGGAGTGCACTGGTTGCACAATCAACTTGTAAATAGTGCAGACCCTGATGAGACAGCTCCATCTGGGTCTTCACTATTTACAGGTAGGTATATTGACACGAATAGCAAGCGAAGGTTTAATCAGATTGATCCTACAGGAGCTATCTGATCTGGGTCTACTCTGCTTGGAAAGGCCTGAAAACGTGTTTATGAATATGAAAGAAAGGGTTAATACTGTACAGTGCTCCCTCTCTACAACGACACCCTTTGGGATACGAAGATTGTATGTGTTGTTCAGAGGGAGTTGTTATAGGGAGGGAAAATCAATCATAATTAGCTTGTTTGCAGATCCCTAGATAGGGTGTATTTCGAGAACTAAAATCGTTATGCCTCCATCAAACCCTATGTTGTGACCACTCTTTAGAATCGTCACAAAGTGACGATTCTAAAGAGTGGTCACAACATAGGGTTTGATGGAGGCATAAAGAAAATACGATGGAAAAAGTTGTTTCTGGAGTCGTGTTGTTTCGGAAACAGTGACATGCGTTGTTGTAAGGAGGGAATCGTTATTGGGAGGGCCGTTGTAGGGAGGGGGCACTGTACATACACATGGAAACTGTGGGCTCCTGAACTATGCTGAACCATCTACTCAATGAATATTCATGTAAGAAATAATGACATCAGTATCACTATTGGAGAATTCTAGACAGCTCTTGATTTTTTAGGTTTCGGACTACTTTCCGAAACCTAATAGTAATGCATCCCCATGGCATGCCTCAAGCAAATTTATAAAGAAATTCATATCCCATAATGCGCAATCAGACCACTGTTATACTACGAAATATCAATTTATGCTTACAAGGCATACGTTCATTAGCCCAAATGCAGAAATTTTGAATGGTTTAACGTTGACAGAATGTTTATCACGTAGCGCCGATTAAACGATTTAGTTGTCTACGGGTGTATTTCACCCGTATTTCTACTTTCATTTTGCCAAAAATGTGATTTTGTTAACACCCCTAGACAAAAATATAGTTCCAAGTGCAATGCGTTGGATAAACGATATCGATAATTCTTCATTTGGTATTTGTGTCAATTATTAAAATGCGGATGCAACTGTTTCAATTACCAATAATTTTGCCATGTAAAATGCTACGTTATATGATAAATTTGGTCGCGTACGAATATATACCACAGAGCGCCGGTAAAAATGGCCCAGAAAGTAATCGACTTCTGAAAGTCGGACGGATATTTTGAAATCTACAAACATTTCTTGAATTTGTCGGATTGGTACAGACAACGTTACGGAGAAAACAGTAATGAATAATGGTCGGAACATCGTCAATCTCTACACATTACACACGAACTATGGGAATGAAGATAACGACTGGAAATTGCAAGATACAGTATAAACACCCGATATGACGGGTATGACTCATATCCGCGGATATGAATTTCGCAGCCTAAAATCGGCCACAATTTAAGCATTATTTTTTTATTAGAAAAACCTTTTATCGAGCTTATTGGCTAATATTGTCCATATTTATTATTTGAAATGCGTAAATTTAATATTCAGTGCTGCTGCATAATAAGTAGTTATAGTTGAAGTTGAAGAAAGCTAAAAAAAAAAAAAACCATAATATTCGGCACGAAGGAGCACGGACCGTAATGAAACGCCCCGGAGATATATGGATAACCTTGAGTCTCAAAAGCAATCTGTATTCTGAATGCATCAGAAGTATTTATGTTGAGTTTGGAAGATCATAATTATATTTTTACATCATGTGTGACAAGCATCGTAAACATTGATCATAGACTTTTCAGTTCTCTAAGATCCATGTTTATAATGTGTGTAATGTCTTAGGAGACTTGGTACCAGGTTGTAAGCATTTATGGATAATTACTCCAATTATAGAGAGTTAGTAGTTATAAAAGAGATATAGTGGAATTATTTTATTGTATGTTTTACATAATGTTAATTATAACATATGCTGAACGTATATAATTCTTGACAACTTTGTGTTTGTAGTGTGTGTTAGAGCTTTACCCCAGCATTAATCTGTGTTAACATACAAGCATGCTGTCATTTTCACCCCCTGGTATTTAATAATATCCCAAAATGATGTAGAGGGACATATTGTGTTTGCTCCGTTTCTTATTCTTATTATTCTTTCTTCCGATTCTGATTCTTCCAATTGTTCTTCTTCCGTCGTGAACTTGTCCAACGCATTTCTCAGTAAGACTAGGTAATTACCCGATCCTAATGAAATTTCATATGAATATTGCTTGATACATGCAGATGTACATCCCACTTTTTATTTTTTGAAAATCACCATAACTAAATGGTTTGCTATAATTGGTCAAAATTTAGATATTGTTTGGCGAAGTTATATATCATTCGATTTTTTGATAAAAATTGGTATGACGGTATATTTTGGCACTCAGGACTAATTTGTAGGTCTTTTTAAAGAATTGGTTGCCATGGTAACTGAATGGTGGCTCTGATTGGTCGAAAATTTAGATCTTTTTCGACAAATTCAGATATTGTTCGATTTTGCCCAAAAATTGGTATGTCGGGATATTTTGACACTCAGAATTGATTGGTATGTCTTTCGAAATGATTTGTTGGTATGGAAACTGAATGGTGGGATCTGATTGGTCAAACTTTTAGATATTCAAATTTGCTGAAAATTGGCATTTAGGGGTATTTGGGTACCCCAAACTCAGTCAAGTTGTTTTGCAATACTTGGTTGCCATGGTAATGGAGTGGTGTCCTCTGAATGGGTCACAATTTACATATTAGATTTTTCGGAAAATTGGTCAGTAGGGATATATATGCAGTTGTTTCAAAAGTGTTGGTTGCCATGGTAACCAAGTGATCACTAATGGCATGTTATTGGTTGAAATTTAGATATTTTGCTCACCAATACCAGTTGTAAGTTTCGTTTAGGGGACATTCTGCAACATATTCTGTTATAATTAGATCTTGTTAAAAGTATGATATTTAGATTCACGTGGCATATATAATTTATCCAAACTTGGTTGTAGTGTATAGATGGATAAGTGATTGATGCACGCCAAATACTGTTACAATCCACCAGTTAGTAGCAGAAATATGACCCTTTGTTGCTTTCAGATAGCAATATAGGAAAAAGTCATATCTTGGAACAGCTTGCTCAGATTTCATTTAAATTTGACGGGGTATTTACATGGATAGGTGCATGAGGCACATTATATGACGCCAACGTCGGCCAAATAATAATAGAGCAATGGCCCTTTACTACATTCAAATATCAATTTAAGTAAACTTCAGGCACACAGTGGCAAATTGAGCTATTGGAACTGCACTGTGTGCTACTAGTCATCAATTTATTTCTTTAAACAATATCTAAAACACTGACAGGTTTTTCAGAAAAGTTCACAGCAATTATGTTCAGATGACCTGTCAATTTTAACAAACAGTTCCATTAAACACCATTTTAGTTCAGGAAATAATGCTTTAGAGGTCATCTTACTATGTATCAATGGTACCAGTCCTTCCCTACCAAGCTTTTTCGTATTGTATAGTCACAATCGACATATATATGGTCAGAAACCTTCAGTACTGTCAGTACTTTGATTCAGTTTCTGCCATTGCTAAAAAAATTGTGTTCATAATTATGCCATTATAAAATTTCAGCTAATTAATATTCATTATTTCTTATATATATGAATATTAATAAAGAAAAGCACTTAAATCATTACATAACAGGAAATTGCATATCATCTGAATGAAGTTAGACTCTTGAGAAATTTGCATTGTTCAACTTTCTTTGAAAAGATGCTTACTACGGTAATTTTGCTGGAGGTGAAAAATCATCTTTTCATATGCCCATCTGTGACCACAGGACGACTTGTAACATACATGAAGTCAGAGATCCATTCTATCTCAAATTTAGTTCAATACAAAATATGATGATAGAAGTCATTCATTTGTAATGACTTGTATCATAATTTGATATTTTCATTGTTGGTAGCAGATGGGTAACTTGTATAACTAATCATGTGAGGCTGCCATTAAACCTCTAGCAAGCGGAGTAAAGTCAGTTTGTACATGTTATCCTCAAATCTTCCACCAGTTTATTTTCAAAAAAGGCAATCAAAAAGTCAAACATAATAGATCCGGATGAGATGCTGAGTTATTTTGCTTCTAATCTGGATCCAAACTATTTGCACAGATGATCGGAGATGTTATTGTTACATGGTAAAGGTTAACTCCGAAAGGATATTTATTACAAATGCAAACTGATCTTAATGTATAGTGTGTATATGCAAACCAAGAGCTAGTAAATCAATATAGCCTATCCAGAACAAAACAACATTCATATGATCATACTTAACCCTGTACTCCATGAATATTCATGTCAAAAATAATGAGCTCATGACATCATGAATATTAATTAGATATTTTTATAATGGCACATGGACACAGGATATTTTGGCCAGGACAGAAACTGCAGAATCATATACAGTAGAACCCCTCTAATGCGACCACTTAATGACTAGGAGCTCACTAGGAGCTTTCTGTATTACTCTTGTCCTGCATTAAGCTTCCACCTGCATCTAGCACCCATAATTATACCTCTTTCAGGTGGTTGCATTAGCGGAGTTTTACTGTATTATTTTATAAGCAGACAGACCCGAGCCTGATCAGACAGCCCCTACAGGAGCCAACTGATCTGGCTCTACTCTGTTTGCAAAGGCGTGCAAAGGCATAGAAAGGTGGACTAAGGAGAAAGCAGGAGCGTATTATCCACCTTGAAATTAAAGTCTGACTTTGCCATGAAAGCAGGAACGTATCATCCAACTTTAACCCTTTCCTCCATAAATACGCCTTTCTACGCTCCTGTAAAAGTCACTTTCTGAAACCATTGTGATAAATAGAGCATTTGCTCCTATGGAGCAAAATTTATGCTCTATTTATCACAATGGTTTCAAACTACAAAATTCTAGAATTCTCCATTTCTCTAGTTAATGCTCCTTTTTGGTAGATTCATTCAAAGAGGTTGGATCTTAAAATAGCATGTGAGGGAATGGGTTAAAGTCTGACTTTGCCATAACCTTTACTCCCTAAATACGCCTTTCTATGCCTTTGCACACAAGAGTAGACCCAGATCAGATGGCTCCTATACGAGTCATCTGATCAGGGTCTGCCCTGTTTGCTTTTGGAATAACAAGAATGCCCACAGGCAACATGTCGAGCTTTATGCCTAGTCATTTCTAGGGCTGGGCCGTATCACCGATGCATCGGTAAATCGTCGTGAGAAGTCCGCGATGCAACATCGCGATACCAAGTCCAAAACATCGATGTTTGGCGATACTTTGCAATGTTTGAATACTTGATATAATTAATGATATTATTCGGATCTGTTATTATGCACCATCACCAAAATCCAAATAAATCCATATGAACTTACTCAGCTTAAAACGCTTCTGCAATGCTTGTTATTTACTTGTTATCGCTTAGGTCCTATAAATTAATATTAATCGCAACAACACGGTCGTACTCTACCTCTTTTTCATTTGCGGAAATCGGCAAAGTGTTCTGATTGAATAAATATGTGTATAAGAGGCGGGCCGAACTGTAATTTCTTACGCGGATTATGCGGCGTATATCCGGCCCGAGATTTATACATCACGATCAGTTAATCTGCGTATAGTAGGTTGGGACCGGCACCGGAATTCCCCCTGCCCTATTTGCAAAATACTTTCAATGCTGTAAGCGACTGTTTTGTAGTAAAAATGACAGCCGAAATTGAGATTGAGCGAGCGCCTCTGTCTTTTAAGTAGAATGTTTGGAAACATTTTGGGCTTGAAAAAGGAGACAAACAGAAAGTGATGTGTCTTCTGTTTTTTTGTATTGCTCAGTTCACTGAATACAGCAGTTTATCAGTTGTTAAACATGTATCATTATTACATATTGGCCTTAATTATGCAAATATTTTATTCAAATCGAGTATCGTGATGTATCATCGAATCACTACTACATAATCGCGATGTATCGCGATACTAAAATGAGCAGCGATATCCAGCACTAGTCATTTCACAATCCATTCATTGAGTTCTGATTTAGGGCCCGGACAAACAAAAAAGATACACGTTTTTTACCTTTTACCTCAAAGTATGAACTTGACCTTTCAGCTACTGACCTGGTTTTGGCACGCGACACACCATACCTTCTAGAGGAACATTTATGCCTAATCATTTCACAATCAATTCATGGAGTTGTGAGTTAGAGACCAGACAGATGCGCTAACATACACCCACCATGGGCAGACATTGTGACGACTATGTCAAGCTCACCACAAACGGACTCCACAATAAAGATCTGATTCTACGTTTCTGCTTCGACAAAAATTTCCTGTGTTAATATGCCATTTTGAAAATAAATCTAATTAATATTCATTGTGTCACTTTTTCTTACAGGAATATTCATGAAGTAATGGATGCTGATAGGCAGACGGACAGACGGACAAGGGTGAATCTAAATACCATCACCTTGTGGAATTGAGGGAACAAATATTGAACTCTTGCTAGCAATTGATGATGTTAAAACAAACCCAGAAAATATCATCCATTTTAATGGACGGGAAACTAAGTCAGTTTTGCTTGTATCTAATAATGTTTAACACACTATAATGTGGAGAAAAATAATACAAAAATTCCCAGGAACCACATCATTCAAACTATGTGGGAATATGACTGAAGACACGGCTGTAAAACTGACTGATGGCACTGGGGTATGTTAGCGTTCTTAGAAATCAGACATAATACATCATGTACTTTCCCTCTAAGATATAAATGGTTTATATGGGGAATTTATAATGTTCTTACCCAATATATAGAAAGAAGAGGCAGTAAGTAAACTTAATAAATTACTCCCATGAGAAGTGTTCTCAGTGTGTATACTTTCTCTGTTGTCAGAAACTCCTGCATTACTCTGATATTTTCAATAAGCTTTATGGGCCTTTGAAGAATAATTCAAAAGAATCCAATTCAATGTTTATCAGGGCCACAACATGAAGAAGGTGTCTTCCAGGCTATGCAACCAGTGTAAACCAAGATCAGACCCATCATCTTAAAAGCTTTATTTGAAATGAAGGCAACATTAGAAGCATTATCTTGGTTCAGTTCAGTTTCAAATACTACCCTTCTGTTTTCAATGATTTTATCAAATTAATCATGAATCAGAACCTTGTTTGTGGGGGTATAAAAACTGATTTATGCCAAAGGAACAGAAAGTCAGAGCTCCAGATAAGATGCGTAAATTTAAACATTTTCAAGCATATCTCCTTTATTTTTCCACCAAACCCTATACTGTGACCACTCTTTAGAATCGTCTCGAAGAGACGATTCTAAAGAGTGGTCACAGGATAGGGTTTGGTGGAAAAATGACGATTTTATTATTTGGATACATAACACATCATTATCTGTAGCTCTGGAAAGTAACAAGTCTTCAATACACTAGCTGTTTCAGCCCATTATCTGATCAGGGTCAGTCAACACTGTTTGAAATCCATCATTATCTGGAGTATTACTAATCAATTGGAAAGTCCCAGCTGGTATGGGGCTTCACTGTTTGCATAATGCAGGGAATTTTTTCGGTCAATTTTAAAGTATGTTTTTCTTCCAATTTTTGGAGAAAAATTGCCAATTTCTAGTCAGAAAAAAAAATCTGGAAAAATACACTAACAAACCTCGATTTATTCAGTACAATTGTTCTTGGGACAAATCGTTCATACTTTTTTTTATCATTCAGAATGTTTGGAGTTATTCATCTATTAATACTTTTAAGTTATTGATCAATGTCCGAAAAGCGCTTAACTGTCAAAGTGCAATATGAAACCATTTAAAATTTTCCATTTTTCGCGATAAAATTCCCAATTGTCCCAAAATAGTGAAAAAAAAAACCAGTGTAAATGTTCTAAGCAAGACAAGGTATGGCTCATTTGCCATGTATGCAATACATTTCACCATTAAGAAAAAGCAAAATGTTCCACCTAGCCATATATAAAGGGGAATAACTCATTTCTCCATCAAACCTATATTGTGATCACATTTTGGAATAATTGTTGCCAAGAGATGACCATACAAGAATCTGCTGAAGAGCTATGTTTAGAGAAATAAAAGCTATTCCTGAGTTATGAAGAAATAAAGGAGCTATTCTTGCAAAAATGTTCCATTTTGAATAAATGCTTCATTTATAGAGAAATAAAGGAGCTATTCCTGAAAGAATGTTTCATTTAAATACAGAAATAAAGGAGCTATTTTTGAAAAAATGCTTCATTTAAATACAGAAATAAAGGTAATAACCACTTCTTGAAACCATTGTGATAAATAGAGCATTTGTTCCTATAGGAGCAAATGCACTATTTATCACAATGGTTTCAAACTACAAAATTCTAAAAAAAATTCCTTTTCTGTAGTTAATGCTCCTTTTGGGTAGATTCATTCAAAGAAGTTGGGTCTAAAAATAGCCTATGGACCAAAGGGTTAAATACAGAAATAAAGGAGTTATTCTTAACTCTTTCTTCCATATAAACACCTTTTCATGCATTTGCAAACAGAGTCTGTATAATATAGATCTAATTCTACAGTGTCTGACCTGTGTACATTTTGCCATCGTAAAAAATCAGCTAATAAATATTAATGATGTCATTTTTTCTTACATGAATATTAACCCATTCCCGCATAGACTATTTTTAAACCCAACCTCTTTGAGAAAAAAATTACCGAAAAAGCGCATTTACTAGAAAAAAGGTAAATTTTAGATTTGTGTAGTGCTGAAACCATTGTGATAAAAAGAGCATTATTTTGCTCCTATGGAGCAAATACTCTATTTATCACAATGGTTTCAAAAAGTGACTTTTACATAGGCGTCAAAAGGCATAAATATGCAGGAATGGGTTAAACAGGGAAAGGGTTAAAAGAATGCCTAATTTACAGAGAAGCTTTACTTGAAAAAAAAACTAGAAAATTGTGTCTTAAGACAGCAATGCCCCCGTGGTGGTGCTTGACAATGAAAAAACTGTGACAACCAACTGCACATACAAGCTTGACACACAGACAGACAGACGGCCGGACAGGTGCAAAAAATAATGCACCGTCTATCGTCAACGGGATCATAAAAAAATCTTATCTTCTGAGTCAATAGTACTGTTAGTAACATTTATTTGGATGCATACTGGTCTTCATACATAACATCTGAGCAATTCCACAAACACTACATCATACCGTGTTCTGTATAATGCAGATTTTTGATACAATCAAACAGATATGCATAATAATTGTCCAGAAATATCTCTTGTCGTGTATCACCTGCAGGCAAAATGTCACACAAAAAGTGTAACAGACAAGGGAGAGAAGTAACACCTAAGCAGGTGACAAATTTACAAGTATGCGTTTCTGTTCTACTTCAGTGCCAAAGCATCAAATTATTTTGTAACTGAAGAGATGCACAGGTAATCAGCTCCTCATTCGATTCAAATTGTTTGCAATAGTTAACCCTTTCCCTAATAAAAACGCCTTTTCATGCATTTGCAAACAGAGTAGACCCAAATCAGACGGCTCCTAGAGGAGCCGTCTGATCAGGGTCTACTCTGTTCAAACTTTGCTAATAGCATTTCAAAGATCTGTGCCTTTACTTTCGGAAATGGCTACAATGTTCGACCCTCCATATTTCATTATAACAATTTTGTCCATGAATATTTAGTAGGTATTGGAATTTGAAATAAACATAGAACAGGGAAATGGTTAATATATATTCATCTTAGTTAAAACTGCAAATAAAAGAGATTATCAAAATACTGTGTGTATCAATTAACCCAATTACACTAACTAACCTCAGTATTAACCCTTCGCTTGCTAATCGCGTCAATATACCTACCTGTAAATAGTGAAGACCCAGATGAGACAGCTCCTGCAGGAGCTGTCTCATCAGGGTCTGCACTATTTACAAGTTGATTGTGCAACCAGTGCACTCCACAGCAGTGATTGCACAGCGAAATATGTGTACACAGTGAAGATATATGTAATTATACAACTGGGCATGGGTAAAGAAGGAGAAATGTATTTTAAAATTCAGCAAGCGAAGGGTTGACACAAATTCTCCCCTCTCCAAGGTTTATACAGCTCAATACATGTAATTCAGTGTGGCTAATTTTGATAACTTTAAATTAGACTGATATAATTATATTCCCTCATATTGATGCCTTTTGACTCCTCTGCAAAAGTTACCTGTTGAAACCATTCTGATAAATAGACCAAATGCTCTATTTATCATAATGGTTTCAAACTACAAAATTCTGATTTTTTTCATTTCTCTAGTTAATGCTCCTTTTCGGTAGATTTATTCAAAGTGGTTGGATCTAAAAATAGCCTATGAGGTAATGGGTTAACAAACAGAGAAGACCCTGATCAAACTGTTCCTTCAGAAGTGGTCCAATTACAGGTATTTTGAAATGGATGAACTACAAAACTGGCTGAAATCCATGTTTCATTTTGTTGGATATACAACTTCCATCATTTCTAGTTTCCATGGCAACCAGCCAATGGTCTCATTTTACCGTTCATGGAAAGGTTCACATTAATTTCCACATAATGCCATATGATCACCTGTAATGTGATACCAATAACTTGAGCAAAATATTGTCAGTGTAAAACAGTAACAGCAAATTTACAAGTACTGCAATATGTGCTAAAAGACTGATTGAAACAGCAGAAAAGTTTGTCACTCTGCTCCAATTGCATCAGATCAGTGACCTAGAACATGAAGTGCCTGTATTTAACCCATTACACAATAGGATATTTTTAGACCCAACCTCTTTGAATGAATCTACCGAAAAGAAGCATTAACTAGAGAATGGGAAACTTTTTAGAATGTTGTAGTTTGAAACCATTGTGATAAATAGAGCATTTGCTCCTATAGGAGCAAAATGCTCTATTTATCACAATGGTTTCAACAGGTGATTTTTACAGAGCCGTAGAAAGGCGTATTTATGGAGGAAAGGGTTAAAGTGATAGATAGCAAAGCGATAGTCTCTGCTTGCAACCAGTTTTGACAATGCCGAACAATTACATAAATGATTTGTTTGTATCCTGAAAAGTATGTAGCAAGAAAACCAATCGAATAAGCAACAAAGAAACGCAACTTTCATGTGTTTGATGTGATATTCGGCAATGTATTAGTATTTATTCGGCTGGCGTTTTAATTTCGTTTACTTTTCGACAATGGTTGATAATATTTTGTTGTCGAACAAAAAATTATAAGTTTTGATGAAAACGGTTTATTTGGTATCACAGGAGCATTTTTTTCACTATAAGTTCAAATTGACAATCTTCATAATAATGATTGAACATAACAAATACCAAGTTTTATGATATTATTGAAAATATGCATTCATTGTAGGGACTTCCTCTTTAAGTACCTGTAAAACAAAAAGAATGTTTGTGCACACTCCCTGATCTAATTCTTGGAAATGTATGCAGCATATTTAAGTAACAAGAGCACTGCATGCTAATGACAACGTTCATGTGTCATGAAAATTAGTTTAAAAGGCCACAAGATATTGACAATACTTTTAAAGTTAGTCGAGATTAGACAAAAGCTTGAAGTTAGAGAGTGGACAACTTCACAGAACTCCTCTCATACTGAAAACAGTGTTTTTTCTCTTCATATGTAAGTGGTACCAAATAACAAAACCCATTCACAATTATAAACAGTTCTTCACACTTTCCTGACAGGATCGGACAGACTGGTTCACATTTCATTATTATTCCCTAGTTAATTTCCCCAAAACATTAACTAGAAAACTGACTCAGTCAGAGAGGGCCCTGCAGATGATCTTTTGTTGAAGGTAATAGTATTTAACCCATTCATTGCTTGACCGCAAATGTAGCAACATTGGAAAACAGTTTGGAACCAGATGCGATGCTTTGTACCTCCGAGTCTTGTCTGGATCCACGCCATTTGACACTCTGTCAATAGTTTGACCAAATGTCTAGATAGTATGTTAACCCATTACCTCATAGGCTATTTTTAGATCCAACCTCTGATTAAATCTACCAAAAAGAAGCATTTACAAGAGAAAAGGAAATTTTCAGAATTGTGCAGTTTTGAAACCATTGTGATAAATAGAGCATTTGGTCCTGTGAAGCAAATGCTCTATTCATCACAATGGTTTTACAAAGTGACTTTTACAGAAACGTCAAAAGGCGCCAATATGCGGGAATGGATTAAGCCTTGTGTTGAAGTAGACAAAATATTGTGCATGCAAAAAATATGTGATCAAGACCGGTGGGTGTTGAATATGGCATTTTTGATAAATCAAGGGCAGATAACTCTGGACATGGTGATCTCATTAAAGCCCAAAACAATAGGCATCTTCCTCTGATGATACTAAGCATATGCCCTTAATATGAAACCAATATCTGAAGTACTGTAGTTATCACGTCACATCAAAAGTGTTGACTAAAGCTGATAGCATTTTTGATGAATCAAGGGCAGATAACTCTAGACATAGTAGTCTGATTCAACCCAAATACTGTAGGTGTCTTCCTCTGATGATACTAAGCAATATGCCCTTAATATGAAACTAATATGTGAAGTATTGTTTGAGTTATCACGTCACATCAAAAGTGTTGACAAACGGACAGACAGACAGACAGAAAATGTGATTCCTATAGGGCTCCTGCATTTTCAAAATTCTTGGTCTGTCAGTGTAGTTATAGAATATTGACAGCTTTGATAATGCATTCAACGGACTGTGATTTCTATTTTATTTTTTTACCTTTATATACATAAAGCTTTTGATATGCAGGTATGAATCATTATGTGGATGACAACCATTGTGGACGACTGAATTGTCAAGCAAGCATCTAGGTCATGCTCATCACATACCGTGTCACGAAATTCAAAGTGGCTCGGAATGGATTTTAGAAGAACTGATGACATTTTCATAGGTTTTTAGTTTTCATCATCTACAACAATTGAACATTTGGCTTCAAAATTCGCTATACAGTGAAAAAAATCACTATTTTAATAAAATGTCATTGTTTTCATAATTTCCGTCGTACCGGACAAATTCACCATTTTGGAAATATCACAGACAAAATGTATCCCATCAAAGAGCTGACATTATCATGTGAAATGTGTGAAGTTATATATAGCAGAACTGATGTCATAACTGTGACAAAATGCAGTTTTTGCACAACGAAAACATCCATGACGACGACATCCATTTTTTCTTCACAAAATGGACAAGCTTAAATTTATGAATTCTTTGGATACTACAAATAAATTTATGATAACCTTTGCAAACAGTTTGGCTCCTAATGACATGAATCACCCATTACTCCATTGATACGCCTTTCTAAGCCTTTGCAGACAGATAGAAAGAGCCGTCTGATCAGGCTCTGCTCCGTTTACTTATGATATTAAAAACTTTAGTTAGCAAGCTCACATACCACCATGCCGCCACATTGTCAGAAAAAAACATGTGGTTTCCCATGACTGATTCCTCTGAAATCCAAGCTTTTATTCATGACAATTTTTAAAGAAAATTTTAGATGAATTGGTCAAGAAATCAAAGTGCTAGACAAGCAACAATGTATTATACACAGACAGACTGGCCGATGGACAGACTGACGGATGGAATGGTCAAAAACTATATGAGAAGATTTCAGCAAATTCCCTCCTACAAATGTCCATTGCAAACACAATACACTCTGGCTAAATACTTTTACCTCTGAATTGTGAAATTTTCTATCAATTTCAAAATAGGGAAAAAACACACTTTTTGCCATAGGGAACATAGCCCAATAACGGCTATAAAATCGCTACAGATATGACACTCCTCAATTTTCCAACTTCTCTAATGCTATTCTTGGTAACTTTGATATGCCCTTTACAATGCTGTTGGTGCATTTTTTTCTTCATCAAATTCAGTGGTTGTTCAATGGTTTTTACCTGCCAAAATAAAAGTAAGGGAAGCAACTCAAATAACTATTTTAACAAGTTTTACTTGGTTATTTCCCTTGATGATTGCACACATAATATACCGTATATCCTCTTATAGACGCTCCCGGGCGCGATGCAAAACGCAGAGAGGGAGCTCTTATTTCATACCAAAAATTCGGAGTTTTTACTATGTCCGTCATGGTAGAGACTGTATAGGCTAAAGAATGATACATTGCGTACTCTGAAATTTAATCATATTTGCGCCGATATAAGACTTGAAATAACCAGCAGACATCCTACTTGGTTCATTTGTTGACAGAAATCATTTATTTCAAACTTAATCTTCGGTAGATTTATGACTTTTAAAGTGAAAGTAAGAATCGTATTTACCTTTCAAGGTTCAACTTCCGCTAGACTGCTCTGCAGTAAAATTATCAACGGAAGTTACGGGTGTGTAGGTACGGTCTTAACGGAAATGTTCGAAGACCCTTCCGCTTTACCGTAATACTTGTAAAATACTACTGTAGAATATGCACTACACAGAAATGGGGGAAACTGGACGCAGACGGCAATCGAGAACGAACAAACATTGGTTTAATCCGTTAGGCAAGTGGAGAAAACAGAATCACCTTTCCATTAGGTATGGGAAATAGTGACAGTTTTAAAATAAGAATTAAAGAGCGATATGTAGGTGAGTCAGTGTTAAATGAATGGCTTGCAGAAGTGACATGTATACATGGTTTACAGCACCGAATAATAAGATACCAACGCTTTTTGCAAACATAACAAGTCGAAGAGAAACAAAATAACCTAACGGTATGCAACAACAGTATAAAATAGTTTCATTGTAAATTTGCTTTCCCTAATTACTACTAGTGATGATGCATTGAGTTTTCGTATTCTTCGCCAACTTTTTGACTTCGAGGTGAGGTGGGTGGGGTAAGTTGATCCCCCCGATGGCTTTTCGAAGCGTATATTATAGGGAGGGAGCTACTATTAGAGAGGGCGCTATAGAAAGGAGAAATACGGTAAGCATAATATGGTTTTAACAAATGAACAAAATGGCAGCAACTGAATGACATTACAATTTGCACAAAATTTGTAATCCATGTGGATGGAGTCCATGTGTATAAAGAAACTAATGTAAATGACAATATATGACAAAATGGAATCATGACTACCAGTGTTTTCTTCTTGTTTACTTGACTTGTTTGCTATTGACACATTGCAATCCTGCCTGTGAATTTTCTGTAATCCTGCCTTTGCATTTTCTGTGATGCAATACTTCAAAAGTAAGGTCCAATATTAATAAATTCTTTGAAGTTCGAAATGCTAAGGTAACGTAATTACGTGGGTAAAATTAAATGATACATAACTCTGAATACAATAGGAGGTAGTATCTCCAGAGATCTCTCTGATGAAGTGATCTGCTAAAACGCATGGTTTTGATACCTAATTCACAATTTGAAAGTCCTTAGATGATACTGTGCTTGAGATTGATAATGTCATAGTCTGCATAAATAACCTGAAATGTCGCAACAGCCGCAATTTTGAAGTTTACACCCAAAATTTCAGAATAAGAAAAAAAATTCACATCACAAGACACACTTTCCATGGCAAGTACATTTCTGTACTCCAAATAATGAATATATTCGTTCTATGCCAACACACGAGATAAAAAGTCTGACCCAAAACAATAGTTTTGAAAAGAATGGTTTGAACAAAATTCTTGGCATGTGTTCGATGTGTTTCTTTGGTGTACTTGAGGGACAGGACAATACTTTCACCTGTGGCTGTATAAACGTTTGTGCTTTCAAACTGACAGGAACCATAAAGCTGCCATTGAATCAAAATCCCTTAGAAGTAACACAGTTAGGTGGTCTCAGATACTTCTTGAAAGCAAAAACCAAGCAGAAAGTTGTACAGTAAAACTCCGTTAAACCAGAATTCTAGTACAGATTAATGCAGAAGGATTTAGATACAGTAAAACCCCGCTAATGCGACCACCTAAAAGAGGTACAATTCTGGGTGATAGATGCAGGTGGTAGCTTAATGCAGGACAAAAGTAATGCAGAAAGCTCCTAGGAGCTTTCTGCATTACTTTTGCCCTGCATTAAGCAACCACCTGCTTATAAAGACAGCCATGCTTATTCATTAAGTGGTCGCATTAGAGAGGTTCTACTGTACTTTTTAGGCAAGTGGCTAGAGGAGCTTTCTGCATGACCTTCACCCTGCATTAAGCTTCCACCTCTCTCCAAGACCAATATTTATTCTAAATTTACTGTCTATTTTAGAGGGGTATTACTGTACCACTGAAAAAGGTGAAATATACTTGAACTAAACTTGTTTTTGAAAAAAAACATGCCCCCTCCCCCTTTAACCTTCAAACCAAAAAAGCAGTTATATAAGTAGTATGCAATATAGTGGAATTTGTTAAAAAAAAATAATAAAGGACCTGACTCAAGGAAGGTATTATGTTATGGTATTCTTTCTGTCTATCTGTTTATCTATAATATAATTTCCTTTGGTCTGTAACTTGATCACAGCACAATTAGATTGGAATAATGAACTGGCTTAAACCGGTGCAAGGGGGTATTACAAAGAGGCAGTCTTGCATTTTCTATTACAGCCCATGAAAAAACTCAAACCAAGTCTGCAATTTTCACCATTTGCCATGTTTTCAACGCTTTCACAGAAAGCTTCAAGAAATGTGGAATTTCTGCAATGCTTGACGGCTCCGACAATCATCTTTTCCAGGCCAAGTCAAGATTCCGTACCATTTGAGGGTTTCAGTCAGGATGATGTCTACATAGTATCATGATAGCTGAACAAGTAAGCTGAAAGTTGAAATGAATACACAAACAGCCTGGATCAAGATCAGGCAACAAGTTATTCAGTCACCAATCAAAGCCGTTTAAATTCTCCTACAACAGAATAATGGCTGTTTGTCAGCTTAATAACGTAATACCAGTAACTACTAGCTAGCCATTAGAGTAAATTCAAGGGAATTAATCCTGTAAGGCCTGTCAATAGTTGAATGCTTGTATTAATTACTTCCCCTGACAAAATTAAACAAGAAGGTGGAATCACATAATCAATAGTTTTGTTTTGGTGGAATTTCAGAGGGGGTGATGTGTTGTTCTTGTCAGATTGTTCGTTTATTTTGACACAAATACTGTAAGGTGCATGATTGTCTAATACAATGTACCCTGCTGTGTTTTTCAGGTGATTGACCCAACCTTGTAAGATGAACTGGTGACCCTTTCTGAAAGTAAGGGTAGTGAATCTGAGGGTGAGAAAAAGAATGGCATGTGTTTTTTTGAGTCGAACTCTGGATGAGTCGAAGTTTTTAACGGGTCCCTACGAACTCGACATAACGAGAGTCGACTGTAATAGTAAAATGAAAGACTGTCACAACAGGATTGTAAAAGAATCAGTCAGGGCACAAAATTGTTAAAAAATTTCACCGGTCCTGCAATATAGACAAAGATATCCTTCTTGATTAGTACTCATCAGAATCACCTCATACAGGAAATTCTAATGAGTACCCAGAACAGATAATGTGCGTACTCAATTTCTGAAATCGTCATTTCTCCACCAAACCCTTTGTTGAGACCACTCTTTAGAGTCGTCTCGAAGAGACGATTCTAAAGAGTGGTCACAACAAAGGGTTTAGTGGAGAAATAAAGAAGTTATTCCTCAAAATGTTTTAATTTACGCATCTTATCTGGACCTCTGAGTACCAACATGATAGGCTTTGGCTGAGAAGTAAGAGATTTGAGCTGGAGATTTGCAGGGTTTGGCTGAGAAGAGATTTGAGCTGGAGATTTGCTTCTTATCTACATCACTGATAGACTATGCAGCTGCCTACAGCGACTGCACAAGGCCATCTGCACATGTTAGGTTTAACCCTTAGCCTGCTATAGGCGGATGAGTGAATACCCATACAAACAGTTTGGATCCAGATGAGACGCCGAGTAACTCGGCATCTCATCAGGATCGAAACTGTTTGACACCCTGATTGCATTTTGGTAGACAAAATGATTATAGCCTGAATTTTGAAAATGTAGTAGGTGAAAATTTAGTAAAAATAATTTGCTCAGCAGGCTAAAGGTTATTTGAAGAGCACATGCACCAGCAGGCTTATGGTTATTAGACTCATGATTACTTTACCACCTAAGTGTCTCTGGTATGGTAAACAAAAGTATCAAGCTTCGTAACTTCATGCAAGAACAAGCTGTTTTAGTGAAACATTATGTCCCAAACCAGCATTTCGACCAGAACTTTCGATTTCAACAATATTTTATTCAGTGAAGAAAAGGATTGGACAACAGGCATAGCCTATATACATACGTTCTCTCCAGTGACCGAAACTTTTCACCATTGACCTAGAAGTATGAGTTTGTCCTTGACATGGCTACACTCAAATGTTGCAGCTTTGTTTGATAATGAAAAATTTGAAGCCTCTATTTCTAATAGTTCAAAAGTTATGGCCAAGATTAAATTTCAGACAGACCAACAGACTGATAGATGGACAAGCCAAAATTCTTAAGAGCAGTGTTTCTGTTGGCCACAATTTCTGCATTTATCTATGGAAAACATAGTTAACATTACTCGGTGCTTTTTCCTTGACACAAATTTCAATCATATTTTGATGACCATTTATTTATAATGTGTAAGTCCTTCTATTGAATTTTCACCTGTAAAAACCATGCACAGATTTTTATCTTTGAACATGGAGAATCATGCAAGAATTCATTTGAAATGAAATGAGAAACTTCAACTGTAACACACTCCATTGTAGCCTATTGGTCTCTCACATTACTGAGACACAATCCTCAACCCTACCACACTCCATTGTAGCCTATCGGTCTCTGAAAGATGCATAAAATCAAACATTTTCCAGAATGGCTCCATTATTTCTCCACCAAACCCTATACTGTAACCACTCATTAGAATCGTCTCAGTGACTCGGTGGTCACAGTATAGGGGTTGGTGGAGAATGACAATTTTAGTATTTAGGTATGCACCTTTAACTGTAGCTCTTGAGTTACCATTCAAGTCTATAATATAGTATCACAAGCAGAGTAGATCCTGAACAAGATGGTTCCTGTAGGGGCTATCTGATCTGGGTCTACTCTGCAGATGTGTCAAAAGGTATCTCTATGAGGTAAAGGCTCAACCCTTTACTCCATGAATATTTATGCAAGAAATAATGATGTCATGAATATTAATCAGATTCATTTTTATAATGGCATATGAACACTGGATAGTTTGGCCGTTTCAGAAACAGTTACTGTAGAATCCGATCTACATTATATTACAAGCAAACAGAGCAGACCCTGATCAGACGGCTCCTCTAGGAGCCGTCTGATCTGGGTCTACTCTGTTGGAAAAGGTATATTCATGGAGTAAAGGGTTAAATGAAAGTAGGAAAACAGTAAAAACTAGAGTCTACAACAACAGAAAAGTCTGCTTTGAAACTTCAGCATTAATGCTTTTCCATAAGATAACCCATCCCAAGTTTGGATGTTATTAAATTGTGTACTGCTCATTGAAGCCTCATTCTCTTTGTTGAAAACTGATAAAATTCATCTTAGGAATGTGTAAATAGAAGGAGCACAATATATCAGTAGTCTGATTTCCCATTCAAACAAGACAACTGCCTATACCTAGCTGTACATCTTAACACCTTACCCCTTGAGATCATAGTGGAAAGGTCTGTCAGTATTTACCTATAGAGTCCATTCAGTGTCAAATGACCAAAATTTGCTAGGATTTTGAATAACAAACAGTGGAGACCCTAAATCAAAGGGCTCCAATAGGAGCCCTCTAGTTGGGGTCTGCACTGGTGGCAACACCCAAAGGGTCAAATGCAAATTAACTTGTAACTTGACACCTGCTTGAAATTTCTTAATTTCTTTTCAAAACAAAGTAAGAATGTCAAACAATTTGAATGCTGAAGGAAGTCTGGGCTACTTGGAACCTCATCTGGGTACCATTAACCCATTACCTCATAGGCTATGTTTAGAACCATTACCTCATAGGCTATTTTTAGATACCTCTTTGAATAAATCTACCGAAAAGGAGCATTAACTAGAGAAAAGGAAAATTTTAGAATTTTGTGGTTTGAAACCATTGTGATAAATAGAGCATTTGCTCCTATAGGAGCAAATGCTCTATTTATCACAATGGTTTCACAAAGTAACTTTTACAAAGTCGTCAATATGAGGGAATGGGTTAACCAAGTCTTTGAGGAAATAATCATTCTCCGGGACACAAATTTGGACAAAAATTTGGACAGAAAGACTGATAGAAGGACAGATAGACCGACAGATGAGTGCAAACCTCTAGTCCCCCTCTGGTGACCGGTGGGTAACTAATAACTACAGGCTCCATCTGTTTTTCAGGCTTTTATTATCTACTGGTTTTGGCCACCATCCAGGCCTTCATCAGGATACGTATAATAGTAAAATGAAAGACCGTCACAACAGGATTGTAAAAGAATCAGCTTCCAATGTGCAAAATCACAAGTTCAAAATGATACATACAGATACATTACTTGGTGCTAGATACTCTGTTAGCATTCTGTATCCTTTCACAGACAATTTGCCGCCTCTTTTCACATAGTATTTACTATTGCATCTCATTCTGAATCATTTCACCACCTACGTCCCATTCTTTTGGGGTATTTTTTTAACTTAATTATATCAGGGGAAAATGGAAATCTTTCAAGGAACAATCATTAATCATTTTAGAAATCTGGGTCCAAGCTTATAAAACTATTAGTTGAGTCTGAGTTCGTTCTCAAGTTTTTGATTGGGTCAGATTTGAGCCTTTATAAGCATGGACCCATGTCAGGAGCCGTTAGGCCAAGGTCTACTGTTTGCTGAGGTATCTCCATTAGGTTAACCCTTTCCTCCATATGCTATTTTTAGACCCTACCTCTTCGAATGAATCTACCCAAAAGAAGCATTTACTAGAGAAAAGGAAAATGTTTTGTAGTTTGAAACCATTGTGATAAATAGACCATTTGCTCCTATAGGAGCAAATGCTCTATTTATCACAATGGTTTCACAAAGTGACTTTTACAAAGGAGTAGAAAGGCGTATTTATGGAGGAAAGGGTTAATAATTAATATATCTCCAAAGAAATATTTGTCCTGTCTGATCACCAAACTGTGATAACTGCACCTGGCTTTTGACGGGTAAGCAATAATGAAAATCATAATGGCTATAATATGGCCGACATATTTTAAATATTTCTATATATGTTTTCACTCCAAAAATAGGGAAAAATGATACCTATTTTGCGTTGGGAATGGGTACTTTATACAGACCTGTGTAGACGCAAGGAAATAGTAAAACTGGCCATAGCATCTTTAACCCTTTAACTCATAGGACTGGTATGCCTTTCAATGTCTTTGCAAACAGAGTAGATCCAGATCAGATGACTGCTGTAGCAGCCATTTGATGAGTCTGCTGTTAGCTAAAGGATTATATACATGTACATGTAGACCTGATTATATAGTTTCTGCTATTACAAAACCCTGTGTTCATTCACCTTTACAAAAGTCCAGATAATAAATATTCATGATGTCATTATTTCTTAAATGGATATTCATTAGGTAAAGGGTTAAAATCTGACCAATAAACAGAAACTGAAATGGGGTGATATCAACCGGCAATAAGTGCAGCATAAACCTTTCGCACGATACCATATGTCAATATTCTAATTACTGCAGATAAAATCAGTCAATTTATATTAGAAGGTTTACCTTTTGAATGTAGGGAAAAATAACTGGCATCTATCTCCTATAGGAGCAAATGCTCTATTTATCACAATGGTTTCAAGATATGGTTATTACAGAGGCGTAGAATGGCATATTTATGGAGGAAAGGGTTAATACAGATTTTCCTTCCATTTGTTTCCAGAGAATGTGGGAAAAGGCTTGGATCCTGATCAGATGAGAAACCAAGTTACTCAAGCATCTCAAAATTAATGGATTCGATTTGGTTTGAGCCCATGCCAGTACACATTAAACTGAGAGTAAACTGTTAAACTCCACTTCAGTAAAATACAGAACAATGATGTTATTGTAATACAAACAAAAACATACTCTAGCTGGCCCAAAGAACGGGAAAATAAAAACCAACTTCTGAAGCTCTTTGCAATTATACTAATTGCCACTCTTTGGGGGAATTTTGTCCACCTCATATTCTTAAGGTCAGTTATTCTTCTATCTCCAATTTTCTATTTCCAAACACACAACCAAAATTTCAATCAGTTTAATTATTGAATCCTGTGATGAGATGCAAAATGATGTCTCAACTGGAAATTTACTGTTTGCATAGAAAAACAGCCAATACCAGCATGCACAGAGTTGATAGACAATTTTGTTCCTATTCCACAAGCTATCCACAGATTGTTTATTATCTACATCCTTTATCTGATGCATATTTAACACTCTACCTGATGAATATACAGTAGAACCCCTCTCATGCGACCACTTTATGAATAAACATGGGTGTCTTTATAAGCAGGTGGTTGCTTAATGCAGGACAAAAGTAATGCAGAAAGCTCCTCTAGGAGCTTTCTACATTACTTTTGTCCTGCATTAAGCTACCACCTGCATCTACCAACTGCATCTACCACCTGCATCTACCACTTGCATAACCCTGACAGAAGGGAATATATGTTTCTGATGTGGGACAAACAGTAAATCACTTATACTTTATATTTTGAAAATTAAGGAACTTAAACCCTGCCCTTCCCTTGGGTTAAATTCCATAATTTTCAAAACATAAACTGTAAGTAATACATGACAATTCAATGGGGGGAAATGGTTAAACAGGTCAAACAGTTGTGGTCTTTGTGGTCTCTACACTTCCTGTCTAGTTCAGCAATCAGTCAAATTTCCAGTCTGTCAAATAACCATAATCAACCATAAAACTTTTCTTCAGCAACAAAAAGTGAACCATAATTGACACACAATTTTCTTAACAAACAGTTTAATCCAGATCATAAGTTGGTTAGCTCATTAACTCTCAGGTTCAAAACTATTATACTCTGTCTTTGTAAAAAAAATCTGAATACATAATTACATAAATACTCAAGAATTGAAGCAGACCACAATTTTTGCAAATGATTACTCTGCAATCTAAAAAATACAGCTAAATACTACAGTAAAACCTCTCTATAATGGCCACTAAATTACGTTAATTAGTTGGTATTTAGGGCAGGTGGATGCTTAAAGCAAGGTGAAAGTAAAACAACGCTCCTATAGGAACGTTCTGTTTTACTTTCACCTTGCTTTAAGCAGCCACCTGCCTTTAACACAAAATACTTGATGTAATTTAGTGGCCGTTATAGAGGAGTTTTACTGTATAGTATTGTGCTACAAAATTGTGACAGCACATTTCTTCAATATTATTTTTCTCCTGATCCACTTGTCAAACAGTATCAGCTTTCGATCCTGATGCAGTTTCCTTTTTAATCAAAATATTTACAAATTTTCATTGCTAGCATGCAAAGAATAATAGAGCATAGTAACTGTTGTTTTCCTCGATAGGAATGAAAACATGGAAATGGCCAGTTGTGTATTAATAATTCACTATTAATTATTTTATCTGTTCTCATGGGAAGAAATAGTTGAAATTTATTCATGAAACACCAATACCTCAACCAGCCAGCCAGCTCAATGGAAATACTACAGTAAACCCTGTTTAAAGTTAACTGAATAAACAAGGGCATCTAGAAAAGCAGGTGCCCACTTAATGCAGGGTAAAATCAGTGCAGAAAGCTACTATGAAGTCTTTCTGTATCACTTTTGTTCTGTTTTAAGCTGCAAACTTTCTTAAAGACATAAACTTAGGACATTTTTTGCGTGGTTGCTGAAAATCGATTTTACTGTAGAGAGTTTTCACTGTTACACCTACTCTTGATCTTCAATAAGTCACTCAGTAACAATACATCAAGCATGACTTGTGCTACATGATTTGTATTTAAACTAGTCCTTTTTGACTTCCTGCTGCAGTTTGTTGGCACACAGTCAATTAACCCTTTCCCTCCATAGGCTATTTTTAGACCCAACCTCTTTGAATGAATCTACCCAAAAGGAGCATTTACTAGAGAAAAGTAAAGTTTTAGAATTGTGTAGTTCTGAAACCATTGTGATAAATAGAGCATTTGCTCCATTGGAGCAAATGCTCTATTTATCACAATGGTTTCAAAAAATGACTTTTACAGAGGCATAGAAAGGCGTATTTATGGAGGAAAGGGTTAAGAACTTGCTATAAAACTATTGTAACTGCATAAATAATGTAACCGCTATCATTAACTACAAAAATGTTTGTCTCTTTCAAAGTACATTTTTCTTTCTCTAAACAGTTTGGAACCTGTTGAATTGTTCCTCACTTTAACTGGATCCAAACTGTTAGTATAATTTATCATAAATCAATCAAATAGATTGGATTTACAGTACTATAGTCAAACACATACTAAACTCTTTGAATCAAGACTGTCTGATTCCTTAATTTCCATGGCAATTATTCTGACAATGCCATACATAAAATCTCTTTGAAGTCACTAAGAGTAAAGAAGTATCAGTTCCTTGTGTATATATATGATACCCAGAGGCCAAGATAGGATACATGAATTTAACATTTCCTTTGAGATGATTCTAAAGAGTGGTCCCAACACACAGTTTGTAGCAATTTTTGCTGTTTACTTATAGAATATCTTAAATCTGAATCTATACTATTTGGCAGTGGCTGTGCTATGTATTAAATTGTTTTAGCAACTACCTGCGATGTGGGAGTGCCAAAACAAGAGTGCTATAAAACGTGGAAATGCACTAGTGCATTTTTTGGTCAAATTAGCAGTTTGAATCAGGCTGAAAACAAATCTTAAAGAGAATACGTGGAATCAATGCATGACACATTTAATCATTATGCAATCGTCATGATTCACACTCCATGTGCGTCGTCTGTTGTATTACTACGCTTGTTGTAAACAATGGCAGAAACAGCCGTTAGCTATATAGCCTGTTTCACTTTCTATGGCACTTTTTAAGGGTTAAATATATTAGATTCATGTTCCTTACAAATTGTTTTTATGAAAATCGTTTACTATAAAGAATATGACACTCGCTAAAGCTTGTGTCATATTATAGTAAACTTGTTTCATAAAAACAATTTGTAATGAACATTCATGCCAGATCTTCAATTTATGTAACAGTATGAAATTAAGTTAATTACTATTCATAATAAGTGGATTCTACCATGAATATTCACGGAGTAAAGAGATCACAAGTTTGGCCAAAAGGAAACAATAGTACACATTAAATTCATGTCCTTTCAAATTGTGTATGTACTGTTGTTTATAATGAAGAAAATATTCCAAAATAGGGAATTAATATAATACATAAATACTTGAATTGCTCTGATCTAATATTTCGACCACTAAGGGCCTTTTTCAAAGATTATCACATGATAATCTTTGAAAAAGGCCCTTAGTGGTCGAAATATTAGATCAGAGCAATTCCAGTATTTATGTTGTTTATACACATCTCACTCTTTCCATTGCACATATATGCACTAACTACAATACTATAAGAATTAAAACAAGTGCACCGCAAGCGGATGCCAACGCTCGTCTGTCGTCATTGTCAAGATGAACAAGCACACCAAAAATGAAGGTTGTAAATGAAAAATTGAAGAAGTTAAGGTCAATGTTAAGATTTCCGACGACGACAATGACGTCACAGATGCCGGAGTTACGACAATAGCTCGTGATTTCTTCGAAACAGACAAGCTAATAAATTGAGCACTTTGGGCAAAAAGTTACCCGTGGATTATTCCCACAAAATTATATCGACATCTCATCAATTATTTTAGGAGATTGCTAAATTGTCCCCTACATCTATACAAGGACTATCAGCCCTCTCCATAGTGGACATGCATTTGATGAATAATAACTACTTGACCAGTTTGGTAAATGGGCAACAAAAAAACATTCCTGCTAAATTTCAGTAAAATCATGTCAGTGGGATATTTCATTTTGGCTTATCGGGGAACTGGGTTATTTCATTCACCCATTTCCTCCTCCTAATTAAAGTGGAGAGGAATGTAGTAAAACTGGGTTTTACTGTGGCTGGCCTCGTTCCGCCTGGGGGCAAATGTCTTTCGCCCATGCGCATGCGTCAGCCGAAGGCTCAGGGGAATAAACAAAGATTTTACCAATCTAATCTTATTATACAATCATGCGGTTTATTCCGGTTAGTGATTTCATATTTATTGTATATTTATTGCATATCTTTCATTAACCAGATGGACAATCATGTGGTCTCTTCCGGTTAATGATTTCATATCTATTGTATATCTTTTGCATATCTTTCACTGCCTGGATAGATAATCAAGCGGTTTGTTACGGTTAGTGATTTCATCCATGTTTAGCACTTTTGAACACACACATCCTGTGTGGAAAGAACATGTGGTATAATAATAATAATTCAGGAGTAGATTTTTAAACTTTTCACAACAGCCATAATCATAATCAAAGGAAAATTAGACCTGCGGGTTTTTACAAATAATATACACTAGAACACTTTTGCAAAGGAACACCAAAGAAAATTTCCTGAGAAACTAATATTATGTTAAATAACAAAACCCAGTAGTTTCATTAGAGATTTTTGATATGTTCATTATAATATAGCCATATTTATAAGTAAACTAGCCTTTACTCTGGTGGCCATATTTTTCAATACCCCCGCTCAACTGCCTTGCAAATTAACAGGTATAGGTTGTGCCACGGACATACAGACAGACAGACCAACCGACCAACACACATATCCCTATATACCCCCTCTAAAACTTCTACCCAGAGCTTTACATAAGGAAAATTAGCTTTTGGTCGCCATGAATATTTATGTAAGAAATAATTACATCATGAATATTAATTAGATCAATTTGAATTATAGCACATGGGCACTGGAATGTTAGGCTCCTACAGGGGCCATCTGATCTGGGTCTACTGTTTGCAAAGGCATAGAAAGGTGTATTTATGGAGGAAACAGTTAACCCTTTCCCTAATATAAACGTGTTTTCACGCATTTGCAAACAGAGTAGACCCAGATCAGACGACTCCTAGAGGAGCCGTCTGATCAGGGTTTACTCTGTTTGCTATTAGAATTTGATAGATCTGTTTCTTTAGTTTCTAAAATGGCTGCAATGCTCCACCTTTCATAGGTATTGAACTTTGGAATAAATATAGAACAGGGAAAGGGTTAAACAATACTGCTGCCAATAAATAGAGATATTTTACCAATAGGCAAGCAATCAAGATTTATTCAAAGTGTTCTTTCATATCCATATGTGCTAAAACAGACCTTTTTGAAGATCAAAATGCTAATTTTCACAAACTTTATTACAATATATAATAAGTTTTATCATATTGTTGATACCCTATGTATATCCCACTTTTTGGTATTAATGCCGCAGTCATACATTACATATTCTTTAATAATGATTACTCTGGTTATTCACAGCTATATATATATAAAGGGGTTTTCCCAAGTTACTGTATTATCTCTAATAAACATCCCGGGGTGCAAGGTTTTTTAAAAGGAGCTTCTTGTATTTCGCTAACAGATGCTTGCAGTAGGGATGGAGAATCGGACCAAAATCATAATCGATTATCGAATTGAATCGAACATTTATTATCGATTAAAAATCAATAATTAATCGAAAATACATTCAGAGATTCTGTACACGTAAAGCTTGATGTAACAAGCTAATACCTAACTAAGCTTTTGTGTCAACAAAACAGTATGCTGTGACCATTCATTAGAATCATCTCGAAGAGACGATTTTAATGAATGGTCACAGAATACAGCTTGGTACAGGCTTATTATAAAGGTAAAATACTTCACACAGTTATATTCCCGTTAAAACGCCTACGAAAATTACTGATGCTGCTGTACAGATTACACAGTCAGTAATCGATTATGGCAAAATTACTATCGATAGTAAATTTATCGAAAATACTTTTTCGATCAATCATCGATTATAACCGATTATCAGAACAACACTAACTTAAAGCAATGCAGAAAGCTAGGGGATCTATCTGCATTGCTTGCAATCTGCTTTAATGATTGTGCTACCACCTGTAATTTGAAAAAACCTCCATTTCTTTTTTTATGGATAATATATATGGTAAAGGTTTGAGTTGTTTATTCATCGCCAGTCTCCCCACAGATGTAAGAGGACATTTATTACGAGTTGGGGTGTTTATTCAGGAGAACATGGTACGTCAAATACATGTACTAAAATCTTCATTATCCCATCAGACCCTATCTTATGACCATTCTTGAAGAGAGGGTTCTAAAGAGTGGTCAACTCAGGGTTTGGTTGAAATATAATAGGAAATACTCTTGAAAAAATGTTTATGCTTTATCAATGCTTCTGACTACAATTACAGAAAAGTTAGCTTTACCTTCATGCCTGGATTACTGTAATAGTCTCTGTCCATCTGTATGTATCTGAAAATAGAATCAAACACATGAACAGCAGCAGGCAGTTTACAGGAACAGCAAAACTTCTCTAAAGCAGTGTTTTTTTCTGACAATGTTTCTTTTAATTTAAAGAAGTAATAGTATTATGCGCATTTTTCATATTAATCAATCAACACCAGAAGCTGAATACATACAATGAAAATAATGCTTACAACCCATTATATTTGTTCAGCTAAATATTATCACTGTCTGAATACTGCTAAATTCTTTAAAGGAGCCTCCTTTTTAGAAACGGGGATTTTGTATAGAAATCAGCAGACATCTTTGGCCAAGTTCTGAATGACTCAGATTCTATTTTGGAACAATGCTTTGAATATTAATTAGGTTGTTATCACATGTACAATGGCTGACACTGGTTGTTGGCCTACATACATATCGAATGATCAATTCCGGTATGTAAATTTGAATCTTACGACAGATTCCAGCCAATGGCGAACGCTATTCGGTTAGTTTCCGTAGCAATCCATTTTTCTAATTTTAGACACAAACAACCATTTACTAACCGTGCTGTTTGGTGTTAAATAAGTGTTAAAGTACATAGATTCCAATTCTGAAGTCAGTTTGAAACGTAAAATTTACGGAAATTTGAGCAGCATACATCTTTAATCAGTAAGTGAAAAACAATAATGGCCGCTCATTTGATTAACCCTTTCCTTCATATAAACGCCTTTTCACACATTTGCAAACAGAGCAGACCCAGATCAGAGGAGCCAGCTGATCAGGGTCTGCTCTGTTTGCTAATGGAATTTGATATATCTGTTTCTTTATTTTTTAAAATGGCTAAAATATTCCACCTTCCATATTTCCTTACAACTATTTTGTCCATGAATATTCAGTAGGTATTGAAATTTGGAATAAACAAAGAACAGGGAAAGGGTTACCACAGTGCTCCAGATAAGGTGCGTACGTGCGTTTTTGCGCATATTTTTTGGAGAGAAACGCATTAGAAATCAGATCTGAGCGTACAAAAAAGCATTAATACAATTGCGTACGCATTTCAAATGTTAAGTTGCGAGTAATAACAAATTTGATGTCCGACGAAATCGACCGTGAACAATTGTAAACAAACGGTAGACTGGTCTTCAACTTGGAGCATTTAATGGATTGGAATTACCGTCTTTTCAAAGAAAAATCACTTGAAACCAGTCCGTATTTTATAAGTGAAATGTTTACTCTAACACCGTTCGTTGTTTTAATCAATTTTCGCACCCGCATTGTCTCGCCTCAGTCTCGAACTTCATAAACCAAGGTTTGATCGGTTTGATCTCGATTCCGTAGTTGCTTTTGAAAAAAATAGATTTATGAACTCCATATACTTACTAATATATCCAGAGTCTCGCATAGCTACGCACGATACTTAGCCTTCCTCGACTTTTTGTTTTGAGTAACGAGGTACGGGTCGAAATAGTATGGGGTGAAATTGTCACTGCAAGCGTCTGCAGGAAAAGTAACAAGTTATGATGGCGGCATCTGGTGTTGGTCGTCGTAAGAAGAAATTAAGCGATGATAAAACGCCAACATTATTCAATTTTTTTGAAAAAACGTGAGGATTCTGTGAGCGGAACTTCAATAGTCAAATTCATCATTGAGTCCGTAATTGATAATGTCATTCGCGAGGACAAATCCAATGAAGAAAACTCTTCAACAGTTAAAAGAAAACACACCGGCGTCAGGGTAAATGAAAAAACTGTAGAATCTTGGAAAAAACTGTATCCCTGGTTAATCGTAGAGGGTCAAGATCAAGACAAAGTATTAAAATGTGCTATATGCATTGAGGGGAAAAGTAGACACGTTGTGGGCTGCTGAAGGCTCAAAAAATGTTCAAAGAAATAGTGTTGACAGGCATGGGTCTAGTAAAGAGCATTTGTCAGATTAAAGTGTTACAAGTTACCAGTTAGTTACCAGTTGAACAGTTTTTGTACCAAGTTATAAAGTTTTCATTAACAATCAATGTAAAAAGTGATTATTTAGAGGAAGAGCCAAATATCCTAATTATGCCTGGACAAAGATTTCCAGCAGGAAAGCTAAAGTGTGCTTCATTAGAGGTAAATTTAGTTAAAGTTTTCCATTGTTTGTATTTTCTGTAGATTTTCAGCATTTGATTTTGATTTTCAGCATTGAAGTGAAAATGTTGTGAGTACGTACTCATTGCATGCAAAAATTATCTGGAGCACTGGTTACCAGACCCAAGTCATCTATTATGTACATATATATAGCAACATTGGTATTAAGACCACACAGACGGAAGGTTTTCAATTTGTTTCTTTGACTTACATTACATTCAGCTTAAAACTAATTACATTGAACTTTGATGTATATCACCTAATAATCATTACTATAAAATTTTATTGAATTCCAGTCAGTGGTTTAAAAGGAGACATTTAACCCTTTACTCCATAATACGCCCTTCTACACCTTTGTTAACAGAGTAGACCTAGATCAGACGGCTCCTGTAGAAGCTGTCTGTCTGATCAGGGTCTGCTTTATTCGCTTATGCTATAATATAGATATGATAGATCAATTTCTGCCATGGCCAAATCGTTCTGCGTCTATATGCTATTACAACAATTAATCTAATTAATAGTCATGATGTTATTATTTTTCACATGAATACTCATGGAGTAAAGGGTTAGTGATCAATTATAACATAGTGATCAATTATAACATCTATTTCAGCTCCACTGACCTACATAAACTTCAGCACTCTACCAACATCTTTGTGATGACCTTAGCAAACAGTTTAAATGCAGGTGAGACACAAAGTAACTTGACGTCTCATGTGGATCCAAACTGTTTGTCACTTTGACACTAATTTGGAATAGAAATTGACGAAATGTGTACATTTAGAACTGAAGCATACAACAATATTTGCAGACAATTGCTCGGAGTGCAGAAGGTTAAGCAGTGCACTGAAACTGCCACACAACGACGTCCGCCGGTAGATAATCATGTAAGAAATAATAACAGTTCATAAGAAATACTGAATACAAGTACAAGTAGCCTGGACCTAGTTGCTGTTCCGGTATCCACCCTTTAGTTACTCCAAGAATATTCGTAAAAGAAATGACATCATGTCAGTTAAGATATATGTTATAATAGCAGCACATGGACAAATGGATTTTTGGCAATGACAGAAACTGTATAATGATCTATATCATGTCATAAGCAAATAGAGCAGACCTTGATCAGACGGCTCCTATAGGAGCCATTTGGTCTGGTTCCATGCTGCTTACAAAGGTGCTAAAAGGCTTATATATGGGGGGGGGGGGTTCACTAATAAAGCTAATAAGTTTGATGCCGAGTGCTATTACCCATACAAGTGAAGTGTCGAGATCAACAAAAGACAGTAAAGCAGTATAGAACTGCATAGAACTGTGAGTAGTATGTGTATATATGAAATGAAAGTGAAAATCAACATTCACTCCTAGTGAACTGACAGTCTATTTCTTTTTAACACAAAATGAACTATATAACGGTATTCATGCAAGTGAAGTGACCCATAAAGAATAATACTGGAACCGGTGTATAAAAATTCAACTGAAGAGAACAAATACAAATGGGCCGAAGAAGCTGCAAAGCTTATGCAACACTGATGCATCTGGTCTCGAATCTACATGAACTACATTAATATGCAGTAAATGGTTAACCGTCTGAACTGGGTCTACTCCATTTGCAAATACTTAGGAATGGAGTATTGTGCTAAACTGAAATTCATTGGTCATTCTCTAGACAGACCACCAGCACATAGACCTTTTGTCAGGGGGTGGGGGTAGAGACTGTAACTGTAGAACTGATAAAAAAAAGATAAGTAGGGTTTAAGGTGACATATTGAAAACTTCAGAATACTGTGTTGCTTCAGTCATCCTCGAATGGTAACGAACTGAGAGTAGGTCAAACAGGATGTTGACACTCAATCCTCTATGCTGGATTTCTGGCAAGACTCAGTAACAAGTCTGCAGAAATCATAACTAGGGCTAATCTTAAGAATGACAGGGGCAAAACTATATAACAATAATTACCTAATGTAATATAATTGTCTAAAATTCAAGAATGAACAGGTTTCTAAAAAGATTTCCTTGACATGTACATCGGTTTCAAAATGAAAATATTATCCGTGACGTCACCTATTTCCATACACATGAGCGTTGTTTTCATTCGCGATATCAGGATTTTTTATTTGACAGGCATTGACCGCGCTGTTTCAATGAATGAAAAAATCACAGAAAGCCTTGAGACTATTGTGTTACGAACGAGGAATGCGACAAATGCGTATTTAACACATATGGACTTACACTGTTGTTTACCTCTGCCCTTCTTTCGTTTTTATTCAATCAAAATGGCGGCAAAAATTAACACGAGGATTGACTGGTTTTCAATACAAACAACAGACAACTACCACATGAATTATTTCCCTTTAATGAATCAGCATGATTTATATAGGCAGGGGAGGTAAGCACTGAAGCAATCGTTAATCGATGGAATGGACAGTGAAATAAGACATTGACGGAATGAAAATAAACGTTCGAAATGACGAGACAAATGACATATATATACAGTCAAACCTCTTTAATTCGAACTTTCAATAAAGAACAATGGGAAAAAATTAGGCAGGTAACTGCACCTCTCATGCCAGTAATACGCGAAGGCATTAGGCTACACAAAGATAGATAGATCTATAGATAAAATTAATATGTAAAGTGAAATTATATATTTCACTTTACATATATAGATCTATACCTTTTACCTGCCTAAAAGTTATTCCGCTTGGCATTTTTTCTAAAATGATATTTTTTGTGATTAATTATTTTCTTTTAGCAACATATCCCCTAATTTCGACTCAATAGCCCCATCCCCATTAGAACATTTAAACACATAAATTATAGGCCTAGCTAATGTTTGGAATGGGTCGAACCCCACGTTCTGACCGCATTAGAAACGCCGCCCCTGTAAACATTTATACATATATTCATTGGCAGTAGTAGAAGAGACAGAGAGACAGAGAGAGAGACAGAGAGAGACAGCGAGGGGGGGGGGGGGGTACAGGGAGACAGTGAGACAGAGAGACAGACACAGAGAGACACATATCTAGAGAGACAGGCAGACAGAGACAGACAGACATATACAGACATATACAGACAGGCAGAGAGAGACAGAGAGACAGACAGAGCGAGAGACAGACATACATACACAGAGAGAGAGACAGACAGCTGTACAGACAGCTGTACAGACAGATGTGGGGATTGGGGGGAGGGGGGGGAGAGAGATTGAAGACACAGAGAAAGGAAGATGCGGACGAGAAAGGAAGAGAGATATATATATATATATACACAAAGAGGGACACAGAGAGACAGAAAGAAGTAGGTTGTGATCAAAGGACAGTCAAATTTAGAAGCATGTGAATCCTTGTAAATCTAAGACGGTGGTAGATATACGTATCAAGTATTAACAGCATCAGTATGAGGAGCAAATCTTTGCCTTTGTTTTATGGAACAATGAACAGCCGCAGAAATGCTTTTGTTATCATCATCAGACAAATCGCTTATTTCAAATAAAAGCATCTATGTATTTACGTGTATTATAAAAGATTTACGGACGTTTCGCTACACAGCGTTTCGCTACCCTGACCATTTCGCTACCCTGACCATAATGCTATTCTCTGATTCCGGAAAACTTGCAATGGAAAAAACGTGATAAGCATTTTAATTAGAACACTATTGTCTTCTGTTTGTCAACATCACATGAAATAGCAAAGTCCCGCCCAGTTGTTTCATATACAGACACACCCCGTCATAGTGTGTCGAAAAGTATTACTTACTTATCGTTGTTTTCCGGCTCAGGTTCGTGAGGTTCGTGAGGATCCTCTATGCTGGACTCTTCTATTATTGTTCGTTGTTCTTTTGTTCCGGTTCTTATATTGGCCTTATAGTTAAATTTAATTTCTTGATTTTTCCAAAAGTTATCTAACCTATTTTTGAATGTATTTAAGGTTTTTGCATTTACAACCTCTTCAGTTAAGCTATTCCACATATTAACTGTTCTTATGCCAAAGCTGTATTTTCTTAAGTCTAATTGCACTTCTTGAATATTTTTTGCATTGATTAGTTGATTATATGTATCATTAAATAACATCCTTGCACTGTTTGTGCCAAGGGGGTAATTTCATCTATTAAGGTAAGGCCATTAAATTGTATGTGATTCGTGTCAACGATGGACCATACCAAATGTACCAACTGGATATCTAGTGAACTACAGGGTGTCCAGAAAAAATGCAACTCAATTTCAATTGCTTATTACTATAAATCTATTCAACCGGTAGAAAAGTTTTATATACAAGTTTTTAGGTACAACAGTGGTTTACACTTGTGTAAAACTACAGCTTAAATGCTTTTATAATTGGTGAGGTATTACGTAAATAATGAAGGCACCGTGTTTTCAATTTCCCCAGAAATAGGATATATAAGTCGATATACTTTATGTCTATACGACGACTTACTTTAGGTCTATACCTAAATATATTTTAGGTCTTTACGCCGATCTGCTTAAATTAACAGGTCTGTGCATATATCTACTTTAAGTGCATATGTCAATCTACTTTTGGTCTATATGCCGATATACTTTAGAACTACAAGTCGATCTACCTTTATCTGTACGTCGATTTTCTTTCCGCCTTTATGTCAATCTCCTTTAGGTCTATACCTTGATCTACCTTTGTCTATTAGTCGATCTACTTTAGGTTTATATGTCGATATAATGTTGTCTATATCGATATTTTTTTATGCCGATCTATTTTTGTCTGTATATATCGGTCTAATTTAGTTCTATACGTTGAACTACTTTATGTCTATACGATGACTTACTTTTAGTCTATACCTCGATCTACTGTAGGTATTTACTTTAGGTGAATATGTCAATCTACTTTTGGTCTACATGTTGATCTTATTTAGGACTTTAATTTGACCTACCTTTGTCTATTAGTCGATTTATTTAGGCTTTTACGTCAGTTTCCTTTAGGTCTATAATGTTATCTACTTTAGGTTCAAACATCGATCTACTTTGTGTGCATCGATCTTCTTTTGTCTGTATGTCGATCTGCCTCTGGTGTATACATCAAGAAAATTAAAATCAATAAGTCTATACGGCGATATAATTTTAGTCC